>JAJLUU010000011.1:0-428571 GCA_030570035.1 Kodamaea derodonti
TGGCTCTGGCTCTGGCTCTGGCTCTGGCTCTGGCTCTGGCTCTGGCTCTGGCTCTGGCTCTGGCTCTGGCTCTGGCTCTGGCTCTGGCTCTGGTCATTATCTTCCATATACACCTGATTATATAACCTCTTCCACAAATCCTCTTCAAATGAATACGCATACATTACCCTTGAAGTGTGAGATATGTTCTTCAACATTTCTGCATCGAAATATCCCAATAATGTCATTATCAAATCATCTGAATACTTAGATAAATAACCCATTTGCTCATCCTTAGAGAGTCCAACCACATTACCAGATATATATTTATTACCACTTGGTTTAACGTTTAAAGGATGTTTTATACTCTTGCTTATAAGTGATATAGTTCTTGGTTTATCTGGATAAACCCTTCTTTCGATGTGTATCTTTCTCCTTTTGGTGTCAGCCACAACCATGTTGACTAGTCGAACCTTCTGATGCCTGAAAATTTGTCACCCCACAAAAATCTGTATAAATCTGATGAACCGCACTTTAATTTATCAGCCAAAATGAGTTCACTTATTACCGCACAACCAACATACCAATATAGTAAGGGGGATTTGAATGAATCCGATATCAATTCTGATCCATTGATTCAATTCCAAGAATGGTTTGCAAATGCACAATCCGAATTAAAAAATGATAATAGTGCTATTCCAGAAAGCGCCACATTATCCACAGCAAGGTTACCAAGTGGAAGGGTCTCATCAAGAATCGTATTACTTAAGGAATTGGATACAACAGGATTCATTATTTATTCTAATTGGGAAATTTCCAAGAAATCACAAGACATTAGATCCAATAGTTATGCAAGTTTGAATTTCTTCTGGCCACATCTCGAAAGACAAGTCAGAGTCGAAGGTAAAATTGAACCAATTACCCACACTAAAACAGAAAAATATTTTGCAACAAGACCAAGAGGCTCAAAGTTGGGTGCTTGGGCATCAACTCAATCCAAAATCATCGAATCAAGAGATGAATTACAAAAGAGTTATGAACAATACGAAGAGAAATTTAAGACCCTTGGTGAAGAAATTCCAGTTCCTCCTACTTGGGGAGGAGTCAGATTGGTTCCTTTGGAAATTGAGTTCTGGCAGGGGGGATACAGTAGATTACATGACAGGTTGAGTTACAGAAGGGACGATGTTGAGGATGAGTGGAAGGTTGTTAGGTTGTCTCCATGAGCAAGCAAAGCGAGCGACCAAATAGGAGCGTCGCATACATATTTTTGTAAAAACACTGGGTCCAATATGAGCACCGCTAATGGAAAGACGTCCACCAACAATTTATATACCTTGAATCTTTTGCTGTAGTGATTGCAACTTTTCACGCAAAGATATTCAAACTGTTGAGTACCTACAACATAGTTAGATTGTTTAGGCTATAGAGGTTATAATATGTAAGAATGTAAGTTTGATTATCTGCTAGGTAACTGCACTTGAGATATGTGTACTACAGTTCTTGAAAGCTCTCTCTCATTTACATTGCTATATCTTACTAATAATGTAGATTAATTTATATACAATAGTCCCACTTCAACTTGACTTCTTGACTCTATAGTCGTCTATTTTAACATATGTATAGTTTGAGTGAATATACTCGGAATAAGTGCAATCTCAACGTAATAGTTAACTCATACGACGGGGAGGTAGCTAGAATTGTTCAATGATTTCACATCTTTGTTTACACACACGCAAGTTAGTGGTCTGTGATCAATCGATCTTGTTAGAGTCCACCACTTTAGGGTCTCTTTTGGAAAAAAGGCAATCAGATTCGACGCAAGTCCATCTCGCTCCATGAATATCTGCTTGCTACACTCGAAACTCACTTCTTTTCTTTAACGTGCCTCAATTGTTCCTTGACATACATCAAAGGTTCTTCCCTCCTTGGTATCCATTCCTTTTTCTTCATTCTGATATCTGTATCCGTTACAAATTTTCCTGGGTAAATGATTCTCTCATCGATTGGATCCAACCCTTGTTGTGGGTTTACATCATCTTTTATTAACCCGTTTTCTCTCTTCTTAGCCTTTAAGAAATCTCTTATTTCAGCAAAACAGTGCATGCACATGAAATGAGATCTTTTAACATGACCACATGCTGGACATCTTACAATATTTTGTAATTGATGGATTTGTTTATCACCAGGTGTATATAATTTAGTTCTATGTCTTCTTTTGGACATTTTCTTCTTTGGTGCAGCTCGTAAAATGGTACCATTATCGATCATAAATGGAGCTTGTCCATCATTGGATTCGATTTGCTCTTTCAATTCTTTTAATCTTTTGTCTAGAACAGGAAATGGGGAAGTGAAGTTTGGTAACTTTGGAAGAAGCAGTCTTAAGTTTGGGAGTATAAACCCAGGTAATTTGAGCGTTAAGGACATGATGGGTTTTGCTTGAAAATGGTTGATGAAAATTTGAGAAGTGAAAAATTTTGGAAGAAAAATCAGCCGCGCAAATAAGAAGACTATTTGCGAGTACCAGCTTACGAAGGTGGAGTTGTGTTTAAAAAACTGTATAATGCTGGTACTAGGGATGTGAGGGTATCATTTGGATGCTGGAGGTGGTAGAAGTAACGAATTGACTATCTCGTGTTTATGAAAATCTGAATGGTTCAAAAATCTGATAAACATATGCATTCTCTCAGTATAACTTGAAGCGTCTTAGCTTCGCTATTTCAGACTCTAACTTAAGGGAACTGTTATTATTTCAGATTTAGGGATCTCTATGTGTGCTTGCATGCTTATTTTTATTATGTCCCCATTCATATACATTTTTCTTATAACATATGGTCCCTTTCATACACACTTTTATATATCATATCTTCTCTAGCTACTCACTTTGATGATACACCCTACTAATGATTAACGGCCGTTGACCAGACCCCAGCTCTCGCAAGTTCAGAAGCTACTCATATTATCACCAGTAACAACTACTCCCTCAAGAGTTCTATTTCTTCGCAGATGCAAATTGGACTTGACTACAACTTCATATGGATATTCCATAAACCGTCTCCAAAAAGGTTTGGTACAGGTCTGTAACATACGTTACCATCAGTTTAAATGATGCCTTCGAAGGAACATCTACTGATCCGGATTTAATAGACAGTTGGAATAGCACGATCAACAACATAACCCCATAACCAGTAACAGGGTCTTGACAAACATGATTGATCCTAAAAAACCAGCAAGTGAAGGATTGAATATTACTAAAAATTCTTATTTACGAATAATTCAACTGTTGCACCTTTATGACAACCTCCCAGTTCTCCCATCACCTTTGACAAGTCCGTACCAATCGTATGAGCTTACAAATGAAGATCACAGTTTTGCCCCAATTGAGTTCTTCGACAGTAACGCCAAACAAGTTAGGTTCGATTAAGAGTTCACAACATAAAAGTAAACAATCATGGTGAGTAAGTATGAACGAGCGTACGTAGGGATCCCACTATTGATATACATCGGCTGAGGTTGGCCCTTTAACGTTCCACGTATATGGCTGCAAAACCTTGTCATACAATTATGTGGCACAAAATCAAGTGTACCATAGCCAGGTGTAATTGAAATGAGGACAATGATTGAAGCACTTTATTAAAGACTTTTCTCAGAGTCCTAATCTAAAAGACATGTTAATGAATTCGTATTTACCCAATCTTATTTGGTATTCGATTGCTTAGGATGAGTCAAGTGCGAATACTTTACTATCAAATAGCCTACTTCCCTCGAAGTATGTGTAAAACTGCAACCACGGTTTAGCCTTGGGTTTGTAGTAGCCGCAAATGGTTGCGTTTGTACATTAGAAGAGAAGTACCAACAATAAAACTAAATTCCTATGATATCAGCATTTGGTAATAATCACGTTTCTCCTGGACAATGCAATCCCAATCAGCTAGATATGAATCAAATATTGTCTAATTTCAAATCGGTGTATTAATTCAGATCGTCACATTCCTAACTGTTACGTGATTATGTAAAAAACACGGTTTGATGGCGCCTTCAATTTTCACACACCCATACTCATGAATCCCATACAGAGCTTTATTCCTCTACAAACATCCATGGAGCTTGGAATATTCCCCTAATTAGCCCAATCACACGAAGAAGTCGTATCAAATACGCGTATGTTTAAAGAATGAGTTTCCTGTAAAATTTCAAAATATCCTCTTTTGTTGGCCTAAAAAGATCCAGTCATAGTAATTATCGCCATTCCTGGTCTTTCCAATACTCATTTCTTTCATTTATATACGTCAACTACCCTTTTACGTGGCCCTCTCTGATCTTATCGATTGAAATTCACTCGATGTTTGATCTCCTGCATGGAAGCCGCACTCGTCTCAGGGACCAGATCGACTACAAGTTTTACAAGACCAGGTACTAACTCTCTAATAAACTTCAAATGTGTTATCACTTGCACAAAGCTCTCTCAAGATTATCCCGGCACTCTCGGGGTATCTCATGATACCTAAAACATAACACTTAAAGCTGAATCATAACTGACTTCATCAGATGATCACGTGACCATGTTTACAAACAACACGCTTCATTTTCTTGACGATCTTTTCAACTAACCACACATCAGTATCATGTCAGTTGAAGACGCCCACCTTGCCCACCCACAGAAGTATGTTGGTTTCGACACCATCACCACCCAAATCGAGAACCGTTTATTGAAGAGGGGTTTCCAATTCAATGTTATGGTTGTTGGTAGATCAGGATTAGGAAAGAGTACACTTGTAAACACTTTATTTTCATCCAAGTTAGCTTCCTCCAATGGACGTAAACACTCCAATGAACCAATTGAAAAGACCACTGAAATCAAAGTTAGCAGTCATAGTTTAGTTGAGAATAACGTTAGATTAAACATCAATGTTATTGATACTCCAGGATTTGGTGACCAAATAAACAATGAAAAATGCTGGGAGCCTTTAGTTAAGTATATTAAGGAGCAACACTCTCAATATTTAAGAAAAGAATTAACAGCTCAAAGAGATAGATATATTCCAGATACTAGAGTCCATTGTATTTTATACTTTATTTCTCCAAACGGTCAAAAGTTGAAACAATTGGATGTTCAAGCATTAAAGAAATTGAGTGAAATTGCAAATGTAGTACCTGTTATTGCAAAGAGTGACTCTTTGACCTTAGATGAAAGATCTGATTTCAAGAAATTATTACAAAATGAATTCTCAAAGTATAATTTCAACATTTATCCTTATGATAGTGAAGATTTGTTTGACGATGAAAGGCAATTAAATGAAGATATAAAATCATTGATTCCTTTTGCGATCGCTGGGTCTGAAAAGGAAATCCAAATTAACGGTGAAACAGTCAGAGGTAGAAAAACTAAATGGGGTGCAATCAACGTTGAAGATGTCAGTCAATGTGAGTTTGTTTTCTTAAGAGATTTCTTAACTAGAACTCATTTGCAAGATTTGATTGAGACTACCGCCTTAGTTCATTACGAAACATTTAGATCAAAGCAATTGATCGCTTTGAAGGAAAATGCAAGTAATTCAAATAGGCAGCAACAACAAATTGGGGGAAATCCAGGAGCTCATGGAAGTGCACAGGATTTGAAGAGTCAGACTTCTTACAGAGCATAATCAGGAAATTAGGAGATAATGAGGAGCGAAGCGACTGTTTACCATCTGTCGAAGAGCGAAGTAACTGTTTAACTTCTGTGCGAAGAGCGATGCGATGCTAGGATGGAACAGGTGTTTATTGTTTTGGTCTTTTAAGATATTAAGCGGCCACTCGTTCCTTATTATCTCTTGAAGAAAACGGAGAGAAATCACTTTTTATAATTTTGACGCATCGGCGTTGTTTGATGGTTACTGTGGATTCCGTGGTCTGTCATGTGTCAATAAGTCCATTACGTGGTCCTTGTTGGCAACTATTTCTTCTCCTATATATACCTTTCCATTGAAGTGTTATCCATGCAAACGCAGTGCGTGAGCATATAAGAGTAAATATATGATTATCATTTAAACTGTAATTACCTGTAGGAAGGAAGGAACCTTAGATAATGAAAGGAATATGATGGCCTTAGTTTGTAAAAAGTAATGGTTTCATTTTGAGGTATACAGTCGTCAAAAAAGCACTACTCATCACCTGTATACTCCTACTTGGCTGTAGTACACACTGGCATGATGATCGATATATTAACACAAACTTAGCGTAGTGATAATAATTTCATATAGTTTTGAGAAGTGAATAGGCGTAGTTCAAATACTTAGATATTTCCACAGATATTGAATATTTGAATAATTTTGGACAATTAATTACAAAACTGTATAATTTTGAGACTTGTAACGGCTGCAAACATTGCATAGAAATAAACCTAAACTACGACAAAGTATACTCAACTAAATTCCTCCGCTTCGTTACATCAACTTATAATGCTGGTACGCGTTTGCAACCAAATCAAACCACAAACTTAGCCCCACCAGAAGACGCGCACTGAAAAATTACAAATATCATTCATTTTACTTATCGCACATACCATGGGTGTTAAAGGACTTAATCAACTTATCAAAGAGTACTCCCCTCATGCTTACAAAGAGTTCCAATTGAAGAATCTCTTTGGGCGGAAAGTTGCTATTGATGCTTCCATGTGTCTATATCAATTCCTCATTGCAGTTAGACAATCGGATGGTCAACAACTTACCAATGAAAACGGGGAAACAACCTCCCATTTACTGGGGATGTTTTATCGTACTATTCGTTTGGTAGAAAATAATATAAAACCTGTTTATGTTTTCGATGGTAAACCACCTGTATTAAAGGGTGGAGAATTGGAGAAAAGAATGTTAAGAAGAGAAGAAGCTCAAAAATCAATAGATAATCTTAAAGACTCAGGCGATGTTGCTGAAGTGATGAAATTCGAAAAGAGACTTGTTAGAGTTTCAAAAGAACAAAATGAAGAAGCTAAAACTTTATTGGGCTTCATGGGTATACCCTTTGTGAATGCTCCTTGTGAAGCAGAAGCTCAATGTGCTGAGCTTGCCCGAGGTGGAAAGGTTTACGCTGCTGCTTCTGAAGATATGGATACACTTTGTTATGAACCACCTCATTTGTTAAGACATTTAACCTTCTCAGAAGCAAGAAAGATGCCTATAGATCAAATCTCATATAAAGAAGCAATGGAAGGTTTAGGATTACCTAGAAATTCTTTTATTGATTTATGTATTTTATTGGGTTGCGATTATTGTGAAACGATAAAAGGGGTTGGCCCTGTCACTGCATTGAAGTTGATTAAAGATCATGGCTCCTTGGAAGAAATTATCAAATTCATAGAATCAAATCCGGAAAAGACAAAGTTCAAAGTACCTGAAAATTGGCCATATGATGAAGCGAGACAATTGTTCATGAAACCAGATGTAACTGCTGCTTCAGAGGTGGCATTGAAATGGAAAGAACCAGACTTAGAAGGTTTGATCAATTTTATGGTCAAGGAAAAAGGCTTTAGTGAAGACAGAATAAAGAGCGGTGTAGAGAAATTGAAGAAGGGGTTGAAGGCTGGAGTTCAAGGTAGATTGGACGGGTTCTTCCTGGTGGTGCCGAAGGAGGGTAAGGACTTGAAGAAAGGGGAGAAGAGAAAGGCTGAACCAAAGGGTGGGAAAGCTAAGAAGGGACGAAAGTGAACATAGTAGCACTACTTTGGAGATTTGGCCCCTACGACCATTTCCAAGCCTCACAATTACATGCAAACCCGTCTACAATTCTTACGTACAATTCATCTTCTATTTGTATGAATACTAATTATTTTGAAATATGGCTTATAGGCATTGCTTCTTCAATCGCAACTATCTGGAATCAACCCAAAGCCTTAAAATCAGGCGAGCATGCTAGTTACATGACCACCAATTGGGCCAACGGCGGAATGGTTATCAGTCCACTATCTCTACTTCTCCAACCAAGGTTTCTTACTATGTTTCCTTGGCCTTTGGCTTTTTCTTCTCAGCTTCAGCAGCCTTCTCAGCTTCAATCTCATCAACGTATGCCTTAATTTCATCAACAGTCAATTCCTGAATTCTATTACCACTTCTTAAGACGGATACTTCAATATTCTTAGCACCAGTTTGGACAACTTCTAAAAGAGACTTTACAGTCAATCTAATAGTTGCTTCGTCTGCCAATTCTTCTTCGTAATGTTTTTCCAAAAACTCTTTGACGGTCTTACTTGACCTTCCAATGGCATGAGCTTTCCATGCATTATAAATCCCAGAAGGTTCAGTTTGATATAATTTTGGTACATTGTCATTAGTGTCAAATCCAGCAATGATGGTGGCAATACCGAATGGTCTTACACCACCGGATTGAGTATATTGTTGTTGTACACCAGCAACATATTTAGTTAAATATTCGATACTCACAGCATCTTCTAATGTTAATCTATGTGATTGAGCTTCAACTCTTGCTTTGTCTGTTAAAATCCTGGCATCTGCATTCAAACCAGCAAACACCAATAAAGCATGATTATCGATTTTACATATTTTAGATGGAGTGATACGCGGATCTTGTAATTTCAAAGTTGTTCTTTTTTCACATCCTAATACCACACATTCCTTTCCTTTGACACCTACGGCACATGTACCTCTCTTGACGGCTTCTGAAGCGTATTCAACCTCTGTTTGTTAGTATTGTAGAGTTATATAGCGAGCAATGCAAGCTAGTGAGAGATGATCATTTGGATCGCCTGGGAGCAGTGGGAAGACTTAGATCTGGGTGGGGTATTCGGTAGACAAGCCAATCGGTCCACTAGTTGCAACATTGACTTCTCAACTCGAATTTTTCTACCCTTTTATCAAAGGGTGTAATACTCAACATGAAGATCTTGGTACGGAGTAGTAAGTCAAAGTTGAACATGACCATTTCAATTGGACTCTAGAATGAATTACCTACAAAGATTAATACCCCAATTGTACCGCTCTTTCAGTAGTATTTGAACTCATACTCTCCAACTGAATTGAGACAATAAGTTGATCCTGAGTGATTCTTACTACTCAGGTCGTATCCCCCAATTGCAGTTCATATCATGCCCTACTTATATAATTCATCCGGACGTCGTCAACACATCCAAGTCAACCTTCGCAATTCTCCACTTAGGTCGATTCCATTCGATCAATTATTCTGTAACTTATTATACATACGGAAAACATGTCCATCAGGCCTAATTGTTAGTATCATTCAATAACATCGTCTCCATCCAATTGAAATACATACGAGAAAATAGATAAAGCACTATCGTAACCACTCATTTTGTTATTAAGTTTAGTTGGTGATTTTTAGAATTTGCCTTCGTTCTTGGGAATTTTGGTGAGACCTTTCGAAAAAAGTGCGACATCAAAACCTGAAAGAAAAATCCCCCAACGAGATCTACTATGGCAGTAAAGAGTAAGGTAATAGAGCCCCCCAAATCCATAGCACATAGAGATCATTATGCAAGGATATCTTATTTGTATCAAGCATCCAACCTATTTGTTCAAAATAAGAAATTTCAGGTGCTATCAAGGAATTTTTCAAGACTGGTTGATTTAGTAGCGAAGAAGACGGTATTGAAATTGACTCCAAGTTTAAAAAGGACGGTTTGTAAGAATTGCAATGGCTTGTTGATACCAGGAATAAGTATGAAGATATTCGTGGAGAATCTATCAAAGGAGAAGAAGCAGGAATTTGATGTTTTGGTCAATGAATGTATGGAATGCGGGAAGAGGAAGAGATTCCCTGTGGGGAAGAATAGAGAGTACGAGAGTTTTGATGAGAGAGGAACGGTAAGCAAGGTGTAATGGAATAGCATTCAGGGGGATGGTTGATACAGCAAGTTAGAGAGATTTGGAAAGATAGAACTTTAGATCGAAAAGCAAGGAAATCACTTCGTTGGAGGATCTTAATAGTGTCAGAACTCTTTTAAAGTTTGATCACCACGCCAAATGTACCTGCCAAAGCACGTCCTGCGGGCAACTGATGATAGAGAACACTTTCACAGCTGACCTAGCTCAACAAATATCAAGTAGACAGAAGTAGTCATTTCACTGCACGACCAACACATTGCACTCAACAAATAGTTGTATAATCATATAGGCATAAAAGTAATAATCACTATCATATCAGCATATAAATGTAATAACTATTCTAATCATATAGGCATATATAAACGTAATACTTACCCTAGTGTTATTCAGAAATCTTCAAGCTGTACAACTTATGCGGATGTGACCACCTGAGCTTTTGTAGTGCTATACAAAGAATGGAGCCATTTCGTTTGATTGCAAACTTTTGAAATGTCGGTTCCGGTGCATTCAAGGCTCTCCAGTTGTCGCTGCGTTCAAGAACGCCATCTAAAGATCATTTGGCCCAATCATCTTTTCTGGTCTTACCCAGATGTCAAAGTCTTCCTCACTCAAAACGCCCAATTCTAAACAACTTTCCTTCAAGGTGATTCCCTTCTTATGAGCATTCTTAGCAACCTTTGACGCATTATCATAACCGATTTTTGGATTTAAAGCAGTTACCAACATCAAGGACTCGTTTAATAATTTGCCAATCTTTTCTCTGTTAGCAGTGATCCCTTCAACGCAATTAATTCTGAATGATTTACAAGCATCACCCAATAATCTAACTGAATTCAATAAGTTGTAAGCCATTACTGGTTTAAATACATTCAACTCAAATTGACCAGATGCACCGGCAAAAGTGATTGTTGTGTGATTACCAAATACTTGAACACAAACCATAGTTAAAGCTTCACATTGAGTTGGATTAACTTTACCAGGCATGATAGAAGAACCAGGTTCATTTTCAGGAAGTGATAACTCTCCATATCCACATCTTGGACCTGAACCAAGGTATCTAATATCATTAGCAATTTTGAATAATGAAGTGGCTACAGTGTTAAGTGCACCTGAAGCTTCTACAAATGCATCATGAGCTGCTAAAGCCTCAAACTTATTTGGAGCAGTCTTAAACTCTAAACCAGTCAATTTGGTAACCTCCTCAGCAATTTTAACATCAAATCCTTTAAAAGTGTTCAAACCAGTACCAACTGCGGTACCACCTTGAGCCAATAAACTTAATCTAGGCAAAACATCCTCAATTCTTGAAATACCGTATGTCAATTGTTGAACATAACCCGAGAACTCTTGACCTAAAGTCAATGGTGTTGCATCTTGTAGGTGAGTTCTACCGATTTTTATAATATCATCGAATTCTTCAACTTTAAGTTGGAAAGCATCTCTAAGATCTCTTAACTTTGGAATCAAATTCTTTGATATTTCAATAACAGCAGCGATATGCATAACCGTAGGGAAAGTATCATTTGAAGATTGAGACATGTTACAGTGATCGTTTGGATGAACTGGTTTTTTTGAACCTAATTCACCTCCCAAAAGTTCAATGGCTCTATTTGAAATAACCTCATTTGCATTCATATTGGATTGAGTACCCGAACCTGTTTGATAAATAACCAAAGGAAAATGAGAAGAAAGCTTTCCTTCAGCTACTTCGGACGCAGCTTGTTGGATTGCAGCAGAAAGCTTTGGATCCAACTTGCCTGCGTTCTCATTGACAATAGCAGCAGCTTTCTTCAAAATCCCAAATGCCTTAATGATTGGGATTGGCATTTTGATGTCTCCAATATCAAAATTACCTAAAGATCTTTGCGATTGTGCTCCCCAGTACTTGTCATTTTCAACACTGATTTCACCAAAGGCATCTGTTTCAATTCTGGACATAATGACTTGTAGAAGAAAAAGATAGAGGAGTCGCAAGGTTTTATATGCCCGGAAATTTCAGGTGCGGCCCCGACAGAGTCCGGGCAAAAGTTCCGGAGTGGGATCGGAAGGTTTTGCCGAGTTAAAATTAAGCTGGGGAAGAAAGGTTGGGGTACTACTTTAGTGTGAATGATGCGTAAAGATATTCTAATCCAGGTGTATTTTTGCTGAAAGATATTGTGTGGAAGTTTGTTGACGTAAATGGTAATACACATGACGGGATGTGATGTAATAATCGACGAGTTGAGTACGATATCAATGCAAACCAGAGATGCGATGCATATCATGCAGTGAAGCATGCAATGTAAATGCACTGTAATTGTCAACCTCCATGTATTGTTAATTGAGGAGCATGTCACTGAACATAAATGTGAAGGTGTGACACTCAGTGAAATTGTGGACTAGCAAGTACTCCATTGCGAGTAGTAAGTACTTGCCGCTTAGAAATTGGAGATCATATGCTTGGATACTTTCTACAAAACCACATAAGGCGATCTTGTAGACCCCAAATAAATATGACAGTCCTTCATTTATGCAGCAACATTTTTTCGCACGTCTGTATCGTCATTGCCCTACATATCCTATAATTTTCAAGAGTTTAAACAACTACGGGCATCAAGGGAATACACAATGTTCAAATGCATATAGGTTGTGATTTTTTACAAGATGTACTAAAACTTTAGCTCTGTTTAATCAGACAATTGCACACAATTGGCTGCGAATATGCCTTTTTGTGTAGCAATTTTGAAATTATATCATTCCATGTTGTCATGGAGCAACAAGTACTCTCCCAAGAATTACATAGTTAAGGTGGTAATTTCAGTGACTCCGCTGAATTATACACCACTTCAGTTTTACTACAGTGAAATATAAATAGTCTTGAAGATCTTGAGACTCCGTCATAATTATCCAACGATGAACCACACCAATACAGAAGACATGCAAAGATCCAAAGAATCCTACGAAATGTATTTGAACTTTTTAGATGCACGTATAATCAAATTCCAACTTGAAGCTACTGAATATCAGAAGTTGGAAGCTGCTTATTTGTGGTGTACCAATGAATTACAATACATGATAAACACCACTAAAATTACCACATCATGGGAGGAAGAATACTTGAATCAACAGAAATATGTAAAACAAGATCCTTCCGAAATTGCTTTAAGGTCGTATAGAAAGATAGTAAACCAAGGGAAGTTTAAAGATGTTGCTCAGTACATCTGGAATAAACACGAGGACAAGATGAGAGGGAGATTAAGCGATCGAGGAAGTAAGGTATAGGTGATGCAGGCATTATCCTCTTACAAGCTTAGTTATTTGAAGTGTGAAAACCTCCTTGAACAGGTTAGTAGATTACTCTACTTATCCTACGACAACCAATTTAATATATACTATTTTAATCGATTCTTAGTAATATGTAACGATGTAATGTAATAATGAAATAGCAGCTCACGCAACCGAAATCTATGAGCTACAATGCGCACAACGATATTGATTCAAATTCCATCATAATCAAGCATTTTTTGTTCTCTTACGTTGTCTCGTAAGTCAATACCAAGGTATCTTGTGGGACTACAATTCCACTACTTTCAAGGAATGGTATTTGAACTTGAGTTTAAATCGTTGAGCAATAGTCTGCGACTACAAAGCGGGATCATCTTCAAGCGAACCAAACAACCAGACTACTTTGCTAAGCGGGTCTCATGAGCATACCAATTTGCCAAAGACTTCATGAATATCTTTATTTACCTCCCATTCAAAAACCTACTCTCTCTCTCTCTAACCCTTCTTACTGGTTGAACCTTTGCACCTATCCAATTATATCTAAACCCAATTTCATGAGCCAAGATTTCCCCGAATCCCAACATCATTCCATTTATAAATGGCAAGAAGATATTCACAGCACTTTTCTTTAGTATGTCCCAAATATTCAAACTGATTTGAAGAGTATGCACTTCATTATCAACTTTATTGATGTGATTATGACGTATGTTTTCCACTGCTCTTAATTTTTCTTCCTCCTGTTGAAGAAGACTGCTTTCAGTAATCAATGCTTCTGTTCTATTAACGTCATTAAGATCTGAAATCGATGAAGATGATGATCCAACTACAACTATTTCATTGGAACTGTTACTTTCTTCTGATAAGATTACCAAACTTTCAACAAGATTGGACGGAGTTGGCTCTTGGTTTGGGAGCTCCTCCTGAACATTTGCAAAGTTATCTTTATATTGTTCTTCCGATTGACTGATAGACATGGTGGCGGGTATGATTGAAAGTTGGGGCAATTGAGTGCACTGTTAGAGAAAAGATTTGATCTGTTGACTTCCTATTTTGGTGTTATGTGGAAGTGGGTGAGAAAATGAGTAATATTGAATGTCACTAGAACAAGCTAATACTTCAAATCACTGTGTAATACTGGAAAACAAATTAGTTAGACCGATAGCGTGAAATAACAACATTACTACTTCAAGATCCTAGTCATATTGCCAATAGCGTGTTGTAATTTTGTCCAAATCAAAGTGTGCGTTGAATGTTTGTAGCATTTCGTGGAGACAATAACCAAAATCGTTTCTAGGAAAGCACAATTTTGAAGCCAAATTGTAGCCATGAAACGAGCAAGTCAGACGCAATAAAAAGGTACACTGCACCAAATTTTCCTCACCTCTGATATCCAAGGGGTCCTGCTCATGCACGATCAAGCCAATCAAGCTCCATTCCTTCCAACATAAAATCAAATCCATAATAATACAATACTACAAAATCACCATTAAGGTCGTCATTTCAATAAAATACACATTTCACTTGATATACAGTTGAGTAGCTCAAAGTCTTCGTGGCTCTCCCCAGAGAATCGATTTAGAATTAATTCTTACGAACACCCACACTCTTACCCTCTCTCAATCTCTTTTGAGTCAAAGCGGCAATAATAGCGGCACCTGCACCACTACCATCTTCAGCAGCAACGATAACAACGGGATCCTTCTTTACACTTGCGTCCCAATCGAAAATGTCTCTCAACCCTCCAGCTGCTCTTTCCTTGAATCCAGGATATCTATTATAAACAGAACCGTCGGCAGCACAGTTGGCTTGGGTGTATCCTCTCTTCTTTACAATTGCAGCAATTCCACAAATGGACAATCTTGCAGCTCTGTTACCAATCAATTCAGCCAATTTTCTGATCAATTTTCTTTCTGGATTGGTAGTTTGGATTCCGAGATGCTTGACAAACAAATCTTGGACGTCTGATAAGTTTTCAAATGGATCTTCTTCAATGGCAGCAGGGAAGGAGGTATCCATAATGAAAGGCTTATGTAAGTTTTTCAAATCTTGATTTTGGAAAATAAGGTTCTTTTCATCAGCCAATTCAATCAAAATCAATCTCAATACTTCACCTAAGTAGTAACCAGCAATCATCTTTTCGAAAGCTTGTTCACCTGGTCTTGGGGATTCCTTATCGATAATTATATCGTATTTTGTTCTTGGTAAAACAAAATGTTCATTATCAAATGAACCATATTCACAATTGACAGCCATTGGAGAGTTTGGATCAATGTCGTCTGGCAATAAACCTTCTAATTTAGGAATGTCTTTAACAACATCGTAATACGCACCATTTACCCCAGTACCGAAAATCAAACCCATCTTAGCATCTGGATCAGTATACATGGAAGCAACCAAAGTACCTGTAGTATCATTAATTAAAGCAACAACTTGAATTGGAATGTTTCTTTTATGGATAGCTTTTTGCAATAATGGCACAACATCATGACCTTCTACGTTTGGAATATCAAACCCTTTTGTCCATGAGGTTAAAACACCTTCATTAATGGAGTTTTGTAAGGCTGGGAAACTGAATGTAAAACCTAATGCTAATTCATGATCCACACCCTCTGGGAAAAATTCTTCGACGAATTTTTCTAAGCATTCGGCAATGAAATCCCACAAATCTTCGGAACTGGCAGTTCTCATTGTATCTGGTAATGCGAATTTGGATTGGGTAGTATCAAAGCCCCTATTACCATCTAAAGTAACTAAGACAACTCTTAAATTTGTTCCACCCAAATCGATAGCTAAGTAATCTCCGGATTCTTTACCGGTTGGGAAATCCAATACCCAACCTGGAATCATTGGAATGTTACCTCCAGCTTTACTCAACCCTTTTTCCAATTCAGTAACGAAATGCGTGGTGATCTTCTTCAAAATTGTTCCATCAACAGTCAATAACTTCTCAATGTCAGCTAATTCTTGTAATAAAGCAGGTGGAACATCGGTGAATGTTCCTTTTCTATGTTGTGGTTTCTTTGGACCTAAGTGTACCATGATTGATTTTTTGAATTTTCAACGTTTCGGACTTCTGTGAAGCTTTTATAGAGAGAAGAAATTCCACCCAACCAGAAAAAAGGTTACTATAGCGGAGTCTAAAGCGGAGCAAATTTTGACAAATAGAACAACTACAAAATAGACACATAACGTGGTGGACGGAGTATCAGGTGATGAATCTCCCCATGGGGAATAAAGTGAAGATTAGGTACATTATTTACTCCTCAGCTGATGTCGTATCCAACTTATGATGTTGAAGATTTTCCGGCGTGAGTTTTTCCGGATATCGTGAGGACTAGCCGTTTAGATCATTAATTTGGAAATTGAATTTGGAGAAGCTTTTGCGGTTGTATACGAGGGGATGTTTATAGTTTAAGTTGTTATGTAGAGCGCATTAAATAATGATCTCAACTATCGAGAATTCATTTTGCGGGGTTTTGTCAGGCATGTATCTGCGTTGGATGCAAATTAATGGAGTGGGGGTTCGGAAAAATGGCAATAAGGTTGTAATTTTTGTATGGATTCCTATTTCTTAATCATTCAAGATCATACAGTCTACACATAAGAAATACTAATAAACTGGCTCTTGATTAGGCTATTCACGAAAGTTTGTAGTTGTCCATCTAGCAATTGGAAGTTACATTGTGGGGGTACCTCAACCTGGAAGGCTTATGTAGGCAGATCTTAGATTTCTTCTCTTTGTAACTAATGTAGAGGAGACTTGTAGGTATCATGGTACTGTCACGCACAAGATTCTATAGCTCAACGTAGTACCAGAGGCACTTGTGTATCCTGTACTGAATGCACATGCAAGCTCAAGGGAAAAGAACGTCAAGAATTTTGAGTTCAGATTTAAGCCCCATCTACTTCCTGGTTAAAACCTTTTCA
Organism: Kodamaea derodonti; assembly: GCA_030570035.1. Classification (NCBI taxonomy): domain Eukaryota; kingdom Fungi; phylum Ascomycota; class Pichiomycetes; order Serinales; family Debaryomycetaceae; genus Kodamaea; species Kodamaea derodonti. The sequence goes on from JAJLUU010000011.1 coordinate 17,007, forward strand.
AGTATAATACCGTGACACTAATTAGTTATGATGGCGGCTTCTGGTGTTTGCTTTATTATTCGAGTGAATTGTTATCCTAGTCGTTAAACATAATTTGCTCTTTACCCCATGTAAAACTAAGAAACTCTACGTACAATCATTAAAACCAAATTTATAAGAACTTTTAATCTAGTCTAGTAATATAAATAATCAAAGAAATCATGAATGGCAGTTTGTGCGCAATTCATAGCAGTGATGTTGACAAGCGTAATCAACTTTCGTATGCAAATGCGAATCAGTCAGAGACAAGACATACCCAGCACATCTTGTTAAAAGCGATAGAAGTAAACTGAATGCAGAGTTTTTGATACGACTCTGTAACTCATAGGTTTCCTCAATTTTAAACCACCACCATTCTCCATGTGGTCTTACAATACTCACCCACCACACCTGATACCTCACCATAGCTCCTTCGTAGTCTCATCAAACTTCTTCATCCCTTCCAGTACAACCTCCAAGCCTTCTCTTATCTCATCAACGTATTGATTCATCTCCTCAAAGTTCTGTTTCCTATAAACCACATCCAAAGAAAACTTGCTCATATCGTCATTTTCAAAGAACCCATCGATGTGTTCCTGTTTTCTATGATCTGGGTCTTTCTTGTCGGTCGGAAGGCTTGGTTTTGAAGATGTGTTTATAGGAGGCGAAGCTGCTCTTGATCCAGTTTCTCCCTCAGCCAACTTTTTCGAGGGATCATCACCAAACAGTGATAAATGCTTTCTATGTTCTTTATCTGACAAACTGTTGAACAGCTGTGATGCAATTACCTCTAGTAACTTATTCTGCTGTTGCTTCAAGTTACCTAGAGCAGTATTTAAGTCATCATTAAAGAAGGACCCTTTTTGCCGTACTTGTGAAGACATATTCTTAACATCATCGAGAACATCGATTTGAGTCCATAGCTTATCCAGGTACGTCACATTTGGCTTAGCACTTGGCAAACGATCTGTTGGACGAACACTTTGAGCATCTGTTATTACGTTGTCTGTATTGTTTGTGTTGACTCTTGATAATCGTAAGGCACTGTTTAAAGGTTTGGGGTTGTTGGTGAGAAAAGGAATGGATATATTGGACGTGTTGGATCCGTTGTACGAATGACGAGGAACGTGGAGCTTGTTGACGCTGGATGTGTCAGACATGATGTTGTGTAGCAATAACTCAGGTAGCTTTCAGTGCGCAGTAAATATCAAAGAAATCTACGCGAACAAAATAAATGTGAGGAACATGAGCCAGTAGAGAAGGCAGAGAACGCAGTATTGTAAGTACCACGGCAATATAGAACACGTAAGCAAGTTCATTTGCAAAAGTATACATACACAGTAACCTCATTTTTACCTTTGTCTACAACCGTTTACCAAACAATTCACGAAGGAAGACAAGCAGTCTTCGAAACTAAATGTCAAAAAACTCGCCATCCTAAAAATCAAAAAACTCGCCATCCCAAAAAGCCATCCTAAAAATAATACCCCTCTCTTTATCAACTGATTTCACCTGAGATTACAGCTAGTGTACCTCTCAGATACCCACAGTTTAAATTAACTACGTTCAAGCTGCAACCAAAGCTGTTTTTTTTCTTTTTCTTTTTGCAATCATATTTTGGCCAACTTGATCGGGCATTGTTATGGGGTAATTGAGGTGTGGTGCTGAACCTTATTCAGCTGACTACAAAAAAATATGGTGTCGGTGATACCGTTCAACCGTTGTCGGGTGATAATGGCGTGCGATAAGACCGATTATGATCCTGCCTGGAAGCCTCGTATATTATTGAAGCTTGATATTGTCACCTAGGTTCCAGAATAAAAGTAGACTTCTGTCTCACCCAATACCCATGTAGCATTTCATTTAAAGTTCACCAGTTATAAAAAATGATAAAACTTGGGCCCTGAAAGGTCCCCTTAATCCCAGTTGCAAGATCTCCGAGACAACCCTTTAAGAAGGTGAAATTAATTTGGAAGATGGTGCCACCTATGATTCAAGCACACCCCGTACGCCTTGGAAAATTTCATTACATTTCCGCTTGGCTGCCCTATTGTACCCACGGCGTGAAGATCCTCTTCAAGTTGAATTCCATAGCCACAACTTTCTTTACAAAACTAGGTGCAAGACGTTTTGCCGTAATGAGGCCAAAAGGACCCTCTAAATTAGAAACTGCAACTTCTGATCTATCAAAGTAGAGTGGTGTAGTTATCCAACTACATGAACCCCAACTTGTACATTGACATACCCAAGATGCCCCATATCTACAATCCTCCCTCTATTCACCTCGTATCCACCTTTAAAAACCTGCATACATCCAGACCAACTCGCGCTTCTCCACCAAATCTACTCTGTAGGGACAACCATACGAAGCCCAATGATCCGTCGCCTACCGCCATGGAAAAAGCTCCTATACCTTAAACAACCTTATCCTGATAATTATACAGATCGATCGTTTCTTTCGCAGCTTAAAAGAAACACTACAGTTGCTAAATATTCATATGTCAAGTTAGTAGGAGACTTCCTGTTGATAGTGTTCCACTTGTGTAGTTTGTTATTAGTGGTATTGATGTTTACTGCTATTTATCAATACCATTGGAATTCTGTACTACCTGCGGGGATTAGTAGTGTCTTTACTATTTGTGGGTTTGGGATGATGGAATGGATGAAGAGTAATTCCAAATTACATTTTGGGGCCAATGCTGGGAATTTTAACTTGAAAAGTTATTTGTTGATTATATTCATATTGCTTATTTTGTCTCCCATATTGAAGTCATTAACTAGGTCGACCAGTTCTGATTCGATTTGGGCTTTGAGCTTCATTTTGTGTGTGATGAGCATGGTCTTTCATAATTATGGAATGGATACAAATGGGACTGAGATTGCAGAGGTTGAGAGTGTTCTTGAGAGTAGTAAGAAATTCACCGAAGATGTAGATCCTTCGAGGAAAGGTATACCTCTGACAGATTCAATCCCTACTACAGGGACCAAAGGAGTCAGTGCCATAAAAACCCACTCCAACAACGTTGAATACCGTCCAATCCTTTCAACAAACATCTCGCTCTCCAACTCAATAATGCTTGCTTCAAGACTAAACACAACCCTGCAAGTATTCTTCTTCATCCTATTCTCCATGCAGAGTAATTTGTTGTTGCCTATTTTCGATTATAACATCAGAAAGTATGGATTCAGAGGTTTACATAGAGTCATATTTGGTTTGATCTTTCAAATCGTTAATTATTTGATCTGGGTATTGCTTGGGGGCAGGGTGTTGTTACTCTGGTGGGTTTGTGTGATTGGGATAGTATTTGGTTTACCTTTGTATTTCTTGTTTTTGCAGAGGTATAAGAATGAGTTGCAGGGGCCATGGGATGTTGCTGAACCAGTGATCAACAGGCTGGATTAGGTAATCTAGTGAACACTTACACCCTCGTGAAAGTTGTACCTAATAGCTTAACTGCATACGTGGCCATTTTTCACAACCCAACATTGCAATTAACTGTTTAAAGAATTCACCAATGGAAGTTACACTGCCCTATTGTGAATGCCAAGCTGGAATTATCCTGAGGAAGACAAAAGTTGTGTTGAATAAATATGGAACATTTAAGCGTCAATTCTGTCAGGAGTTGAAATTGACATAATAAGGTCTATTGCATAAGTATAGCCCAGATAGATCCCTGTGGGTGTAAATAAAAGTAAATAGAATAGAGCATTTTAAATTTATCGTTCAGGGTGGTAAAGTAGAATGGCTGCGAATTTTAAGCAGAGATGACAGTCTGCGAACACTCATTTACAGTGAGGAACGTAGTATGATAGTCGACGTTGGCTGTATTCTGTATAACATAGGGAGGATAGTACTACTTTTCTGTAACATATTTGGGCCAGTATCTTGACCCATCTTGACGATTAGGTTCGTAATTGGCGATAGCTAGGGTTTATTCTAGCGATTCTTAGTATACGGAGGGACAACAAGATTTGAGACATTGAACATACAAGGGATAGGAACTTATATCTGGGCGTGGTGTGCTACAACTTTTCCACTAGAAAAGTTGTAGAGCTGAAGATTAAGTAGAGCCCAACTTGAGGTGGATATGTTTATGACTGCAAATCTCATGTGAATTGGCTGGTTAAAAATAAGTAGATGTATAGATATCTCCATACTTCTCGAATAAGCACACCACAAGGTATGTTATAATAGATATCTCCAATCAACGGTAGTAATTCTCTATGTTTAGCACCATTAGATATTCCATAATTATTACCATACTAACTATTCCGTAGTTATTAAATATTAACTATTCCATGGTTATTAACATATTATCTATTCCATAATCATTACTGAATACCACTCTCTGCAAGTCCTCCATCTATAGGTCCTCCCTCACCACATCCACTATCTCACCATTCTGCTCGCATGAGGTACCAAAATGCTAGACATTTTTTCATCCACTAAACTTAAAAACAACATCCACCAAGTCAATCAATCAAAATGGACAACAACGATAAACAAAACGGACCACCCAAAGCAGGCTCCAACCCCGATATACGACCTCCAAATGGAATCACGCGTCCTGCTCAAGCTACTCGTAGTCAACAAGCACAATTTTCTCAAGCTGATTTGATTAGAATTGTACTTGATTATTTACAAAAAAAGGGATACCATAAAACAGAATCAATGTTAAGATTAGAAAGTTCCAATTTACCAACCCCACCTGTTCCAAGTGTTACTCCGGGCAATTCTAAGTTGAGTGGCTCATCTAGTTCTGTTGACCTTAAGAAGGAAAAAGACTTGAGAGATCGAATTAACAAACTTGAGAAAGATTTACGTGATATGAGAGATAAAGAAAGTAGACTGGATAGAGAATTAAGAGAAACAAGAGATGTTGTTGGCATGTTAGCCAAAGAAAAAGAATTACGAGAATTGAAAGATTTGGATGAAAAACATAAAAGAGAAAATAATCCAGAAAGCTACTATAATGCTTACTCAATCTTAAGAAAGTGGGTAGACACCTCATTGAATTTGTATAAGCCAGAATTAACAAGATTATTGTATCCAATTTTTGTTCATTGTTATTTAGAAATGATCTCGAAAGGTTTCACCTCCTATGCAAAGAAATTCTATGACCAATTCAAACTGGATCATTTGATTTTACATGGGGACGAAATGAAGAAGTTGGCAGGACTTTCATTACCGGAACATCTTAAAGAAAACGACCTTGCTGTTGCCTATAGAACAAGTAAATATCGTATTATAGTGTCGAAAACGTCACTTAATTTGTTATTATATTTCCTTCACGAAAACGAAGCTGTTGGTGGAGCCATGATTATTCGTATCATTAATCAACATATGAATACAATTACAACCGCTGCAAACACCGATAAAATTGATCAAGTTGGTGACGCCAACCCAGAAGAAGGTATAACCGAATATGTAGCGAAGACAAATGAAATCGAAAAATTCAACGAAGCAGTCCCAGTCAAGTTGGGTAAATTCCCATTGGATCCAGACGTATACAAAGAAATTGAAGCTGAATTGAAGGTTAAGGACGAAAAATCGTCTCTAGTAGGAGGAAAATCACTTGTTGATGAATTCCAAGAAATGAATAAACCAGACGTTGATTCCCCAGCAAGAGAACTCCTACCATTACCTTTGAAAGATGCCCTGGATATAAAGAGAGAAATTCTTGCTGTGGAAGACTCAAGACTTAAAATCAAACTTGGAGCAAATGCAATCCAAGCACTGGCTCCTTCTGTTTGTATGTACACTTTCCATAACACCAATAATGATCTTACGTGCATTGAATTCAATGAGGATTCAAATATGGTTGCTGGAGGATTCCAAGATAGTTTCATTAAATTGTGGTCACTTGATGGAAAGCCTCTCAAATCCATTTTTAAAAGAGATAAAGGCAATTCGAATAACATGAGAAAGCTCGTGGGTCATAGCGGTCCTGTTTATGGATTATCATTTTCCCCAGATAATCGTTACTTGATTTCCGGGTCCGAAGATAAAACCGTTCGTTTATGGTCACTTGATTCGTATAGTTCACTAGTATCTTATAAAGGTCATAATCTGCCCATTTGGGATGTGAAATTCTCCCCGTTAGGTCATTATTTTGCCACTGCGCTGCATGACCAGACTGCTCGTTTATGGGCAACAGATCATATTTATCCGTTAAGGATATTTGCAGGTCACATTAATGACGTGGATTGTGTTGAATTCCATCCAAATTCAAATTACGTGTTTACAGGATCTTCTGATAAAACATGTAGAATGTGGGATGTTCAAACCGGGAATTGTGTTCGTATTTTCATGGGTCATACTGGTGCTATCAATACGATGGCAGTAAGTCCAGATGGTAGGTGGATGGCAAGTGCTGGTGAAGATTCGGTTATTAATGTTTGGGACGCAGGTAGTGGTAGAAGGTTGAAGAGTATGAAGGGTCATGGTAGATCTTCCATTTATTCGTTATCATTTTCAAAGGATTCAAGTGTTTTGGTTAGTGGGGGTACTGATAATACAGTGAGAGTTTGGGATATAAAGAAAAACACAAATGACGCTGGGCCAGAACCGGAACCGTTCAATTTCGAACAGGGCGATAAAGAGACTAAATTGGAAAAGAAGAAGGAAATCATTGCCACAAGTGATCATATGACGGCGTACTTTACGAAGAAAACACCGGTTTACAAGGTTCAATTCACGAGGAGGAATTTGTGTCTTGCGGGGGGTGTTTTCACTGGTTAGTGAAGGAAAAATATAACTTAAAGAATAATAAACTTTATTGGTACTACTGCTCACTTAATTAGTTTGAATTAGCGCGTATTGACCAAGTATGAGGAAACTAGGGACAGGTTGATACTTGAGCTATCAAGATGGTGTAGCTCACCATATTGACAGTATGATTGCTAAGTAGATGTCAACCATTGTAAGAATATAGTATACGAGCATTTTGGAATAGTCCAAGGTAATCGTTAGAATGAAATGTAATTAATATTACTCGATATCATCTAGGAAAGCTGTAGTTTAAGAGAGCGATCGATTTACTATGCAGTTAGGTGAATATACCTGGTTCGTCTTCCACATGGCACCGAGCCAATTTCAACTTCACTCTTCCGGAAACCCAGTTTAAGTAGTTTAATGCGAAATGTGCAATTTTGAGTACAATTGGGAAGACTTTGTGGTTCTTGAAATTGCTCAAAATGAATAAGTTGGTGGTCATTGAATGTAGATCTTTATTGTGTTTATTGAATGTAGCTGGTTATTGAACGTGATTTTGACCCCACTGAGCATGCAAGTGTGCTATGCACAGTACTTCAAGGTTCAATGGCAGACCTTACAACTTGAATTCCTTGCTTGCTACCGCCAACACAAAGGTGGCATTTTATGCTTGCGAGACAGAACGAATATGAGCTCACGTCATAATACTGCACCATGATCATTCATGGAGCTGGAAGTGAAGTCTCCTTGCTTTACGTCATATAAACTGAAACGTTCGAAGGACTTCTACAGGTGTTTTGAGCAATGTCAATTGAAGGAATGTGAAACTTCAGAGCAATTGAGTTATTTATTGACTTTGTATCTTGGAAACTGCAGAGCGATTGACAGAAGGTCATTAATTCACTTTGTACTTTGTAACAACTGCAATGCTTTAATGAGTTGCTCTGCAATGTTGTTGCAAAACCTGGAATGTGAATTAGGCAATTGAGTCCGGGGACTATCAATCTTACCATCAATGTCCATGCAAGATCCGATCAGAGTGGCGAAGTACACTTATTCGAGGCATATCAACTAAGTTGTATCTCTTGGATATCCATCTGGTGGTCAACCACTGTCCAATCACATCAACCCAATAAACATCTTTGACTCGCGTGATTTAACATTCCAAACGCCCTTCTGTGTCCTCTGCATGTTCTCAAGGCCTTTTTATCAATTAGAGTATGACAAAACACGGCTTAGGAAATTAATTCAGTCTATAAATAAATTCAGAGTAACTTGAAAGAATCTGTGGCTTTCTATCGAATCTGTTTTATCACGTAGTCATTAAGACTTTATTCAGTTTTCCTACATTTATGAATACTATGGCATGCGGCTTCGTAATTATCGGCTCGTAAATTATACCAAGGAATTTATTAGTGATCTTAGGTTCCGTAGAAAAATCTCCTTGCTAATTTTACTTAACAAGCACGTTCATTACCTCTCGTCCAGGGACCTCCTATTTGGGAATTTCTTTTGTTCGGTTAACCGAAACTGTGCGGGTGCAAAACACCACACCCCACCATTTACACAAAGAAGCCAGATATCCACCAATACTAGCAATAGTTGAAGCTAATTATGCAATTTCAAATAGTCTAGAACTTATTGATGTGTATTGGGGTAATGTGGGAAATTGAGTAACGTATGATAAATTCGAAGATGTTTTTCAATACTAGGTATTTTATCAGTGTTTACGGTCCGAATTGAAATGAATGAATATAAGCCACTTCAAACAATATCTCTCACGCGAATTGTAGCATATTTAAAGCCTTAAAAATAGTTAGTTGTTCTTTCTTTTGAATTTAACCTACATGCCAATTTGGGACAATTTTGAGGCAATTGAAAAAGACCTAGAACAAGCCACCATAATTGGAACGCATCAATTTGAAGGGGTATAAATAGGTATACATCCCACGCTATTTTGTTATGTTATAAATAAATTCTTATAAAAATGAAGTTCCAATTCGCTATCGTTCTTGCCACTATCGCTGCAACTGTTTCAGCTGCTGACTCCAGTTCATCTAAAGCAAGTTCTGCTGTTTCTGCTGCTTCTTCCAAAGCAAGTTCTGCTGCTTCTGCCGTTTCATCTGCTGCTTCATCACTTGCTTCCAAAGCAAGTTCTGCTCTTTCTTCTGCTACTGCCAGCGCATCCAAGTCTGCTTCTTCATCTGCTGCTTCAGGTTCTAAGGTTGCTTCGTCAGCTGCTTCTTCCGCTTCCAAGGCTGCTTCGTCAGCTGCTTCTTCAAGTTCTAAGGCTGCATCTTCTGCTGCCGGTACTTCTTCCAAGGCTGGTGCCAATGCTTTAGCTCCAGCTGGAGGTGTTTTGGCTGCAATTGCTATTGCTTTATTGTAAGAGTATTTATTAATATTAATCGCGATGATTAGAAGTGTAGGTAATTGTAGAGTTGCAGTAAAAGGCAATGCTGAAGGATCCATGTGTTCCATAACACGCCTACCGCAAGCTACAACTCATGAATAAGACCCTGTACTGAATTGTGGAATTTTTCATTGTGGCAGAATACATATGCAGGGAACAACGCAGGGTTTCTTATTTGACCAAAATAAAGTAACACCTTAACGATGATTTTCATCATTGTTCACCTATACCTGGTAAACTTTGGAAGATCTATAGCAATCTTTTAATTCTAGCAATCATTACGACTTTCATAAGTTGATTCCTAATAAAAAGAAAGTGTACCCCACATAAAAAGAACTTTGTAAGGAGGCAGGAGCACCTCGAGGCTGAAGGAGTAATTGAAACAACGTTAAACCTCGTGATTCCTAGACCTCGTGATTGCATAGTATGTTTTGGCTCTTGATTACAATAGACGATATCGAAGTTCGGGAATAAGCTAATTATATGTCATGTCATTGGGAGAGGATGAATTATTTGGGGATCTACGCTTATTAGTATCCATTCCGAGAAGTTGCTCCTATCCCTCATAATAACTATCCCTCTTTATAAATATCCCTCTTAATACCTGTCCCTCTGTATAACTACCTCTTAATAACTATCCGTCTTTATAACTTCCTCTCCCTCATAACATATCCCTCTTATATAAGCACTGCCTCCATTACTCCTCCTCGAGCATCGTACCTCAATATCTGGGGTCTGTACAACTTGGCAACACGTCATTGTCCATTCAAGGTAATTCGGGTTTGTGGCTACAACTCTTCTCCAGAAAAGGAAGTGTCGCATTTTTCGCGAGTCCTTATATAAAGCCTCTGTACCCCCGAAAAGCTTTGACCCAAAATGCAATTGTCATCCATTTTAACTGTTTCCATCATCGCAGGTGTTGCTCAAGCAACAGTAGCTCAATCAGACGTAGACTTCTTGACTGCTTTAGCTTCCGATGTCAACTCCAATCTTAAACAATACATAGATTATGGTGCAACGGCAAAAAATGTTCCATCGGTGATCCTTTCACTTGCTCCACAATTTAAAACTTATACCGATGATTCGTATACTACATTATTGGATAATCCGAATTTGAATATTGCAGCTTTAGAAAGCTTTGCAAGTCAGTTGCCATGGTATTCGAGATTGATTGCGGATGTGTCGGGTGTATCTAGTGCAACCGGTGCTTCTGGTTCTGGTTCGGCCTCAATCACCTCTGCTCCAAGTGCTTCTGGAAGCTCAAAGGCAGCAAGCTCCAGCTCTAAGGCTGCTTCGTCCGCATCAGCATCGGCGTCAAGCTCGAAGAATGGGGCAAGTGTATTTTTAGCTCCTGTAGGGGCCGTTCTTGGGGCTGTGGTTGTTGCTTTGATGTGATGAGACAAATTCTGAATCATGCCGCGGTTGAATCGCTTCTCCGCAAACTGGAATCAAACAGCATTACATCGTAAATAAGTTAACTACGAATCACTTTACATTACAATATGTCTACGAGAGAGTCAGGTGGATAATTTCGAGTAAAAATTGGAATAGAAGTAAATCCAGCCAATCGAAACAATCTGTTTAACTTCCATGGCAACTTTGTTTATATTCATATGGAAAACATTCACATAGTTATTTATAAGATAATGATTATTTATAATTTCATGATATGCCATGTTAGTTCTTGTATAGCGTAAAATTAATTATCATAAGGAAATTGTAGAAGAGGAGAAGACGCGTGAGGGGACATATCGCGCCTCCGTAGTACGCAGTATTAGTGAGTATTCGATTGGGTTTACAGGCTGTCAAATATTTTGTGGGTGAATATAAATTAACTCTATTGTTTGCAGAATAAATGCAAGCATGCTTTACGATTGTACTGTCAAGAAGACTACCGTTTCAACAGAATGGCTGCAAATTGTTGAAAAATGAATTAGGGATATACGCAGTATTTACCGAATCTTGTGTAGAGGAGCATTACTGCATCTCTATCTTTTTAAGTATGCTCTCACATAATGCTTCAATTCTAACTTTTTAAATATGCTCACATGCTGTTAATACTGTTAATACTGCGTCAATTCTAACTTTTTAAATATGCTCTCACACTTCATACTGTTCATACTGTTCAATTCTAACTTTTTAAATATGCTCACACTGTTAATACTGTCAATACTGCGTCAATTGGTTGCCGTCACTAACAACACCAAATACCTCAAGTTCCACAAAAAATTGTCGTAGCATTCCATGGGAATCACATCATCATTTTCCAACAACCTCTTCACATTACCGATTATCTCGTTCAAGTTTCTATTCAACAACCCCAACCCAAATTCAAATCTCAGATTCCTCAACGTATCCTCACCAATCTTGTCGCTCATATGTGGGTCGTAATATAACGGATAACTCACCAATTTCACAGATGACGCATCTAAAATAAGACTCTCATCACTATTTAGTACAATAGGGTATTTCAAAGTTGTATTCGTTAGCATCCCTAATATCACTATTGTTTGAGAAATATACGATAAACCAGAATTGATGTGCTGGGAATCCTCTTCTTTATAACATACACTCAAGATTTGTGGTATTGTTTGTGGGAACTCGATGTTCATAATCTTGAAAGTCAAATCATCGGACGATATTTCTATACATTCATTCAACACTTCGACGTAATCACTTAATAACTTCAATAACGACGGATATGTCTGATTGTGAAGTGTGTCATTTATTGGGTCAATTTGTGAAGACAAGATTTCAAGTTGGGTTTGCGTTTCTTGTGTTAGATCAGACCTACGCTCCTCTATAATTCCTTTCGATTGGGTTATTTTCAATTTGATGGAGTAAATTTGATCCTCTATTGAAGTATTGAATAAGGTTTGTTTCGTTATGCTTTTATTCAATTGTGATATTTTTTTCTTCAACTTGGCAATGATAAAGTCTGAATCTTTCGATCTCGAAGATAGAAGCGTTATTTGGGTGCTGAGATTATGTTTTGCGATCCTCAATTCATCAATTGATCTTGAGAGGTTTGCAATTGAACGAATTGAATCGAATGTGTACGAAGGAATATGCTTTATATGTGATGGGTATGATGTAACACTTTTTAATTGAGATGGGTATGTAATACCTTTAGATGGATAAGAAAGTTGATCCTCTCGTGGGACGCTCGCTATCGCATCTAAGATCTCTTCTGGAAAGCTGATCCGACTTATCAAACTTTCAGGTAATGTGTAAAACCGCCCGTTCATATTGATTATAATAGAGTTGTTCTCAAATTCGTCTTCCAAGTTATCACAAACAACTCCAAAATAAATCAACTTGGATAATTTGATTCTTAAATGGATCAACAATTTCCATTCTTTTGTATTTCTTCTTCTTGTCCAAAGTCGTACTATAAGTTTATTGTTTTTCTTAACATTGGGTATATAGGGTAATGACATATATGTGAAGTTTGGGTTCATGTTATAATGGATGATTTCAGAGATGTAAATTAATACCTCTTCATTTTTGTCATTCAATGCATGTAATGATACGAAACTATCGAGGAGTTTATTTTCGTTGAGTTGGATGGGGGTTTCAGGGTCGATTGAGGTGTCATAAAGGTTTCGAAACGATATACATCGTATGTATTGGAGTTTGTCTTGGTGCATGTTTGTTGGTTTCGCGGTTTCAATCTTATTTCAGTATTCCAGTGATAGCGAGTGTGAATTCTTGATCACTTGTGGAAGTCAGGGTAACGAATACCGACGTCCTTTGTGTGTTAATTAAAACCTGCGGAAGTCGATGAAGTATGTGGAGTGATACTGGCGTAAAGGCTAGATTATAGAGTTGGCGGACTGTCTTTAAGTTGGTTTATTTTAATTTCCAGCTGGACTGATTTCACCAGAAGGACTCTGCATATGTGTGATGACTTTCATTGAGATATGATCACTTGCAAACTTGGTGTGGAGACTGGTGAATATATACAAAGAGTGGGATGATATGGGGTGTATGTTAGGTGACTAAGTGCCGCTTTCACGGGCTTCAGATGAACCAGGCTATGGATTCTTGTTAATTAGATTCACATAGAGATGTCGTCCTTTCTTGTGAATCCCGTTCATCCACTCCACTGAAAAGTCCACAAAACTAACTATGAAGAAAGCACATTTCTATCACTTACACAAATCAGACATGTAAACTGATACCTCAACCCAGTTTGCAGCCGATACCATGTGCTGCAATCTTAAGTGAAGCAAATTATTGATGTGGTGTGCAAAAAGATGTAGAACATGTCTTGTGGTTCCAGTATCGTTAAGGACATTCAGGTCTAGACTGTTAACAATTTTCTTGCGGCTACTCTATTTATAAAATCTTTCATTGCACATACTTGCAATTAAACTAACCACCTAAGCCTACTTCCTCTTTGAATTTTATTAGAACGTCTTCTCACCTCTGTGTAAACTACCTCCTATTTGACTCATACATAAACGTTCTCTCGCTAAGGTCTAGAATGGATTTCGGCAACTCAGTCGTTTTTCAACCAATTTTCAATTAAGCGATTGTATGGGGAAAACACATCATTAACTCTTCTTAACACACTCGTTATAATGTCATCCAATGATAGGAAGTCCTTATTTGGATCCAGAATATCATCCATATTTAATAGTCATCATAATGATCAATCAAAAGATACCTCAGCAAGTAGGTCAATTGGTAATAATAAGCCAATAAGACCAATTTCAAGAGTCCAAGCTCCACCCAGCTCAAGTTATGTACCTTTAAGTGCATCAATAAGGCAAAGTCTGAGTGGACAAGTTAGTCAACAAAGTCAAACCTCAAATCAAACAAGTCAAACCCAATCCAATCAAATAAATCAATCTAATCAACCTAATCAACCTAATCAATCCAATCAACCCACATCACCAAACCAAGGTAATCCTGCTCCGGTTTACCTTCCGAAACTAACAAACCATCTTTCGGCAAACCCTTCTCCAACAACTAGTGAATTTCCAGTTCATTCGCCCAAACAAGGTGCGATTCCAAGTCATTTGAAGACTCCAGATAAAAATACAAAAAGATTGTCAAGAAGACCTCCTCCTAATTTGAGTCCCCCAAGCTCGGAATTATATTTTCATTCTCCGGATACTTTGGAGACTCTGAGGGATCCCTCTCCAAACATAACTCCGATGATTATGGATGGTAGACGAGAAATAGATGATATAGAACATAATGAAGACAGACATCAAGATATAAGTGAGCTCAATGATGATGACATAAAACACGATATACAATCACTCCCATATACTAGAGATGGCTCTCCAGGTTATACTGGCTCGCAAGACTTTTCTGGCTCACAAGATTACTCGAGTTCCCAATTTACCGAATCCGCAGGTTATGGAAGTCATGAAATCTTAAGTGATCTTGATTCGAAAAATTCTAAACTTAAACCGAAGAATGATATGGATGATCTCATTGGAACGTTGGACAATGAAATAGACAATTTCCTAACTCTTGATGGCCCACGTTTTAATGAAGATTTATCGGATATTTATGATAGTCCCACAAGAGAAAACCCCTTCCGAGAAGGAGAAAAGAGTGATTTTTCAGAAGAGAGTTCGTTCACAAATGCTCTCGATTATAATCATCTGAGCAATAATGGTAGTAGTGTTACTAACGGCAGCAGTGGTAGTACCGGCGATTCGCAAGCAGTACCGTATCCAATGGAGAATGAAGAAGATTCTCCAATTGGACAATTTCCATACTCAAAAAATAACTTTGGTGATTCTGGCTCATTTGGAGGAGGAACAGGCGGTGAATCCTACGGTGGTGGTACCGTTGGTGGATCTTTTGGTAGAGATACACGCGAATCATTTGGTGGAGATACACGCGAATCATTTGGTGGAGATACATTTGCAGGTGAATCAATCGAGGGTAGTTCTTTGGCCAACTCGGGTGATTCTTTCAAGAGTGATCCATTCAAAAACACCCAAAGTGATTTGTCATTATCTTCATCAAAGAGTAAATCAGGTAGCATCAGACACAGTGGGAATGATGTTTTTGCGTCGCCAATCTTACCGCCATCTGTTAATCCGATTCCATTTGTTCCAATTCAAAGAACAGCCGGCTTGAATTCACTCAGCACAACCTCAACAAATAATTCATATTCATTAACACCAAAAACATCTCAAATGAGAAATCAAACCTCGCCTAGACTTAATTCCGGTTTGGATTCTATTTCAAGTAGTGAATATCTTGTCACCAGATCAAAGAGTACATTACAATCCTCGCAAACTAATTTAAGGCATAAACACTCAACATCGGTCAATTCTATCTTTTCTTCAAGTTCCTATAGAAACGTCAATTTAGGCTCATTGAAAAAGACCTTGGATTTGAAACCGGGTGAAGGTGAAAGATCAACTTACGTACTTGCTATTAGAAAAAATGCTGGTACAGCCTTTAATGAATCCGGGCCAGGCAAGTGGAAATTACCAACAGGGATCTTACCAGTTGATATCAAAGCAAGCAACAATAATGGTAAGTACACAAGACGTGGTACGGGCTTATTGAACAGAACCAAAAAGAGTGGTGTTGAGTTGAAACACGGTCATTTACAAAGAAGATTATTGGCTGCAGAAATCGATGAAGGGGACCTAAGCACCTCGATAGGCATTAAAGCAAATCCAGTTGTCAGTAGTGTTCCGGTGAACAATAATTCCATCATGGTTAATAACAATTCTGAAAAGCAACTTGATTCCTCTAATTCAAGTATCACCGCTCCGTCAGCACCATTTTCGGTATCTAGGAACAATTCGTTGGCAAGAACAACAACCGGTTCCAGTCTTGCGGGAGATAGCGTTGGCTCAACTCAAAGTGGAAATGCCAGTTTGAGCTCCGAAAGCTCGGGCTCGATATATGATCACCACAATGGTTACTACCAACATCCAAGCTATAAGTTTGATGATCCCGAGGGTGATTTTGAGAATGTTGATGAAGACGGGACGGATGTTGAGAGGAGGGAAGAGGGTGGTAGGTTGTTCTTGGCGAATCCTGACAGTGGGAGCGAATAACGGACCATCATATGAATGTATACTTCAATAAATAATCTTAATTAGCACAGATTCCCACAAGTGTGTACGAAAATTGCTTGGAGCCTATGCAGCACTTGTCATAACACCAATAATTACACCAATAATTACACCAATAATTAACCCTGCCTAAATTGTAGTATTAATTGGTATTTATTCCGCTATGACTTTCGCGTTGATCTGCCACGTGACTTGTCAAAAGACAACGCACGAAAATTCAGGCAACGAAAATCAACACCTCATATTCACTTCACTATGGTTGACGGATACACGCTCATCTATGAGCCAAACACCGCGATCAAATCCAGTCTCAATGAATTCAAAAGCTTATTAGAAAAAGGGAAAGATGAAGTTAAAGTGGACACGATGAAGAAGATCCTTGTAACCATCATTAACGGAGAGCCAATGCCTGATTTGTTGATGGATATCATCAGATTTGTTATGCCATCCAAGAACAAGGAGTTAAAGAAGTTGTTATACTTCTATTGGGAAGTCTGTCCTAAATTAGATTCCAATGGTAAGATGAGACATGAAATGATTTTAGTATGTAACGCTATCCAAAGAGATTTACAACATCCTAACGAGTATATTCGTGGTAACACTTTACGTTACTTGAATAAGCTCAAGGAACCTGAATTGTTGGAAACCTTGGTTCCTAATGTCAGACAATGTTTGACAAACAGACATGCTTACGTTAGAAAAAATGCAGTATTTGCCTTATATTCGATCTTCAAGGTCTCCGAACATTTATGTCCAGATACCACCGAATTGATTTATGAATTCCTTATCAATGAAGCCGATTCTGTCTGCAAGAGAAATGCGTTTGTTTGTTTGGGAGATTTGAATAGAGATTTGGCTTTGAGATATATTCAAGATAACATTGATTTCATCGATACATTAGATCCTTTGATTCAATTGGCCTTCATTGAGTTTATCAAGAAGGATGCTTTACTTTTCCCAGCCGTGAAATCAAATCATGTTGAATTCTTGACTGAATTAATCGAAAGTACTTCAAATATCGTAGTTTACGAAGCTGCCAATACCTTATCCAGTTTAGCAAGCAATCCAAAATCGATTTTATTGGCTGGTAATAAGTTTGTTGAGTTAGCAACAAATGAAACAGACAATAACGTCAAAATCATCACCTTACAAAGAATCGAAGATATTCATAATTTACATCCTGGTATCTTACATGATTTATCACTTGACATTTTGACCATTTTGTCTTCCCAAGATCTTGATGTCCGTAAGAAGGCTTTGGATGTCACTTTACAATTCATCACCAGCAGAAACGTGGAAGATGTGGTGAAATTGTTAAAGAATGAACTCCAAAGAACTAGTACTTCCAACGAAGACCAAATTGCAGAATATAGACAATTGTTAATTAACTCAATTCATCAATTGGCCATCAAATTCGTAGAGGTTGCCGCAAACGTAATTGACTTGTTGTTAGATTCCATTGTAGATTTGAATAATGTTGCAGCTTATGAAGTTATTACCTTTGTTAAAGAAGTTGTTACCAAATTCCCTGATTTAAGAGAAAGTATTGTGAACAGACTATTGGTTGCTTTACCTTCTGTGAAGAGTGGGAAAGTCTTTAGAGGTGCACTTTGGATTATTGGAGAGTACTCGTTAGAAGAAAAACTGATCAAAGAAGCTTGGAAATGCATTAGAAGTTCTATTGGTGAAGTTCCTATTTTAGCAAGTGAGAAGAGAGCTTTGGAAACTACCGAAGAACACACTGAATCAACGAGTAGTGAAAAGAAGAGAACCGTGATTTTAGCAGATGGTACGTATGCAACTGAAAGTGCATTGACTGTTGAGACAAACGGTACTTCAGATGAGAAACCTGTTCTTCGTTCTCTTTTGTTAGCTGGAGATTTCTATTTGGGAGCAGTTTTATCATCCACTTTGGTCAAACTTATTCTTGAATTGGAAAGAATCACATCTCAACCTAAGTTCTTAAATGCTCTTAAGGCTGAAGCATTATTGATCATGGTATCTATTTTAAGACTCGGTGAATCTGATATTGTTGCTAAACACATTGATGAAGATTCCGCAGACAGAATTCTTTCATACATCAATTTATTAAATAATGAAGAAGATGTCAAATTGATCTCAACATCCTTCTTAGACGCCACTCGTGATGCTTTCAAACAACAAGTCAAAAACTCGGAAGCTGAAAAGACCAAAAACCAAATCAAGGATTTCCATCAAAATGCAGAACAAATCGATGAATCGATTTCTTTCAGACAATTCGACAAAGACTCAACTGCAAGGAAGGCTGAGATCGATGATGTTGGTTTAGCGTCCGGATCCAATTTGATCAAAGAAGACTTATCATCGAGGTTGAACAAAATCCTACAGTTAACCGGGTTCAGTGATCCTATTTATGCCGAAGCTGTTGTTAAGGTTCATCAATTCGATGTCACTTTGGACGTTTTATTGGTAAATCAAACAACTAGCACTTTACGTAATTTATCTGTTGAGTTTGCTACATTGGGAGACTTGAAGGTTGTTGATAAACCAGCAACTGCCAATATTGGACCTCATGGATTTTATAAAGTCCAAACAACAATCAAAGTTACCTCAGCAGATACAGGGATCATTTTTGGAAACATTGTTTATGATGGTCAACATTCCGATGATTCTACCATTGTTATTTTGAACGATATCCCTGTTGATATAATAGATTATATCAAGCCAGCAACTTGTACCGAATCTCAATTCAGAAAGATGTGGAACGAATTCGAATGGGAAAACAAAATCACCATCAAATCTGAAATCGAATCTTTGAAGGAATACTTGGATGCTTTGATGAAGGGTACGAACATGAATTGTTTGACCCCTGGTGCTGTTATTGGAGAAGAATGTAACTTCTTATCTGCTAACTTGTATTCCAGGAGTTCTTTCGGTGAAGACGCTTTAGCTAATTTGTGTATTGAAAAGCAAGCAGATGGTCCTATTATTGGGCATGTCAGGGTTAGATCGAAGGGTCAAGGTTTGGCTTTGAGTTTGGGTGACAGGGTTGCTGCAATCCTGAGGAAGAGTAAGACAAAGGATGTGGCCAAGGTTTAGCGAGGAGGATGAGGAAGCCAAAGTTTGAGTGCGGCGAAATTCGATATGACATCTAAGTTGGAGGTTTGGCGAAGTTCGGTTGGCTTTCATTCTTTTGTTTGGCTTTCTAGCATATGCTTTCTTCATTTACCTCGCAATCTAAACTTGTAGATTCCCGGAGAATGTTACCATCGGCCTCGAGTTTATAGTCAATATTACATAAAATGTATATTATATCAAAATTTTATTAAATTCGGTAGGATTTCGTGCTACGTAGTTTAGCAGGCGCTAGTTGGTTAGTTTGTCGAGTTGATTATACTCCCTTTACGATACAGCAAAGAGAACCTTATACTTCCGTTGCGTGAAAAGTTTCGTATATTTTATTTATAGGTTTCGTAATGTAAGCTAAGATGATAACCATCCTGGCTACTTGAAGATGTTAGAACTAGCAGATTCGTGAGCTATTGGGTATCAAATTACTGAGTTCATTTTTAGATCAGTCTTCATTTGTTCCCAGATCGTTCCACGTTCATTTATTCGCTCTCCCTTCTCACAGAAGCAACTTCCTATTAGCTTCACTTCGTACAAATAAATTACCGTCTATATGACCTCCGAACAACCTCGTTTGATTCAACTCCGAGTCATCCAAATACCCCGATTCCTCCCCTATAACCAGTACAATATAATTATATATCCCCGTGAGACTTCCTTTCATTTCCATGCAACTTAATTTCGGATGGTATTCGGAATTAACAATAGTATCTAAGTATGATAAGCCATGGTTTTCCTTGGTTGGTGCTGGATTTCTCACCAAAATCGTTACACCATAATTATTTGATTTCAAGGTAAACGCCAGTTCCGACTTATTTAAATTCACCCTAAATAAATAGCCCAAAAATACACAACATTTGCCAACACTTTCTATATTGCCAAAAACCGTTATAAACCTCTCAATAGTACCTGGAATTAGATCGGATATGGAAATATCTTTAATTAGGAAATTTTCTTTAAGGTTCAATTCATCTAAATGAGCTTCAAAGTATACAGCTTCTGTTAAACTAACTACAATTTTAATCAGAATTGACGAGTTTGATTTGACTTTCGTCAATTTTAATAAATAGTTTATCGCCTTCTCGTTTGATGGGGCGTTAATATCAACAGTTGAAGGTAATTCATCTGTCAATTGAATTGTTGAATCAACAATATTGATATTGTTTCTCTTTCTTTTGCGGTTTACTTTGTTCATTGTGGGTATTGCAGGTGTTAGATAGTTTGATGAACTATGCTTTGATGTAGGGGTGAGGAATATTAAAGAAGTATGTGTGTGAAGTCTTGACTTTGTAGTTGGCTACGCCATTTTGATATTGGGTCGTGCGAAGGTCCCAAAATTGTGAGACGTTAGCTGGGCATACCTCTGCTATGGGAAGAAGATCTCTTACTAAGATTTTATACTGGAGTTTGAGTATCATGTTGATTAATATGGATATGTAAGGTAATACTATGCTAGGTATTTTTGTGAATGAAAATTTGCAACCATTGACAATGTACAACAGTAGAAAAGGAAAGGGATCAGTCAAACTAAGGACTGGTTATTCTCTCATGAGGTTCAATCTTTGTACATCTGGGGAAAGCTCCATTTGCTGTTTTGCTCCCACTTCTGTCTAACCCTTTATTTAAGCACATATCAACTTCTAAATCTTAGTCTAATGAAGCTTCTCCTCTAGGTGCTACCTCCATTAGACCTATAAACTACTTTCATTAAACTTATCAACCACCCCACTAGACTTATATTCTACCCCCATTAGTCCTGGAAACTACCTCCCCAGAATTATTGGTCGTGCCCCTCCCAAAACCAGCTTTCGATTTTAGCCATCGCATTTAGCCATCGCAGATTTTGAAAGTTTTTCAGACATATACAAAAATGGGTAAAAAAGATAAGGTTATAAAGTCCGAGGAAGTCGTTGAAGACAACTACGAGAAGAGGTTATCTGCAATCTTACCATTTGCTAAACCATTGGCCCCTAAAAAATTAAATAAAAAAGTATTGAAGGTGGTCAAAAAAGCCTCGAAAGCTAAACATGTTAAAAGAGGTGTCAAAGAAGTTGTTAAAGCTTTAAGAAAGGGTGAAAAGGGTTTGGTTATTGTTGCTGGTGATATTTCTCCAGCTGATGTCATTTCCCATATTCCTGTTTTATGTGAAGACAGTACCGTACCATATTTATTCATTCCTTCAAAAGAAGATTTAGGTACTGCTGGTGCCACCAAGAGACCAACAAGTTGTGTTATGATTGTCCCAGGTGGTGGAAAGAGTAAGAAGAATGCTGACAAGACTGATGAATACAGAGAAGCATATGATGAAATTGTCAAGGAAATCCCAACTTTGTAAGTACCTTAGAGTGGAGGTGATAATCGGGTTCCACCGTTAATCTGGATTGTTTTTACCTACAAAACTAAACCCAATTGATTCATGATTGTTTGATCCAATTTTGTAATACAAGCCGTTCATTTTTGGCATTTTCTACTCCCTATGGATCAGCTGGTCATTTTAACAACTCCGAGTTGTGCTCGTATGGATTCCATACAATGTTATATTATACTAGCTAGAATGTGCAAGCATTTGGTTTGCATATTGTACTTGCATCGTAAGTATTCAAGAATAGCTCTTGAATATTGATAGAACGTAAAAGAGACGTACTAACGTAATAAAAGAGACGTAATTAAACGTAATAAAAGAGACGTATTAGAATGTGTAGTTCCTCTGGATGGCCCGTGGAGTGAGTTTCTTTGGGGTATATTTGCAGTCAAAATACGCACGAATTGAATAAAGGCCTGGAGAAGTGTTAGGCAGAATTGGTGTTCTAGAATTGCGGCACGTTGGGTATGTTTACTCTTAAGAAGTAGCACTGTCGTTGTCGCTCTTATCCGCTATTCTGACATGCCATGGGTGGTCCTAGGCAGTCTCTCATTATCGCTGGATCAATTATCATACATCATCAGTATGCAACAATACACTCACTTATTGCAATTATTGTATTGAACCTTGTACCGCCAACGGTAAAACTATCTAACCCTCGATTCACGCCACTACTATTCACCCATATTCTACAAGCCACTCAATTCTTTCGGATGATTTTTCTTCTCCAAATCTGTCGCGTCCCTAAACATCGCTTGAACTTTACCCCAGACGACTAGCAGTTCTCCTTAACATTGAATTGATCAACAAGTACTCAATCCATTGATAGGCAACCTTTTAAAGCTACATTCTTTGGTGTCTGATTTGGAAAGATAATCAAAAGTCTAAAAGGTTAAATTAGCGATATCGCTCAGCTCCCGTGTACTGTCTAGATAATCCGGAAACACCAGCTGATACGACGAGGATCAGAAATCATACATTTAAGGACATTGCAATGACTTCAGTTACCGCTCAAGATTACATCCACGACCAACTAGCTCTTGAAAAGGAGGCAAGGCGAATCATGCCATTCGAGCCCGATGAATGCACTTATACCCTTGGAGAAATCCGGCAATCTGTTTTTGCTTGTCTCACCTGTTCCAAAGACAACGATCCAATTGGAGTGTGTTACTCATGTTCAATCCAATGTCATTCAACTCATGATCTTGTTGAATTATTCAGCAAGAGGAATTTCGTCTGTGACTGTGGTACTACGAAAATGTCTCACGCTTGTTCATTAAGGGTTAGAGATCGCACCAAGGACACTTCACCAATATTGAAAAGGCGTGAAAGCATTGTAGAATATCCAGCGGAAGATATTCCATCTCTGTCAAACAGTTACAATCACAATTACTCGGGGATGTTTTGTTCTTGTAAGAAAATGTATAACCCCTTGGAAGAGACTGGAAATATGATCCAATGCTATTTTGGGGCCAGTTGCGGAGAGGATTGGTTCCACGAAGATTGCATTTTGGGATATACTCCGGGGATATTTAAAAAGATAAGGGAGGAGTCGGAGAATAAATTGGAGGGTTTACTGCCCCCAGGTGAGGATGCATTTCTAGATCAGAAAGAGGCGCGTTTGCAGACGCTTAAGGAAGAGACACCGGGAGAACTGGAAGGTCATAATATAGCAGAAGTGGCAGTCAAGGAAGAGACACCGGGAGAACTGGTAGGTCGCAACACTCCAGAAGTTGCTGTAAAGGTAGATGCTCCAAGCGAATCAGGAGATGGTCATACCATTCCAAAGGAGCAAGATGCTTCAACCGAATCTGGCGCCAATATCACAACCGAAGACTCCGACGACGATGTCGTGCCCCACTTTCCCAATTTAGACGACTTTGACCTGTTCATATGCTGGAAATGTATAAACGAATACAAGCACATCTTCCTGGAGTTTGAAAACGACCCCGAAATCATTTTTGCAAAGTTGCCTCACTTTGATGGAATAAACTCTGCTGAAGAATGGCTGGGTAAGTTTGAAGAGATCAAATTAGAGTGGCTGCAAAATAACAATTCTGAAGATTTAGAGCCTCCATCAAAGAAAAGGAAAACAACACCTTATTCGTTATTTTTACGATTTTCGTTTAAAGACAAGCTCCTTCTGCTCTCCAAGGAGAAAACTAAAGTAGGCGAATTTCTCAGAAACAATTCGTATTTCTACGAAGATGATCCTGTGTATGAACCACCTGAAGAAGAGGATGACGATTCTTCAACAACAGGGTCACTTTTGGATCTTGGTGCCGATGCTTTGCTGTCTTTACCTAGGGAACAAGCAATAGAAGGCTTGCATGCTTACGATAAAATAAAGTCGAAATTAAGAGATTTTTTCAAACCATTTGCAGAACAAGGGACAATAGTTACAGAGGATAAGGTGAGAGAGTTTTTTGACAAGATAAAGAAGGAGGAATAATACCAAGAAGTATTACTAAGGGTTGCTTTTGATATAGTCCCAATAACACTAGTCTTCAATTCATGGGCTTACCTTGCTAGTTCTGTGTTCATTGCAAATTCATAGATTTACTTTGATAGTTGTGTTCATTGCTAATTTATAGATTTACCTTGATAGTTGTGTTCATTGCTAATTCATAAATTTACCTTGATAGTGTTCATTGCTAATTTCTAGGTTAGTCAAATTAACTCTCAATGTAATTACTCAACAAGAATAAGACCAGATGTGATTTTTTCGAATCGAATGTAGGATTGAATTGTGATTGTGCAAAGCACCAAGCGTTTTACATGGCGGTTGAATTTATTGGGCATTTCTAGATTCTTGTTATCTCCGACGGACTATAATCTGAAGAGGCATATTCACAATTGAAGATAAAATCGCCTTGAAATTACGGGGATGGTTTGTAACATTGCTTGTGCGGCTCGGACTTAACTATAATCTACTAATCTTTCACAACGTTGCCATATCCGTTATTAAGAATTAAGCACTCTGAGGCGATTTGGGTATTTTGCCACACTAATTCCAATTAAATATTCGTATTTGTACCTGCTTTTAGCCAAACTATTCCATCTTTTCGCTGTGAAGATTTCGTAATTACTGCAAAAAGAACTTGCTCGTGAAAAAGCCGCCTTAAATTTCTGCACCCCTGAAGCATATGATATATTCAAGATAAATCAAAGGTACACCGTGCTATAGGTTGTCTATAAAATTAAACTATCTGAAGTAATTAGGACGATTACCCCTGACTAGAAGATGCAAAAACATCAAAAATGCTGGTTTCTCTATATGATCAAATTGGACACTGAGGAAGGTTGGAAGAAGTAGATGGCTTTTTTGTACAGTGAACACAACCAGGGTTGAGATCACCATGTCCCGACTACAGCATGTGTGCAACAAACTTAATTGTAATTACAATACCACCTCATATTATTCGTTGCACCCAATCATCACAAACCATGATAAGAAGTCCAAAAGAGGGTGTCTATGTTACGCATTGGTAAATTTTGCAGCCAAGTGTCAAATTTAAACTTCTATTTCGTTTTCTAACCCCTTAACATTGCAATTTGAATCCTGTCTTTGTAGCGCCTTGGATTTCACCCCATTATGGCATATGATACAATGGGGATTTTACTTATAAACGAGGTATGTTTGAAGTATCCTTAATTAATTCAATTCTACCAAAATGACAAAAGATGAGAATATAGAAGTATTTGTGGCCACTGATTCAAATGGTGGTTCTAAGGGGGGTTTCGCAAATAATGAAGGACTAATAAAGGGCTCTACCAGTGGTAAGATTGGTACTACCATTAAAAGGTTAATGGGAAATGCGAATAGTACCGCCATTGGACCAAATACCAAAGCTGCATTGTTTGAAAATGGACCAACAAGTCCCAGAAGCACTAATGGGTTGAAAGAAACCACTCCTAATTTTGCTAGAGGTGCTTTGAAAGATTTTAAATTTATTCCGAAAGAGACTCCCAAGACTAAAAAGGAGACTCCCAGAGAGTATGCCAGAGAGGAAATCCCCAAACTCGCTTCGTTTAACACCCCCAAAGTTGGCTCCCCCAAAGTTGATACCCCCAACGTTGATTCCCCCAAAGTTGACATCCCCAAAGATGAGAAAGTTGACTCCCCCAAAGTTGATACCAAAGATGAGAAAGTCGATACCCCCAAAGATTCCCCCAAAGATGATACCCCCGAAGATGATTCCCCCAAAGATGATTCCCCCAAAGATGACTCAACCCCAATACAAATCGCTTCCCCTAGACAATCCACTCCTCCAAGACAACCCACTCCTTCTAGACAAACCACTCCTCCGAATCAAATCTACCCCAATCAAGATATTACTCCGAAACAATATACCCCCAAATTCTCACCTAAAGAGACGTTTGATGATACTGGTAAAAAGCGACCAAGAAGAAGAAGTTACAACAGACCTAGGTCTATCAATATTCAAAGAATTGAAGAGCCAACCTCTGAATATGATGATACTGGAGATGAGCTTCCTACCGCCAAGTCTACCTTTGATGCCGTCCCTAAGATTGACACACCTTTAAGCACAAGGGAATCAATTGAGGATGAGATTCCTGAGGTGATTGCTGGATATTTCGAGTTAAAACCAAGTCATCCCTTTTCAATCATACTACCAATGACATCGCAAATAAGGGGACTATTAACTGATACGTTTGTTGATCAAGGAATTTTGGAGTCCTTGATACTAACGTTTTCTAGATTAGTGTTTTTTAAAGCTGCACAGAAGTTATATTCAAGTTTAGGCGAAGTCTCTAAAAGGAAGCTTTCTGGATTCAAAGAGATATTTGAGGAGGATATTTCATTGCCTGCATCGGTGAGTTTAGGTTTATCAGTTGCTGGGAATATTGAGAGTCAGTTTGGGACGATAAAGGTTAAAGATGCTGAAGTGCTATGTTTGCAATGGATTATTATTGGGCTTGGATTGAAACAAGGCATAAATGACGATGTCAAAGCGGGATATTTCCTTACTCCATTTGGAATGGAATTTATTCATCATAAGATTGACGACTTCATAGAAAATAATTGGGATATAGCATTTGAAGTTCCTGATGGGGACGGGACTGTCACTGTTTCTCTTCCCCGTTTGAATCGAGCAAGCTATGGAGCCTTTGATTACTCTTTCATTAAGCTTCATCCAAATTCGGCCGACTTGAAGCAGGCATTCAAGTTGAGACAATCGTCCGAATCGTCGTTGAAAGAACTGCCTGTGGAATTAAAGGAATTCTTAAGCAAGAATTTCGATATTGAAGATTGGACGGGCAAATTGGAAGGTCTAGATAGGAAATTCTTCAAGGTTGTTGGACTTTGGAAGAAGAATTACGATGGTGTACTAAGAGGTTGCTTCAGATATAGACCAAAGAGTCCAAGAATTCCCAAAGATAATATTATGAGCTAGGAAGACTTTGGGTAGCCTCGTAATGTCACAACCTGAGTCTACTTTATGACTTTGCAACCATTTATTTCTTTTGTCATATTTTGTACAGTATGTAACAGTAAAAGTGTTAATATGTAAAACCTAAAAGAATCTGTTGATATCGGTTAACTTCGGAGCGAATATCTCAACATATATTATCTATCTGTTAATACTCTTTTGAGTACTAGGAAATAAAATCGAATAAAAATCAAGAATACTTTTTGAGTGAGAGTGAGGTACAAAGAAACGTATGGGGTTTGGTGAAATTGTAAACATCACAAGCTGGTATTGATGTTTATCTACTGCCTGAGGTAGAGATAAATTTGAAGCTGTGAGATTCCTCACACTGTAGTGAACAATATTACTGTGCCTCTCATGGAGTTGTACCCTATTGGAGATAACCATTACAATGCTCAATGTATTTCATCTATTTTTATATACAATAATAAACCAAACTCAAGGACACCTAAGTTGGTCATTTACACATTTGCCGCATTTATGAGTCCGAGAACAATGACATTTATGAGTCCGAGAATAATAACTTCTCTCGCATTAACAAGGCCCAACAATGCAACCGAGGATGTTAGCTTCCGCTTATACCGCCGCATGCTCGTGCTTTGGTTTCTCCCTTGGCTCCTTTGGCTCCTTTGGCTCTTGCTTCTTCTTTTTCTTCTCCTTCTGATCCAATTTCAAAAATTCTTCTTTCCAAACATTATTTCCAGTCTCCTTATTCAAGTCAGGGAAAATTGCATTGAACACATCTTGGTACCATTGAACAGGGACAAAAGTGATTCCTTCCTTAACTTCTTCTGGAATTTCAACAAGCTCGTGTTCAATATCTTTAGGGAAAATGATTGTGTCACACCCATATCTCTTTGCACCCAAAATCTTCTCTCTAAGTCCACCTACAGGCAAAACACGACCAGTTACTGTGATTTCACCAGTCATAGCGATATTAGGAGGAATCAGTTGATTCAAAGCTAACGATAACAAAGATGAAGTAAATGAGACACCAGCAGATGGACCGTCCTTTGGAATGGACCCGTCGGGACAATGAACATGAATCTCGGCGGATTCAAAAAATCTATTTTCTGGGAAGTTTTTAACCATGTACAGCTTAACAAACGAGTAAGAAATCGAAGCAGACTCTTTCATCACATCTTTCAAACTTCCGGTAACATTGACTCTTGCATTGCCAGTACCGGAACTGATTGAATTAGTGAGAATGGATTCGATGTAGAGCGCATCACCGTTACCTGAACTACTATAAGCTAAACCGGTTGCTACACCAGGTGGAAGAGTATCGTATAAACGATCTCTGGTATAGATTTCAGGTCCAACGAAATCTTTCAAGTTCTCAGCAGTTATGTTAATTTTGATATCTTCAGGAACATCAAGTTGGATTGGTTTGAAATCACCTTTAATGAGTTCAACTCCAAGTACCTTATCGTCGTATTCGTCCTCTTCTACATCTTCTTCAATTTTAACAGGAGATAATTTTTCAATGGAAGGTTCTTCTTCTTGAATGATTTCTGCTTCTTTAGATGCTACAAGTTTGGCACCGGATGTTAAGTCGGAAGACTCTTCAGCAATGACATCTTCATTGCTTTCGGCAGTTGTAGCCTTGACAGGTACCTCTCTTGTCTCCATTTCTTCAACGATTTTCAAACTCGCCTTACTAAATATTCTAGTGACTAGGGTCTTCAAGTTTCTCAACCCACTTTCTCTACAATATTTCTCAACCAATCTCGCAATCGCATCTCTTGCAATATTAATATGACCCACAGATAATCCAACTTTGGAGGAGGCATTTGGAATCAAATGCTTTTCAATGATCTCTATCTTTTCATTATTGGTGTAACCAGGCACATGAATAATTTCCATTCTGTCTCTCAAAGGAGGAGGAATGTTACCTAAGTAATTAGCAGTACAAACAAATAATACCTTGGATAAATCAACCTTAACGTCCATGTAATTATCAAGGAAACCATGATTTTGTTCTGGATCCAAAATTTCCAAAAATGCCAGAGCAGCACCTCCACTCAGCGACATATCCAACTTATCGATTTCATCAATCAACATCAAGGGATTCGAAGTTTTGGCTTGTTTTAAGGAGAAAATAATTCTACCAGGAATACTACCAACATAAGTTCTTCTATGACCTTTTACTTCATGGACATCTCGGATACCACCCATTGAGATCCTAACGTATCTTCTACCTAAAGCCTCAGCAATGGATTTTGCAATAGAGGTCTTACCTGTCCCTGGTGGACCGGCCAAACACAAAATCTTCCCATCGACTTTACCACTTACTTTACCAATGGATATGAATTCGAGAATTCTTTCCTTAACATCCTTCAACCCATGATGATCACGTTCCAATATCTGTCTGGCTTCCTTTAAATTGAATTTGTCTTTGGAAAAAATACCCCACGGTATGCTTGTTAACCAATCAAGGTATTTTTCCACAACAACAAGCTCTGTAGGATGATCATTGCCTGAGGTTAATTTTTCAAACTCCGTTTTATAAGCATCCATTGCTTCCTTGGACATCTTCAACTTGCTAAGACGTTTCTCGAATTTGTGAGATTTCTTCTTTTCATCAACAAGTCCCGCAACTTTCGATAATTCTTGAATATGATCCTTGACAAGATTCTTAAGCATTTGTGATTTCATTTTCTTGGTGGTGCTATGAGACACTTCGTTCTTCATTTTCAAAAGAGCCACTTCTATTTCAAGTAATTCGTACAACTTATCAAGCCTTTCAAGCACACTCAAATTGGATAATAATTCTTGCGATGTTGATGGTTCCATTGCCACAGTACTTGCTAAGGCATCTGCAAATTTGGATGGATCGTATAATAATTGACTACATTTTGCAATGCTTTCCTTCAATTTAGGATTACTCTTTGTTGCTTCAGCCATAAGACTAATCAACCTATCAATGGCATCTCTGATTTTTGGATCATCTTTATTATAAGGATCGTCCTTGATGATCCTTGGAATCACAGTAGATACGTCATAGTTATTCAAGTATGAGACTTTCTCTCCATCTGGCTTCAATTGTTTACCTGTTATCAAATCTTCGATTTTACATCTTCCATGAGCATAGCCAAAGATATAAAGGCCATTTTCAATTTTATTGAATCTGAATAACTGACAATAAACCCCGATATCATAAACATCTTCACGGGATTTGATAATATCGGTGTCTTCGGCATTCACGTCTTTTACATGGAATAATCCAAAATAACTCTCTCTGAAATTGAGCGTTTCATAGCATGCTTTAATGACTTCTGGATCGGTGACGTTAATGGAAAAGTGCGATCCAGGCAATGGCATTCTATCTGTCATTGGAATTGCAAGTAACGGAGGGTAAAGTCCATTATTTGGTTTCAAAGGTTTGGAGACGGCATCCTTGAATAATGCGTCACTGTCCTTATCTGGGCCAGGAGGTGTAGGTGGGGTACTTGGAGGGGCCGCACCCGATCCACCAGCAGCACCGGCAGCTATTCCATCTGTAGAGCCTTCTGTTATCGATTCAACTTCCAGTCCTTTGTCATCTTGATCTTTCGGTTTCTCTGGGGTTTCCGGAGTTTCGGGTGTCGTTGGTTTCTCAGGACTCTCGGGAGCTTCCTTTGGAACATCTTCTGCGGTGTCTGGAGTTTCCTTTGAAGCTTCAGGGACGTCTGATCCGTCTTTATCACTCTTATCTAAGAAAAAAGACCTTGTTAAGATATCATGATTCACGCTGACATTTTCAAACGGAATTGAACTAACCGTATTAAGCCTCGAAACAGATGATGCTAACCTAAGTGAATTTATCCGTATAGAATTCCGAGTAATACTCCTTAATACACCACTAGTTTGTTTCATAGAGTTACTTAGTAATTATCGGGGAATCGAAAATTCAGAACAGTGGCAAGTGCGGTCACGTGAATATAAGAAGAATATGGAAGGTTCCGTAGACCTGAGCTTGCGAACATCGGTGATGGACCGTGAGCTATTGGGAGTGGGAGGTGGAGTCTGGCTGTTTCTACATTATTGCTATTAAACTTGGGTATTAATGTGTAGAGTTTGTAATGTTCAAGTGCGGAACTTGAAAATGCGGGTGCAAATGTTTATACATAGTGGAGGCCATAGCTTGTAAAAGCACAGGGCCAGCTTCGTGTCATGGTACATTCCCAGTGAACTAAAAATAGCACGAATTGCAAGCGCCCTCATTCTTGATCAACCCAGTAACAGACACATCGGCAAAAAGTTGCCTAGATACAAGACTTGACCACTAAACTGATGTCGGTGGTCCAACGACGAGACTGTCTTTTTAACTACCACTCATATTAGTATAAGATTATTAGTTCAGCTCTTAAAGTAGCTGCGCTGCGCACTGCAGTGCTCCAACGCTCTCCTTGTTATCGTAGTCCGAGAAATTAATCTAAATCTCCATTGCAACGATCGCTCCCATTCGATTCCCAGATCATCAGTCTCCTCCTTGTCAGAATCACTCTTTCCATGGAATCCTCCTGGCTCCACCTGGGAATGTTGTCGCATATAAACATAACATTTCGGGGGTATGTTATGGAGTTAACAAAACTCAGTTAGATAAAAAAGCCATTGATGCCGCTGCACCAAGTGCTTAACTGTGAGAAGTATCAAGTTGATTTAATCAAGTTATTTTGACAATCTGTTGATGCAGTTTTTGTCACCTTTTCCATGAACCTCTCTCTTTCTGGTTTCTGCATTCTATTTCAGGTTGCAAAATCTTGCTCAGGTATCCCCGGTCTCCAGGCTCATCAATCAATTGTGAAAATATTCTTCCTCTTTGGCCGCTCCAAAACAAAAGCCCCCTCTCTTCTCTTCTTTGGAGGACTAACTTCCGGTCCCAAAAAGTTCCCATCTTGGTAATAATTCAAGCTATTTACATTCTCATCATCAAGACCATGATTATCAACAACCTTCTCCAATAGGGATATCTTCTTTATCTTAGATGCAACTTTCAACCTCTTCCCCAAATTTCCCAAAGGAATTGGATTTTGGAATTTATAGCGTCTACTTGGAGTAAATTCGGGTGAAGCAGAATTGGATTTGGGTGATTTTTCAAAAGATTTGACTCTTTTGGTTATCTTCTTCTTCTTCTTCTCTGGAGTTAAATCTGGTGCCAAAATTTTCAATTTTTCCTTAAGCTTTTTATTTTCCTCTTCTGATGCTTCCAATTTAGCTTGGTTTAGCTTCAATTTGGTTGAGTGTTCTTGTTTCAATCTGTTTGTATAAAGTTCATAATTGTTCAATTTGCTGTTGAGATCAGAATCTTCGATATTCACCTCTTTCAATCGAGAAATCGCAAGGATTTTGTAAACCGTATTGGATATTAGGAGTTTTCTCTCTTCGTCATCCCGTTCTAGTTTTTGTATACGTTGATTGCCTTCAAAGTGGTGCAGTAAGCTCATATTGATCTGTTTACAAAAAAGGCGCGTATGTAAATATTGATGATGTCGTGACATGTCGTCTATGTCATTTTCCCCATTACTGATGATTACTCAATGGGCATAGCTGTAAATCAAAACGCAGTTTATCAGTGTACAAAGCAAAGATCATAAATTAATTTGCACTCTTTAGATATAACTATTTTGCTATTTTAGTTACCCTTTATCGAGTCTGCATCCCAATCATGTTGGACGTACTGCATATAATCCTTCTAATATGTCGCATATACTGGAGGATTCTGAGAACTCAGTGACATAAATTTTGCAACCAACGCTCTGGAGTGGACTACCCAATTTCACCTTTACACTGTTAGGATGACGGTGTATTAGTTTAGTTGGTAGCAAGGAAGTGGAGAATTCCCACTCAAGAACCTCTACCCAACGTCGGTTAGAGTCAGGTGTGAGAACGTCAGTAAATGTGTACTGATCATCTGAGAAATTGAGATAGTAAGTAGATTAATCTATAGATAATGCTATTAAAACTGGTAGTCCGTACTGCTGATATCTCCGATGGTAACACATGCCGATCCAAAGTACAAACTGCCAATAATCGATTTTCTTATTTACTTAAGTACGACTTAATATTGTAGTAATGTCTCAAGTCACGATAGCAACAACTGACAATTTATAAATACAACTGCAGCAGTATTAGAACTACTTCATAGACAGCCGTTCCATAAAGCATCCACTGAACATCCCTCTCTAGCTCTAGCACCTCTCTAAGAAAGTGTACCATCATTTATTCGGACAAGGCATATCCCCTTTAACACAATATCCAAGTCAGAGGTTCGGACTATATACAAACACATTCCATTGATTATGATAGCTCCACATTTTTTATACAATTCAACAGTTTTCTCCAAAATTTACACGAGAGTATCCTTACACAGTATGGTTATGCGTAAAACCTTTCAAGAACACAGACTATAACTTCGATCTCACCTCCTGTCCATATATTACTCTTCTAGTGGACCCGCTGATTTTGCCGGACGATGGTGTACTCACATCCCATCTCTGAAAATGACTGCGAATATTTCTTCTATCAAGCAAAAGTAAATCTACACTCCACTTTCACTAATGCCCATCCCACCAAGCAGAATCGCTGGTAATGTTTACCATGCAGTTGATGGACGATATACCAAGCTAATATCACTAGATCGGGAAAAGATCCTAGATTCCAAGAATCATGAAATCACGCTAGAGGATGGTAGAATATCAGTCGTACTTGATAAAGACGCTAGTGATTATGAAGATATGTTTAGATCGAAAGGGATTAAAATACCTGCTGATGAAATTCTAGATCAAGCCAAACCTGGAGCCTTAAAACTACCTATGAAAACAAGAGAAGATTTTACTGACAATGAAGTTCAACTACCCGACAGTGAATTGTTGAAAGTACTACATTATTTTGCTAGTAAGAAGTTGTCATCTTCGAAAATGATCAAGAAATTTGACGAAGGAGCGTTATTAGCATTGGGATTGTTGGTTGAACAATGGGTAGATGAATTGGTTGATGAATCGACTGTGAAATTGTTTGGCAAAGACAAATTGGAGGAGGAAGAGGAAAACGACGAGGACGATATGGATGACGAGGAAAGAGATACTGAAGCTGGGAGTGAAGATGAAGGCGATTATTCGGGAGATATCCTGGATGTTTCCAGCGGGTAAATCATCTTACTTGTGCGAAGCACTTAATTCTACTGAGCACTTCAAGTGTGTGTAGTGTGTATTACATAGTTTATCATCGCATTAATAACTATACCACAACATCTTGGACATTTGCAAATACATACTAATCTTGCGGATTCCTTCGATGAGCGGTTACGCTATTTCAACTTTAACTCGTACTGGGTTTTCAACTGTACTGCTAACCATTCACAGTCGAGAGCGAAAGAAAGCACCAATACAAATCCGCTTATTCCAAATAGGCTCACGGTGACTTAGAATGCCTATACCTCCTACGGTCCTACAGATGTATTCATATATTCATTATATTATCTACTCGCTAATGGGGGTATGGTTTCACTTAATGATCATGGCTCGAATACGCATAAACTAGGGGACTGTCTAGTGATACAATCCCTGTATTTATATTGGTATCCGCTCTCACCGGAATTATGACCACTTCGACTGAGCAACCAGTATAACCTGCTGGTCCAAATCATAAACCAAATAAGCATATCTCAAGAAGTTATCACCGAAAATTGCAAGATCATTTCTCCTTCCAATTCCATAATAACAAACTCCGTCAAACTCTTCCAACAAGTATTCAGAATAGGGAATCTTTACTTGAGCTCCATTGTCGAAATTGAAAGTAGCGTAACCTTCCGGGATGTTACAACCACCTGCATAAACGAATCCTTGATAGTAGAGATTGTCAAATTGAGATGCAAAAGCATCAGCATCGTGAGGTAAGAAATAAGTTATGACGGTTCCTGAGTCTAATAGAACTGGAAATCCTCCATGTTGAGTGACACCGCTTGCGTGAGAAACACTATTTAAGGTGATTTGTTCTCTTAGGTTTGAAACAACCGGTACTTTGATCAATGGACCTGTATATTTTGTATCATCAATTCCTCCAAAAATAACAGAACCTGTTGATGACGTTGGCCCATCTAAATAGAGTGAATAGAAATTGCTTGAAATATAACCTTGGGACACCAATAATTGAGGAAGATTTGGATATTTCTGTCTGGTGGATTCAATAGTATATCTACCAATTCCTAAGATACCTCCTTGACTTACGGAGGTATTTGTGACGTCTGCAAATTGAGCATTTTGAAGTGTAACCCCTGCAATAGTGACACTATCGGTGAAATAAAACCCACTTGAAGTTGTATTATCACCATAAAGAATATTGAAAGGTTGTGATAAATTATGGGATGTATTTGATGTGGTATGATCATAAGTTCCTTGTTGCTTACAAGCAGTTGGATCTTGTGTATTACAGATAGCTCTGGAATCAACGACCCATAAATCAGAACTCCCGGTGTCGACATCAACATAGACGGCTTGTTTATTGGAGCCAATACCTAGTTTGGAGGCATAATAATATTTTTTGTTAATTAGGGTGTCAATTACTTCACCTCTTTTCGTGAGAATGGTTGAGGCATTTTGAACTTCTTTTACTAAGACCTCAAAATCCAATTTAAGACCACCATCAAGACGTTTTTGGAAGTTGAAATTCTCTGGAGCAGCTATGCGTAAGCTATCCCTTGAGTCTAAGTTATCCACTGGAGCTGATACCGCGCTACCAAGTAAGGCAAAAATTACAGCGTACTTGTATAATGAAATCATCTTACATTTCAAATATGAAATTCAATTCAATTTATATTTGCAACATATGGACTCATTGAGCCTCATGGTTCTGCGGGTCCTTGACATGTTCTGTTTATGCATTGTCTTGGTTGTCATTGTTTAACGGCTGAAAAATTCATGCATCATGGGTAATGTGTAAATTCTCACTTAACGTTGGGGCTTGTTCCCGTTGACAATGTAATACTGGCATGATAGATATACTGGCAGGCTTGAATGGGCTTGGGAAAGATGAAGCAGTATTCCGGAAACAAGTTCAAAACGTGCGAAGTTCACACTATTGGCAAAGTTAGATGCTTCACGGACAAATTACCCAAATGACATCTGAAATATAGAACAATGGAAAGTAATTCCGGGTTTCAACCGAGCTTGTGGAGTATCTTAATATGACGAGATAACTAGTTTGGATGGCATACCTTTGCATTTAAGAAAGAACAATAGAAGTTAATTTACAAGGCAATGATTATGAATATTTCTGTAAATGGTCATGGGATTGACGAGGTATGAGCGGAGCGATACGTAATCATATTATCGAATACACTATATATCTCCGCCTACAGGTCATATCACCCACATCAACTAAGATCTACAGATCAAACCTACTTAGGTCCCTACAGCTCAGATCACAAATATCCATTCTATAACTACTCAAGCTTGACTTTCTCGACTTCTTCCTCCTTTCCAGTGACAACTTCGGGAACAACAGACTCCTCTTTGATCTCAGTATCGGTAGAACTTTCTTGGGCAGCCCTTATAGCATCACCTTTATCTTGATAAATAGCTTCCTTACCCTTGTCTTTGGCCGAAGTTTCAATACCAAATACACGATAAAGTAATTCATGCGTATCTTTCTTATTAACCATCAAGTTAACGTTTGTTTTACCCTTCCAAAGTGGCAAGAACAAATCTTCAAGATTTTCTCCACCTCTATTTACAGTTAAAAATACACAACCTTCTGGCATTCCATCCAATTTTTTAGTGAATTCCGGATCAATTCCAGCGGCTTCAATCTCATGGATTTTAGGGAAAGCTTCTTTAAATAAAAATTCCAACAATTTAAGGTTACAATTGAGTCTTCTGCTTTCTCCAAGGAATGGTTGGATGGTGTGTAATGATTCATTTTGAATTCTCCAAGCACAGTTTCCACTATCATTTCTTTGACTGACGAATAACTTAACACCAGCATGAATGAATTTCAACTTCTGCTCTGAAATTTCGAGGATTTCCTTGACGATTGGAGCAACGTAATAGATTGTTCTTATTGGTTCGCCTGTAGCGTTTCTTACTAAAGTACAATCACGATTGAAAGATGGCGAGATATCGTAGAATGGCCAACATTTGGCAAGTTGATCGTTATTTTGATCTAAGAAGATGAATGGTTCTTCGTTTGCATCTCTTGGGAGTTTTTCTTTTTTCATCGAAACGATTGGGTTTGGCTTGGATTTTTTAACTTCTTGATTTGCTTCCTCCTCGTTTGATCTCTTGGATGAGTCAGCATCATTTGGAGCTTTGGATGAGTTTTCAGCCTTTTTGGACTCAGCAACATCATCAACTTTTTCAATGACTGTAATAAAGAATCCACCGGTATTTTGTAAATGTGGATAAACTCGGATACAGTTTTCCAAGTTGAAGGTTTTAGCTTCTTCCTCAGTTGGAGGGAAAACCGTACTGGTTACATCTTCAGCACCTGGTTGTCTAAGTTCCATATCTTTACCAAAAACAGGCCAGTCTGAAATTCCCTTTCTTCTAACAAGTCCAGG
This sequence comes from Kodamaea derodonti, assembly GCA_030570035.1. Classification (NCBI taxonomy): domain Eukaryota; kingdom Fungi; phylum Ascomycota; class Pichiomycetes; order Serinales; family Debaryomycetaceae; genus Kodamaea; species Kodamaea derodonti. The sequence goes on from JAJLUU010000011.1 coordinate 54,683, forward strand.
CAATTGGTCGTCACAGTTCACAATTCTGATTTGAGATCCCCACTTTCTGACAGCAGTTGCAATGACAGCCTCATTTTCAACAGGTGATAAGGAACATGTTGAGTACACTAATCTACCACCCTTCTTCAACAAATGAATACCTCTATTCAAAATATTCACTTGCAAAGCATGTAAACCGAGAGCATTACCAACAGTAAAATCTTTCCATACGTTTACATTCTTTCTCATAGTACCATCACCGGAACATGGGACGTCACACAAGATTCTGTCGAATTTCAAGTACTCGTTACTCGAGTCTAATTTGATTCTTGGGAATAATTGGGCATCGTGGTTTACCACCATGAAATTTGGACTATTCAATCTCTTGACTTGATGAACCAACATATGACTTCTTTTATAATCTGAATCATTTGCTAAAACAAATCCAGTTGGGGCTTCGACTTCATCATTGGTATGTAATGCTTCTACCAATTGAGCTGTCTTGGAACCAGGTGCAGCACACATATCCAAAACGGCGTGGTTTGGTTTGATATCCATTAATAAAGGAGGAATCATACTCACGGCTTCTTGTCTTGAGATGTTTCCCACTTCAGTTTCAATAACCAAGAATCTTTGGGTCTTAGCGAATTCTTTGGTCTTTCTGATGACTCCCTTAGAAACATCCATTTGCCATCCCATTTGGTTTGGATAGTATGCAAGGTTTTTTGGTGTCAATGGAACTCCTTCATATGTTGCATCCTTCAATAAAGAAACATGGTTGTTAATGAAGTTTTCTTTGATTTCGTTAGCATGCTTTTTGGATCCAGTGATACGGAAGGTGATTGGTAAGTTATCTTGACAATGTTTTTTGAAGGTATCCCATTCATCATCTGGTATGACACTTAACGCTTTATAGTATTTTTCCCATTTCACGTTTTCTCTGTCGAATTCAATCCACGATGGACCACGATCAGACCCAGATCCAGTTGGAGCTCTAGTTTGCTTGTTACGGAAATTACGCTTACCCATTTTGATAAGAGTATTGGGTAGAAGTTTCATGAGATGAGATGGAAAAAAGACTTGCCAAAATACGAAAATCGAACACCACACATTTTGGCCGAAGTTTGTAAGGAGAGTTGGTGAATGGGTTCATAGATCATTCGGATAGCTCTTATAGGGGTTGAGCGGAAGAACAGGGGCGTATACTTAGGCTGATATGGATCATGTGTGTATATGCAGGAATTTGCAACTTAAAGCAAGAAGTGGTAGTACATTTAGGTGGAGTTGTTTCGATTTGAGCTAATCTAGAGAAATGTAGAGGGTTGGATTTGGAAAGGTTGTTATACTCAATAGTTTGAGTCATTCAATAAACTTTTATTGATACGAATCACTCATACTTTTATTGATACGAACCACTCATACTTTTATTGATACGAACCACAATGGATTGTTCATACAAACAGCCCCTTGTTTTCTTGTCAAGAGCTTGACAGTTACAAATTAAACTTAACCAATCTCTTGTAACCATCAATGGCTTCAATCAAATCGGAATTCTCAACGTATTCCGTGGCAGAGTGAGCAACTTGAATACTTCCTGGACCATACAAGTATCTCAGTTTTAAAGTGACGTTCAAATTTGGAACATCAGTACCGTAGGCTAAAACAATTGACTCGAATCCAGGTACTTCGTAATCCAAATAGACTTCACTTCCAGCGATCGTTAATTCGAAATCAAGATAAGGAACGTCATCCACAATTTCATGGATCAACCTATCAATTTCATCCACATCAGCAGCAACTCTGACGTAACCCCTAGCAACTGCATGAGCTGGCACCACATTCAATGCAACACCACCACTGAAAGTGCCAATGTTCAAAGTTGAAGGACCTAACAATTTGGATTCGGGCCATTTCACGTTCAATAAGTCATTCAAAACAGGAATCAAGATTTCACTGGCTGAACGTCCTAATTGAGGATAGCCACTATGAGAGGCTTTACCATTTGCTGTTAATGTGAACACATAGGAACCTTTATGACCAACTCCTAATTTCAATTCAGTTGGTTCACCGAAAATAGCAACGTCCCAATTGGCTTTGATATGTTGAGTAGCATGGCGCATACCAACACCGCTAATCTCTTCTCCAACAACAAATAACAATGCAACATCTCCTTCACTTATTTCACCCTCATCTAAGAGCGAAACATAAGCTCCAATTTGTGCTGCGACAGAGGCTTTAGCATCAGAGGAGCCTCTACCATAAATCTTGGACCCTTCAACACGATATCCAAAGTATGGCGGAACAGTATCAATATGCGATGTAAGGAGAACCGTGGCGTCTCTATTCTTACCCTTGTAAGCATAGACATTATATCTGACTTCGAAATTGTCTTCAATTTTATCCAATTCTACCGTGAAGCCCAAGTTCTTCAAGTACTTCAGAAGAAAGATGGAAACCTCCCCCTCTGTGTTTGAAATAGAATCAATTTCAATCAATTGCTTATGAAGGGAAATTAAGGAATATTTCCCGACTTTGAAGTCTGTCAAGGATTTTGCATTGACATCAGCGACAGCTGCGGCAGTCTCCGGCTTGCCAAAAAGAACTTGACCATTGAAGGCACTAACTCCAGCAAGTAATAACGAAAGGTTGAATAATCTCATTGGGTGATGTTGGTTCAACTACTTTTGAACTGTGTATTAATTAAAGAATTTGAGATCACGTGAATTGTCATTGTGGAGTCCGATAAGCCAACCCGATAAGTATGGATTGACTAGCGATGTGGTTGCATGTTTATAGGAGTGTTTGCAAGGAGTGTTTGCAAGGAGTGTATGGTGATGAAATGAAGTAGTTGCAACGTTGAAGAGAAACCCAGTCCATTTTTATACTAGTCAATTATTGTATATTCCAGGGGCGTATCAAGGTGTGTCTACTGAATTGAGTGTTTGTTACTTTGAATCACTCAATTGTATGTTTGTTGATACTTGAATCACTCAATGGATTGCTCCTTCTCAATCTGTGTAAACCAAACGAACCACCAGCCTTTCCTTATTTTGTTTTCTTCATTTCTTGTCATTTAAGTCAGACTAAGGCTTTCAATAATACACGCCAAATTGCGTAAGCGCTGCAAATTCTTTACTTATAGCTACCGTCGAGTAAAGGAGTTGTAAAACTTGGAGAGTCTTATCTGTCTATATACGCTGAGAACAAGTCATTCCGCTGATTGCAGTAAAAAATTGAATCCTCAAATATGGCCCTCCCTTTGCAACATATTCTATTTCATTTCTCCTTGACAAGATTTCCTTCTACTTACATGTCCAACAAGCTCCAACATGGGTGTGCTGTCTACTTTAATCAACTAACCTTTGAATCAATACTTGCAGCTCAACTACACTTGCTCTCCAAGATTATCTCTTGGCTCAGTATTCTTTTGTTTCTTTACTCACATCTACCAATCTCAAAGGCTTTACTCACCTTCAACCTACAAAGGCTTTACTCACCTTTAACCAATCTCACTCACCTTTATCAATTAGTCCCTCAGCTTGGCCTCTGATTTTTGTACTCCTTTTTGCCGCATCGGTTATAATTCAGTCCACCACAAAATAACTTTCCATAACACTGTCACTTCACTCTGACGATAATAAGCCATAATTTGTCATGACATCTAAGCGAGGGAACCTTGGTATGGTATGTATTTTTGAGTTGTGTATTAGAATGTTTCGATTTGGAGGGTACGAAAGGAGAGATGAGATCATCGTGTCTTGAAGCAGCTCCGGAATTTGGATGAATGTACGTTAGAAGTTCATCAAGGCGATTTGTTGATGTTGTTTCATTAGAGAGTGTAATCTTGAATAACCATGATGCTTGCTATTTAAAAAAATCCATCATAGAATCCATCGTGAAATCTAGAATACTTGTTCGTGAGAATATGGATCGCCTTTGAACACGATACTATGTGCGTCTATTAAAAGTGATCATAATCCACGCAATATGACCGATATCAGTTGGTTTGTTTCGTTGATTCTGGCTTCCTCGATACACAAGATAGTTCAACTGGAGTGGACATTCAACTCGCGTGCGGGATCTGTGATAACTTGAATCCATCTCACGCATCTTTGGTTTAGTCACTACGTGAATCCAATTCACGCAGCTTTGCTTGAGTCATTATGTGATGTGAATTCACACTTTGTCACTACGTTCGACGGGAGTCCATTTCTGCTTGAGCTACGAGATGCGAGTCTTATCGCACTACGCTCGATTTGAATCAGCTTCACGCTCCTCGTTTCGCTCAGACACTACGTAATGTGAATCAACATCACGCTCCTTCGCTTCGCTCAGTCACTACTAGTCACTCGCTCACCACTAACATTTAGCTCCTCGGAATATCAACAACCGTAAAACTCCTATCAAATCTGGCATTAAACTCCATCAAAAACTATCTAGCATTTCCGCTACGGTATCGATCCAACCTTCGCGCTGAAAGCATCCTCCTATTATTCATCCTATTTATTGTCCACCTTAAATGGCTCATATTTGGAAAACTCACACCTGTTGAAATCAAAAGTGTACGAAATAAAGTCGGATACACTTTGTGGGAATTTACAATGGGATTCATGATTTTTTATACCCAATGCTTCCTGTTTGATATCACCTTAATTCAAAACGAATTATATAAATATGCTGGTTTATTTTTATGTATTCTACTTCTCAAGAGTTTTCATTATCTTTCTCAAGAGAGGGTTTTAAGGGTATTTAACGAGAATGTAAAGAATATGAAATACGTCACAAGAAGATTTTCAATTGGTCTTGTTCTTCTAAATTTAATCGACGGTATGTTAATTTTCAGATTCTTTTATGAGATCTTTTCCAAGTACACGGTGAGTTTTAAAGATAACATTCTACTTTCGATCTTTGGATTTGAGATCTTGAAAGTCTTCCCATTGATCATTTCAACTTCGTTGAAGTTTATGTTACATTATTACGAGCATCATAATAAAATGTCAATTGATACAAAGGTTCGTATCATCAATCTTCTTGACTTTCTGGTAAATTTAATAAGGTTTGGTATGGTTTGCATATTTTCAGTCATCTTTTTGTATTTCTTCACGTTTCCATTTCACATACTTCCATCTAGTTACGATACGTTTAGGTTGTTAATAGATGTAACAAGAAGCTTGATCAAAAATAAGAGAAAGAGAATGGTTTTGAAGAAATTAAAGAAAGTGAACGGAAATGATGAAAGGTGTGTGGTTTGTTTTGAAGTTTTGGAAGAGGATGTACGAGAAATCGCATGTGGGCATGTTTTTCATTATGATTGTTTGAGCCAATGGTTTGATTTTGGCTGGAGTTGTCCGACATGTAGGGCTCCTCAGCGTCGGTGAGCTGTGGAAATAAAGTATATAAGATAAGGAATATGATATTACGACCGTATGTTGATTAGCAAATCAGTACGATAAATAGATACACAACTGTAATACAAACAAGCACTTCTGAGCATCCCATATGTGCTAATGATTTTCTGCCAGTCTCTCACTACACCCAGGAATCTACCTCAGGAATCTACCTCAGGAATCTACCACAGCACACTACATCTTCTAAAGCATTCAGATATCACTTTCGCTTATCAGAATTATATTATAATACACAGAACTAAACCTAAAATACTCCCCACTAATCGTAGGAGATAATTTCTACTAATATTGATCGAACAGGGCTCTACCGGCGAGACTTAGATGATTTGAATGGCAGGCTAGGCAGTTGACCGTACTCTTATCGGAGATGGTTGCACGTTTCTGATCATGACTCTAAAAACTCACTATCGGACAACTTGGCCCGTGTACGCTTACACCAAAATCTCCAAAAGGTTGAGATTTCAAGTTCGGAGTTATAGTCGCAGGAAGGTATGTTACATCATCCAAACAACCACATTCACAAACTGCAGTGGTCTAAACTCTAACCAGGCTAAACCTGCAGTCCACTGCAACAACGTCTCAGTTCACCCTCTAACCAAATGTCTTGCTACTCAATCCCTCACCACCCCACAGTAACCACATCAATGTCCTCTTCCCTCACATCGTCACTAATAAACTCCGTATACCCGTAAACATCCTCTTTATCTATACCCTCTTTTTTCACTTCCGAAAATGATCCTGGGGAAGAAGTACTTGACCCGTCGATATTACTACCAGGTTCACTTTTATTATCAACATAGGAATCTGGAGTATCGTCATTTACTGGAGGCTCATGATCTTCTTGATGGTCATGAGAGTCATGGTCGTCATGAGGTTGGCCCTGTTGTTCATTTCCATTGTTACCTTCTCCTCCAAAATGGTTGAAATCTCGTGGAGACTCTTCATCACTACCATCTAAACCATTTGCATCCGGCGTCACATCGTCCTGCTGCTGCTGCTGTTTTTCTTGTTCCTGCTGTTGTTGTTGTTGAAGTTCTTCCGCTGCTAAGGCAGCTTTTAGTTGTTTCTTTGTAACTCTAGTCTCTCCTCGTTCTTGTCTTAACGCTTGTTGTTCTCTATATTTTGCTAAATAAATCTTCAACACCTCTGCATAGTTCTCGAATCCCAAATCATGCATCGAATATAATATATCTTCCCCATTTATGGTCTTTCTCTTTTCTCGAAGACATTTATCTGAAGCTTCAGATGTTATAAATGAAATAAATTCAGATACACATTCTTGCATACACTCTTTTGCATCCTTGGAAACTTTGGCGGTACCTGGTAATGTATTTTTCATTAATCTGGCAACATTGGCAATTGGTAACCAACGGTCTTGTTCACGGAGTTCAACATCGTGGTGGTTTAAATTCGGGTCCATGTTGTTGAAGTTTTCAGCTTGTTTTTCTTGCCTGTGAGGAAGTGGTAGACCCAAGCCAGGGTGATAGACCAGGAAAGTTTCAAAGGTCTTGGAGAGACGGGAAAGATATGTGAAGTTTAGTTGGATTAGAGGTTCGTTACATCGGTGGTTGGAGTCTAGTTTGAGTGATATTGGCGTGGAGTTGCATTCGTGTATCTCATATGTTTTAAAGTGAAAATAGTACGCTACACTGAATTTTACCTGGAGAATATTCCAGCCTGAAGCTAAATCCACAATCAAGATGAATGAAAACAGTATTCTTCTCTCCACAAACCGGCAGGCGTGTCATCATATCGGATCTATTGGCTAGTCTAACGTGACTTTTAATCTGGAAAGATTACGTAATAAAATTAACAAGTTTCTCTTCAGCAAACGCAAACGTTAAGACCTCAATGAATGTGTTAGTATCACTGCTCGTAAGAGCTTGCACTCTTAGATTCTTCTACTTAACTTCATTCATCGTGACTATTTAGTTCATATTTGGTGGTACTGCATATAACACTCCATGGATGCATTTAGCCTAGCAATACCAATGTTTGCTTTGTTTACTTTGAAGGTTTGCTTTGATGTATCGCTTCAATTACTTAGCTGGGGAGGTTATGACGTTTCGGTACGTCATCATCTGATTTCACGAAATCGCCAATATCAAAATCAAAGAATAATCGCGTTACACGACAATCGCGTTACACAACTCAAATCATCTTCAAGTAAAGAGAACTTAAGGCTGGAAGATTCACGCCAATCACTGAATCAATTCACCATTTACAACTGACGAATCGCTTCGCCACAGTTTGCGGATTATGTCCTTACTTACCAAATCCACCTCGGGTGCAACGTTCTTGATACTAGTCCAATTCATCACCAAACTATTAACATTCCTGTTAAATCAAGTCTTAATACGATTCATCTCGCCCAAAAGTTTTGGACTCTCGTCATACCTTGAATTTCTAGTATCGACGATTCTATTCTTTAGTCGTGAAGGTGAAAGATTGTCGATTCAAAGAACAGAAACTACTGAAAATGAGGAGGAAGATCATGATGGGAAAATCACCAAACGGGGTGTTTCCCAGAGCATTATTAATTTTGGGTTTTTACCGTTAATAATTGGAATTCCTCTATCAATTGGGATATTTTATTGGCAGTTCCAAACTGAAATATTCAAATCTACATTGACTCAATTGAGCTATTACAAATATACTATAGGATTAATATGGATTTCAATCATATTAGAATTGGTCATAGAACCAATCTATGCCATAAACCAATTTGAGTTGAATTTCAAAAGAAGATCCCAATTCGAAGGAATGGCTGTTTTCAATAAATGTTTAAGTACTTTTATAGGAATACTTCTCTTTAAAAAGTATTCCAAAGAGGAGGGATTTGAAGGCTTGGCGTTGTTGGCATTTGCATTTGGTCAATTTAGTTATTCATTAACCTTATTTATTCGGTATTTCTGGAGTTTTGCAAGTGATAATCTGATCAAGCCGTTACACCAGAGGTTGAACTTTTCAATTACGAAAATCCAGGTTGAAAAATCGTACTACTATTTCAATTTGAATGTCTTTTCAATATGGAAGTCTTTATTCATTCAAATGCTTTTCAAACAATTCCTCACAGAAGGGGATAGGATTTTGATTAACTATTTGTGCAGTGTGGAGGAACAGGGGATATACTCGGTAGTGACCAATTATGGTTCGATAGTTGCCAGGCTTGTACTCCAACCGATTGAGGAATCTGTGAGATTGTTGTTTACGCGGTTGTTGACTCCAGAAACAGAGACTCCGACTCTTAAGACTGAGTCCTTAAAGGAGGACACTGCAGATGAAAGCCAACCCTCACAAACCGAAGGCACATCCTCGATCCAGCAATCGTACGACCTTATGAAATACCTCAGTATATTCTACCTAAACTTATCCTTATTAATCCTCCTCGGTGGATATACTAACTCCTCCTTCTTATTGAAATTCATTCTTGGTAAGAAGGTTTGGTCTCAAACAAACGTATTTGATGTATTTCCCCAATATATCATGTACATCCCATTCCTTGCATTCAATGGGATATTGGAAGCCTTATTCAGTAGTATTGCAACTGAAAAAGACATTCAAAAATTCTCATACTTCATGACCTTGCTGAGCTTGATTTTCTTATCATCACTGTATATTTCAATTGAAAAGTACCATCTAGGTTTAAGTGGATTGATATTATCAAATGGTATCAATATGTCTTTAAGAATTGGTTATTGTTATATTGCCATTAAGAAGTTTTACAGAAAGCATGGCATTGAGATTAGTTTGAATGGCTTGATTGGCTACGTCAAATATCCAATTGGAATAAGTTTGTTGTTGGAATATTTACAATACAAGGTTGTTTTGGCTGAAACTTTCAAGACAAGGACATTTGGGCAGTTTATAAAAAGCGTTGTTGTTTGTGTGATTGCATTGATCGGGTTGTGTTTTATAGAACGTGAGGTTATTTGGGAAAGAGTCAAGAGTTTGAGGTCTAGGAATTGATTCTGGGAATAACAGGTGATATTGAAAATAGACACTTTGAATTTAAAATACTTGACAGTTGCAATGTAAAAAAGTAGTCAGTAGAGTAGAAAGAGTGACATACGCCAGTTGATAGTTGTGCGTACTTCTGACGGGTTCGAAGATGAAGCCCATTCTGACACGCCTGATCACATAACCTTCAACTCCAGGTAATCCTGTGAGAGTATGCCATATTGATTATCAACTCCAGGTATGTCTACTTGTGAGACTAAGTCTGATTATCATCTCCAGGTATTGACTAGCAAAAATTGAGTTGTCACACTAGTAACTTCCACTCACCCAGTACTCGCGTGCCTTCCTTATCGCCTCCTTACGGGTAACAGTCTGTGCTGAATTGCTTCCCTCCAGGGTGTTGTTACTCATTACCTAACCAAGATGGATTGATTACTCAAATCTTCTGTGGTCGTACCGTAAGAATCGAACCGGACTCACGACGCCAAGTCGAAGTAAAGTTCACAATCAGTGCGCTTCTGCCAAAGGCCATCACAGCCAAAAATTTAGCTTTTTTGTCGGCTATAAGGAGTCGATTATGTTATGTGCAGATCGATGAGTAAAATTGCAGCACTCTGAACTTTACAAATATCATGACTACCTTGGAACTACTGAAATCAGTTGATAACCTAGCCAAAGCTATTGTTGAGAAGACAAAGGAGCTAGAAGTGTTGAAAAGAGAATACGAGAGGAAATTGAATGTGGTCAATACGTACATCAAACAACAAGAGCTGTTCGACGGTAAGCTAATAAATGATGATGAATTCGTGAAAGAGGTGTCAAATTCCAAGTGCTCTAATTGTGAGCATCCTATAAATAGCGATTTCATCCTACTTCCGAGGTATTTGATAAAGGTTGAGTCAGGGGTGGAGGAGAATGTTGAACGTAGCGAGACCATTGTGCTACCTCAAAGGGCCAAACCCACTAAAGGTTTTTGTTCTTATTGCAAGAAACCGGGACATAATAGGGGGAAGTGTCTTGAAAGGCTTTCAAAGCCAAAAGAGGGTAATGATTGAAAGTATGTCGCCAGAATGAAGATGAGTTTGTGAGTAAATAAATAACTTATTTTATCTAGTGATCCTGGAAACGTACAAACAACTTGGATGAACTTCCAATTGTAATAAATATTGACTGAGTACCCAAGTGTGAACGCGAGTCTTTGTCCCTGTCCACTGTTGTTCTCCACACCAAGTTGTACCGATCTCACAAACTCCCAAAGGAACAGGTGAGCTTAACTACACCGCCTATGAGGATAGTCAGAACATCACCACACTTCTACACATCTACCATACATTTAGATCCCCTACAATTTATTCTAATACATTTAGACGTATCACCTACAATACTTATTCTATAATACATTTATTTAGACGTTAGTTTCAACGAGATATATTGAACCTCGGATTCGTTAGCATTATCTACTTTTATCTACAAAGACGTTCCCTTAGCAACGACCATCTACTTTGCGGATTGAGCCATAGCTTCTGCATTCTAGTTAGTAAATTTCTCTCAACAAAAAACAAAATAAACGTACCTCTTCTTGAAGCATCTTGTAACAAAGTACAGTCAATAGAGTTTGGACTCAAATGTACGTAACGTACAGTGGAACCTCTTATGAATAAATTCTTGACTGCATCTAAATGTGGATATTTATTGGCATTAACACACGATATGTTGTCTAATTTCAAATTCAAAAATTGGTCGACGGATTTCAAAACCCCTTTGATTTCAATATCATTCTTTAACTCAACGGTTACTTCTTGATCAACAAGAGTTTTAAAGAAACTGAAGAATAACATTTGGTGGTGGAGGATGTTGATGGTGGAGAAAAAATATATAGGCAGGTGTGCGAAAACCAAAAACTGGAATAAGTAGCGATAGAATATGAAGAGGGAGTTTGAATGGTTGTATGTTGAACATAGTTAATGTGTTTTGAAACATGATTTGGAGATGTTTGTATTTTGTGGGAAGATTTAGTTTGAAAAGTTGGTCACTTTTCGAGAGTTGTTGTCATTGATTGGTTGATTGGAGTATATTTGTGGTTCTGTCTGTAGATCTATCTGCTGTTTATCCGTGGTTGTATCTGTGGTTGTATCTGTGGTTCTCTCTGTAGTTCTATGTGTAGTTACTCTCTGTAGCTCTCTGTGGAGCGTATTCGCAGCCAGTTTTGTCGTTTTTGGGGAATTTTTGAGAAAATGTATGGAGTTTGGATTGAAGTTTACATGTGAAGCCAAAATGTTGTAATGAGGGATCTTTAGATACACTGGGGAAGGTTCATGATTATCTAAGAATATCAAAAAATTGAACCTCCTGGCTTATTTCACTTCTAATGAGTTTGGAATACCATCGCACTTTGTATTGTTCTTGAAGCATTCTTCCAGATCTCCGAGATATCCCGTGTTGAGTAAAAAATAGGAGTCACGTACTCCTTATCTCATGAATTGCCCCCAATGATTGTATAATTATTTAGTCTTACTACCAACATGTAATCTACCCAGTTCATTTCATAAGTTTGAAGTCTCAATCTAGCAAATCACTCTCCCGTAACATTCAAGAAATGGGTGGTTGGTGTAATGGTAACATATCTGCCTTCCAAGCAGGTGCCATGGGTTCGATTCCCGTACCACTCATCATTTTTTTGGCTGCGAAACGCAGCCTTTGCTACAAGATATTTGCTCGAAATTTATTAAAATCTATAACGCAGCCTTAGCTACAAGATATTTGCTGAATTTATTAAAAATCTATCAAAGAGAAAGGCTCTGCAAAGAGCTCCGTGCCTTCAAAATAAGAATCAGTTCGGATGGATTCAATTTTTCTCTTCTTGTTTTTGTACTTGATTGGGCTTGATTGTGAGAAATGTAGTGAGTTGGGGTGAATGTACTCCACTTCGTCCTTGATTTGATTAACATACGGGTCAGTTGCAAGATTAAATTCGCTTGGAAAATCGTCAAAATTAGGTATATCACTGAAAGGCTCATCCATGATATCCCTTTCGTTAAACCCATTCCGGCCATCTTCAAAGATATGGAACCCCGGGATAGGATAGAGATCCTGACCAATGCCATCAAAGGAATCCAATGGATTGAAGTCGTCGTCTTCTGTGAAAATTCGATCTGTGATGGTCATCTTTTTCATCCAATTAACAGCTTGTTCGGAAATGTATCTTGGAGTGGAATGGTCATTATGTCTGAGATTTGAAGTTGACGTAACGGGATGGTATTCTAGAGACTTTTGAAATGGAAGTAAAGACATTTCTGGATGAATAAGCGATACAGATTCGTACCCAAACAGTATATCTTGAGTGAGCCCATCATATGGAGAAGTTCCAGTATTTGAAATTAATTGTTTTTCATTTGGAATCACGTCAGAACTCAGATCTGAGATTTCACTTCGAACCTTATAGGAACATTCTTCCGCGGATCCCTTACTATTAGGAGTCCCATACTTGATCTTAACAATTGCTGAATCATTTTTAATGGTATTTACCAAGACTAACGGGGTCCGCGTTATCTCTACCTTTTTCAAGTTATTCCGTGGTATGGAGAACCCATTGATATTTGGTATTTTTCCTCTCATGGAAGGATTACCTGATTTTGTTATCTTGAATTTGTTGGGAGAAGTCAGGGAAATTACCTTCATTTGGGCTGGAACGGTTTTTTTGGCTGTTAACTTTGGAGGCTCTGACTGAGTTGTCTTTGGTTTATTTGTCTTAGTTTGAGTTGTCCGAACCAACTCCTGCCTTTTCTCTGCTTGTCTTTCTGCTTCTGGATCCTCCGGTTTTAATGGACTCAGTCTGTAATTCGACGGAGACCTGCCTCTAACTATCAATGGGCCCGTTTCGGACCTTGCAAAAAGTACTGTTTCTCCATTCTCCAACTGCCCCGTCAACTCCACCTCCAATTTGAACGTCTTTCTATAGCCCGACCTAACGTTTATTTCCGATGAGAATTGAATCCTCTCGTACCGTGCCACCTGGGCTACTGTTTCCGGATAAGTCTGCAAAATACAGTCGTCGGTAGTTCTTATATCTGGAAAGAACATTTTATTATAAGCTTCAACTTTATCTGGATTTCTTATGTTGGCACTTTCTTTTATAACCAGATGGTGTGGTAACAGTCCTGGTATGATTGCATAGACGGGGGGAGATATTTGTGGACCTGAATCTCGTTTGGCAGTGTGTTGAATTAACAGAATTGGCTGGTTATCATCACAACATTTTGAGGATATACCAATTGAAAAGGAAACAATTGGGGAATTGTCATGGGTGTAGAACTTTTCTGTTTTAACTATATCGTGGAGCTTGCCCATGAATTCAAAGGCTGTAACCATGGTAAAGTAGTTACGTTTATAGCCTATCCATTCGCCGTCAACAAGATCGTAGCCTCTATCAATTCTGGAACTTATAATTGGAGTAACCTCTTCTTTGGTTGATAAGATATAGATTGGATTGAGCTGGACAGTCTCCTTGAACGGTGGCCCGATTTTATATTGTTGACCAGATCTGGGTGCTTTCACCAGGCGCAACTTCACTTTGTTTGCTTGTTTTTGTTGGGAGGGTCTTCCGTTTGGTGGTGAGGTTGGGGGGATATTCGGTTGACTCTCTTGCTTGGTTTGCTGTTGGTTATGTAGGTTGGATGCCATAAACGCTGAGCGGGAAGATTTTTCGCAGCCAAATTGGCTTCAAAGAGGAACTTGGAACACTCGGTGCGTATTACAGTATGGGTGGCTGGCAGATGAAGTTGGCGGGGTGTGCTCAGACTCAGGACGTACGCAGCCATATTCGTCACACCAGTACATATTTGCCAGACCCAGAATGGCATTTCTCATATTTACCGTGACAGGGAATACTCATTTGCCTACATTGTTACGCTCCCGTACTCACGTTCGCCAAGCTCTACGAGGTTCATTACTCCACTAAATGCTTACCGGAGTATACATTTGCTAAGCGCTACTAAGTACTCAAAATGTTGCAAAGCGCTACTAGGACATTTATGGCCAAGCCATAAATGTCCTAGTAGAATACATAGTTGGTGCTAAGCTCTACGTACTCACGTTTGTCGCTGCACTCAGCTGATTACAGGTTTGTCGCTACGCTCTACTGGGTCCACATTTGTCGCTACGCTCTACTGATTGTACATTTGTCACTACGCTCTACCTAACACTTTTGTCGCTACGCTCCACTGAACACACATGTCGCTACGCTCCATTGAATACGCATTTGTCGCTACGCTCCATTGAATACGCATTTGTCGCTACGCTCCACTGAACACACATTTGTCGCTACGCTCCATTGAATACACATTTGTCGCTACGCTCCATTGAATACACATTTGTCGCTACGCTCCATTGAATACACATTTGTCGCTACGCTCCACTGAATACACATTTGTCGCTACGCTCTGCTGAATACACATTTGTCGCTACGCTCTACTGATTGTACATTTGTCGCTACGCTCTACTGATTGTACATTTGTCGCTACGCTCCATTGAATACATATTTGTCGCTACGTTCCATTCATTTGTCGCTACGTTCCATTCATTTGTCGCTACGCTCCACTTTGTCGCTACGCTCCATTGAAAATATTTGTCGCTACGCTCCATTGAATATATTTGTCGCTTCGCTCCCTTTGTTATCCCACACGACCCATCTCATCTCAGATTTTTCAACACTCTAACTCATCATCATGGTCAAGAAAGCTATTGATTCAAGGATCCCGGCTCTCATCCGTAATGGGGCCCAAACTAAAGAGAGAAGTTTTTTCTTCATTGTTGGAGACAAAGCACGTAACCAACTACCAAACTTGCATTACCTAATGATGTCCTCTGATTTGAAGATGAACAAATCAGTGATGTGGGCGTACAAGAAGAAGTTACTAGGATTCACATCTCATCGTCAGAAGAGAGAACAGAAAATCAAGAAGGACATCAAACGAGGAATTAGAGATGTCAATGACCAAGACCCGTTTGAAGCGTTTATTTCAAACCAGCAAATTAGATACGTCTACTACAAAGAAACAGAAAAGATTTTAGGTAATACATACGGGATGTGTATATTACAAGACTTTGAAGGATTGACACCCAATTTGTTAGCCAGAACCATCGAGACGGTTGAAGGAGGTGGATTGGTTGTGATCTTGTTGAAGTCAATGACCAGTTTGAAGCAGTTATACACCATGTCCATGGACATTCATTCCAGATATAGAACAGAAGCCCACGACGACGTTGTTGGTAGATTCAACGAAAGATTTTTGTTATCTTTAGGGAGCAACGAAAATTGTTTGGTTGTTGATGACGAGTTGAATGTGTTGCCTATTTCTGGAGGAAAGCACATCAAAGCATTACCATTCAAAGACGACGATGAGTTAACTCCAAACCAACAAGAGTTGAAAGAATTAAAAGAAAGCTTGGAAGACGTACAGCCCGCGGGTTCATTGGTTGGGTTAAGTAAAACAATAAACCAGGCGCAAGCCATCTTGACATTTATCGATGTGATCTCAGAAAAGACCTTGAAAACAACAGTCACATTGACTGCAGGTAGAGGTAGAGGTAAGTCTGCCGCGTTGGGGATTTCCATTGCCGCCGCGATATCTCATGGATACTCAAATATCTTTGTCACCTCGCCTTCTCCCGAAAACTTGAAGACTCTCTTTGATTTTGTATTCAAAGGTTTTGATGCATTGGGATACACCGAGCACTTGGACTACGATATCATCCAATCCACCAACCCAGCGTTCAACAAGGCCATTGTGCGTGTTGATGTCAAGCGCGGACATCGTCAAACAATCCAATATATTTCTCCTAACGACCACCATGTTTTGGGCCAAGCTGAGTTGGTGATTATCGATGAAGCCGCCGCTATTCCGTTACCAATAGTGAAGAAGTTGTTCGGGCCATATTTGATTTTCATGAGTAGTACCATCAACGGGTACGAAGGAACAGGTAGATCGCTCTCGCTAAAGTTGATTGACCTGTTGAGAAGTAGCAGCAACGACCTGTCCAGAGGCGACTTTGGAAGAAATCTCAAGGAGGTTGTTCTCGACGAACCTATCAGATACGCCCCAGGAGACCCTGTTGAGAAATGGCTCAACAAGCTCCTTTGTTTGGATGCCTCGTTAACCAAAACAACCTCAAAAGGAACCCCGCACCCTTCTCAATGTAACTTGTTTTACATTAATAGAGACACGTTATTCTCCTACCACCCGGTCTCGGAAACGTTCTTGCAGAAGATGATGGCGTTGTATGTTTCGTCTCACTACAAGAATTCTCCGAATGATTTGCAGTTGATGAGTGACGCTCCGGCGCATCAGTTGTACGTACTCCTTCCTCCAATAGCCGAGGGCGACAACAAAATCCCAGATCCTTTATGTGTTATCCAACTCGCCTTAGAAGGGGAGATCTCCAAGGAAAGTGTCAGGAAATCGTTGAGCCGTGGTCAACGAGCCGGTGGGGATTTGATTCCGTGGTTGATTTCTCAGCAGTTCCAGGACGAGGAGTTTGCAAGCTTATCGGGAGCCAGAATTGTCAGAATCGCAACCAACCCCGAGTACTCGGGAATGGGTTATGGTTCCAGAGCGTTGGAACTTTTGCAGGACTATTTCGAAGGCAAGTTCACCAACATCTCCGAGTCCTCAGAACTCAATGACCACACGTTGAACAGAATGACTGATCACGATCTCTCATCTGCTTCGTTGAAAGATGACATCAAGCTTAGGGACGCGAAATCCTTACCTCCGTTATTATTGAAGCTCTCTGAGAAGTCTCCGTACTATCTTCATTATCTCGGGGTCTCCTATGGACTCACCTCACAATTGCACAAATTCTGGAAGAGGTCAGGCTTCGTTCCTGTTTACTTGAGACAAACGTCCAACGAGTTAACCGGCGAGCACACGTCTGTGATGTTGAAGGTTTTGAACAACCGTGAAAATGTTTGGTTGGAGGAATTCTCCAAGGATTTCCACAAACGTTTCTTGCTGTTGTTGTCGTACGAGTTCAAGAAGTTCCCGGCCCTGCAATGTTTGGGGATCATCGAGGCCATTGTCGTTGGTGAAGGCGACAGACTGATCAGCAGCGGTAACAAGATCACCCGTTCCCAACTCGACTCAACGCTCTCTCCATTCGATTTGAAGAGATTGGAGTCCTACGCCAACAACTTGCTTGATTACCATGTCATCATCGACATGCTCCCATTCTTAGCAAGTATCTACTTTTCTAAGAAAACAGGTGACGACATTTCGTTGTCGTCTGTACAATCTGCAATTTTGCTTGCGATTGGGTTACAACATAAGGACATTGACCAGGTATCCAAAGAGTTGAATCTCCCAAGCAACCAATCAATGGCTATGTTTGCTAAGATCATCAGGAAGTTCTCGACCTTCTTCCGTGAGGTCTTGAGTCTGGCGATCGAAAGCGAAATGCCCGAATTGGAAGATGAAGCCGTCAAGGAGATGGAAGGAAAGTCAGACTACGTTGATTACGAAGCCATCGAAAAGAAGTTGGAAGACGATTTGGACGAAGCCGGTGACGAGGCCTTGACGGAATTGCGTGAAAAACAAAGAGAGTTGATAAACGCCATCAACTTGGACAAATACGCCATCGACGAAGACGCCGATTGGAACGAAGCCGGAGAAGGTGTCGCTAAGGCTTTGAAGGGTAAGGTGACGGTCAGTGTCAAGAGCAAGAACAAGAGAAAGATGTTGGAGAGCGCGGGGGAGATTTTCGAGAAGGAGATGAAGGCGGTCAAGAGGGGCAAGAAGGAGAAAAAGTGATTGTAACTCGCTGATCAAAATGTAAAGGAGTAAATACTCATTCATAGTTAATAAACGAGGTTCCCTCAAGCGCTCGGAGTGGGCTGTAGAATGCTGAACGCATTGCTAGCGTGCACTGTTGAACTCCATTGGTAAGATTGGACTGTTGAACCCCTCCATTGGTAAGATTGAACTGCTGAACTCCATTGCTAAGCGTGTGCTGCTGAACTCCCTAAGATTGGACTGCTGAACTCCATTGCTAAGCTTGTACTCTCCTTGACCTTTCAAGTAAATAGTAGTGAGCTTAATTGTATTTTGCAATATTATTATCCTCTTTTTAGTACTTCCACGCTAGTATACGCCTTATAATACAATATCGTTTTGGGCCATTAGGTTGATTCCTCGTATCACAAACTCTTTTTCCGAGGCGATGTCTCATGGTATCGGGAGGGTCCTTGCACTCGCTAAAGAACCGATCAATCTGTTTCCCGCTTAATCGTGCTACAATCGTTACAATCGTGTGACAATAGTTAGTTTATGATTCAAACCCGCGTCTTCTACCCACCACTGCCGAGACATGCGTTTTGTATGGAAACTTGGGTGTACGTATTTGCTGGGTTTGGGTGCAAAATAAAATGGGGGTATTTTCATAGTATGCAGTATATCGTCTCTTTAGTTAATGAGCAAAACACCCCAGGTACATAGTATGACTCACGAGACTACTAGGACTTTAGAGGACAAAGACTCCCAGGTACACCTAACTTATATCTCTCAACATCAGTTTATCTATTAGTTTATTTCTATATGTCTAGTTATGAATGGAGGGGCACAACAGAGAATGCGAGGACGAGGACAGGAACGTAAAACGAATGATATGATGGTGGGAATCTTATCCAGGGAGTCTATTGTGTAGTATTCTCCAAGGAAATGGGAGGCATGCCACGGTATCCTCCGAGCACTGACGAGCATTTACAATGACAGCGGCTGTGAATCCTAGTGGTGCAAAGAATAGTCTTCACTGTGTGTCCTACGAGGTGGACATCTTGAAGTAGTCACGAGGTAGAGTGGTCTTTGAAGTACACCCTCACTGTGGTTCAGATAGCTATGCTAGTAGGAAGTTTTGCAGTTGAACAAGATCGCACCTCACCAAGTGACACAAGTTCTCGGTACGTTGTTCGCAAGTCCACATTCTCGCTACGCTGGCTGTTGGACAAGTTCACATTAGTTCGCTTCGCTAGCAGGTCACCAAGACTTGAGTTCTCGCTACGCTCGCAGTAAGTAAGCATGATTCTCGCTACGCTCGCAGTAAGTCAACATGAGTTCTCGCTACGCCCGCAGTCAACATGAGTTCTCGCTACGCCCGCAGTCAACATGAGTTCTCGCTACGCTCGCAGTCAACATGAGTTCTCGCTACGCTCGCAGTAAGTCAACATGAGTTCTCGCTACGCTCGCAGTAAGTCAACATGAGTTCTCGCTACGCCCGCAGTCAACATGAATTCTCGCTACGTTCGCAGTCAACATGAGTTCTCGCTACGCTCGCAGTAAGTCAGCATGATTCTCGCTACGCTCGCAGTTCGCTGCGCTCACGGCTCACTCACAGCTCGAAGGATCTCCCCCACAGCCCACCTCACAACCTCAAACAACCCAACACCCCCACCATTCCGAAACCCTCTCAACCCAACCCTCTCCAAAACCGTCTCATCCAACTCCCCTTCTACATCCCCATTTTTAAACAAGTACCTATGATTCTCCTCATAAGCTGGCCATACAATATCGCCAAAATAACCAGGCGGATCCACCCAAAACCCGGAGTTCGTCACGTAGCCAGATCTTCCCTCCCTCCTCGTCTTGAGAGTCTCGAACCCAGCGTAGAAAAATAACGATATGTCAAAGAGTTCTATGAGTTCCTTATCGTGGAAAAGCATGAATCCATCTATAAATACAAACGTCGTCTTAACGTGGGCATCTACAATGGTCGTACCCAACGTCTCCAACTGATCCGGAGTCAACTTCAAAGTCGAGTCGGGCTCAATTGACTTCAAATCAAGGAGATTACCCCTCTTTAGCTCAACCAAGTACTTCTTGAACTTGACAAAGTCTATGGCTTCAGGACAATCCCAGTTCTGCTCGCCAGACAGGTGTAACGGGATCTTGTCATCATCAAGGTAGAAATCGTCCTGATGGATGAGCTTGCTGTTGGGAAAGATGGAGTGAAGAACGTTAGAGCAGGTTGTTTTTCCGGAGGAGGAAGGCCCTCCTAGGGCAACTAGTGTGATGCTCATACTCTTTGCTACCGATCGGTGAGTCAAGACGTCAGTGGGATCACGTGAGAAAATAGAAAATAGAAAATAGAAAATTCTAATCACGTGACCAATAAAATTGAAAAATATAATCACGTGATTTATTTAGTGAACAGAAAATATACGCATGCCCCAGGAGACTAAAAGTAGACTGAAAAATTTTGAAGGCATCGATTTGTCACATGACACAAAATACAAACTCTATTCAACCTGAAACTGTACACCACAAACCGCCTGCTATGCCTGTGATAGTTGAATAATGAAACTCTCATTCATTGTCCTGTGATGTAAGCCCCATGTGATTTCCCGTCAATGGTGGAATTTCTGTACCACCTGTCACTCTCACGCGAGGAAGCTTCTTTTCCTAATTAGGATGTTTTTTGATCCAAAAGCACATGCAAGTTTAACTCGGTACCAGATGAAGAGGCTGATGATCTTTACAATCTTTGCAAACAATCCTGGTCGAGATGAGTTATTAATAACCCGGGTTTGTAGGTATGGAGAGATACTCCCAAGTAGGACAAATAGAACAATTTGCACCCAAATCATGTAACATATGTAACCTTCAGACCACAGACTATCCATGTGGAATTGCCGAATCAAGTTGATGCCAGGTGTGCTATGTAGATTGACACCCCGTGAATTATTTTTAGAGAGGTCTAGGCAAGATGCATGAGCAATGGTATGGCGAGGAGTTTCAGAACTCTCAAAGGGATCTACAGAGGGATCTACAAAGGGAGGTGTGATCTCAAACGGAGGTGTGATCGCAAAGGGTGTGCAAACGGAGGTGTGAACTCAAAGGGAGGTGTGCAAACGGAGGTGTTGGTGGTTGTGGAGTGCGGCGGTCAGGTGTACTTGAAGCTGTGTGATTAAGCCGTTGGTGTGTGAAGTAAGCTGTTGGTGCTAAGTGGTATGATTTAAGCTGATGGTGCTAAGTGATGTGTGTTGCAGCGAGGGAGCCTGTGGTGTGGTGTGATATTCCAGCTGATGGTGCTAAGTGGTGTGATTCAAGCTGATGGTGCTAAGTGTTGCAGGGATCCTGTGGTGTGATGTGGCGAGAGACGCTTGTGATAGTGAGAGTGGGAGAGTAAGCGACGAGTCTACTGAATATACTGACACGTACTAAGTGCACACTAAGTGTACCACTAGGTGCTAAGAGTACCACTAACTATACCACTAGGTGCTAAGAGTACCACTAACAATACCACACGTACCAAGTACCACACCAAGTGTACCACGCGTAATAAGTACCAAGTGCAAGTGTACCAACGCGTCCTTCTGCTCCACCTGAGGGTATGAGGTTCGTGCCACTTCTGGTCTGGAGTACGGGGGTAAAGGTGTGAAGTGCAATTGTAGTGATAGAGGCGAAGGGTGAATTGAACCAGTGGTACAAGGTCTCGTAAATTGGTGGGGAGAATCCACCGCACATGTGTCCTATCTTACTGGTTCCTACAAGTCAAAGGGTACTCAGGATGTGTCGAATTACGAGTCTGCATATCTGGTGATGTTCACGAGTCGTAATAGAGAGGAGGGAACCACCGACTCTTCATTGGGTAATTATACTCGCTCAGCATTTCTTAGGTCTCGGTGGCATCCGTCACCTCCACGTTCGTTAGACCACTCAAGAATCAGTGTTGACATTGTGGAGCCTGTTCCTCTTTGGATCGTAGCTCAGGGAGTGACTCTGTGGTGCTTGCTTGTTTCTGAGGGTGTTGGAGACTTCGTACGTTCTTTCGTTCATTGAGAATTAGGTGTACCATTGTGACCAGTCTCATGGCTTCGACAAGCGACACACCTTGTTGCTCAGCCGTTGTAGACACCTTGTTCAGCCGTTGTCGACCTGTTCAGCCATTGTCAGACCGTACGACGACTCACTCTCACACGGACACATTAAGTGATTAATAGCTGTTGTAATGGTAAAAGAGGCTTTATCTAGTATGGCTCAATTAGTATTGCTGGAACGTTGGTCACCGTCGCTTGGAATCACGTCGGCAATCTTCGCTTGGCAAGGAGGTCGGCAATCGCTCACTGGACCGGCTATCGCTCACTGGGAATGAGTGAGCTTACAGAGTCGGTGCTATCAGTGTGTGCTATCCGTGTGTGTTATCAGTGAGCGCTATCATTGTGTGCTATCAGTGTGTGCTATCAGTGTGAGCGCTATCAGTGTGAGCTTGCCATGAGTGCTCGCACTGGGACACCACGTAGTGCTTGCTGGGCATTGACTCACTATTTGCTTCGCTCATAGTGAGTGGGCATTGACTCACTATTCGCTTCGCTCATAGTGAGTCGCTCATATTGAGTCAAGTCCGAAAGAAGTATTAATTTAAATGTGGAGTCGGATACGAGGTGGGGTCAACTCCGTTGATTATAATGCCGATTGAACCGATCTACATACTCCAGCGATAGGAGATCTTGGATTGGAGATAATAGAGGAGTTGGCTGTCTTGAAATGTTGGCAAATAAATTTCGTTGGGGAGCACAAAGTGGGGCCGTAGATAAGCAGTGCAACGAGAGGGAACATTGATCGATGGTTCACAGAGAGTTCACACAGCGAGTTCACACAGCGAGTTCACACAGCGAGTTCACGTTCACAGCCACGTCGCTCACAGCCATGGCTGCCATCACTCAGCCCAACTCACGCAGAATCGTGAACCACGCCATAACCTGCAGCAACAAGGCTTACGATCCAATCCCCGGGCTGTAGCGTAAATTCAAGCTAATTCCGGGATATTACAGCGAATCTGGAGAGTGGGGCTTCAGGTGAGTGTACGCTTATGCTAGTACGCTTAATGAGTCCACGCTTAATGAGTCCACGCTCAATGAGTCCACGCTCAATGAGTCCACGCTCAATGAGTCCACGCTCAATGCCACGCTCAATGAGTCCACGCTCAATGCCACGCTCAATGAGTCCATCTACGCTAGCCGCTCAATGAGTTTCAGGCAACCATCAATTCTTGCTTCAGATGGGCTACGAGAGGAGGTCAGTACGTTTCAAGAGCGTAGCGAGGGAATGCGTCAGTGACGTAGTCAGCAATTCCTACGAAGCTTGGATCTACGGTTGCTACACCATCCGTCTTATACGTGCTCATTCCGTGGTACTCATTCCGTACTCGTTCCGTGCTCCGTTGCTACCCTTTGTGAAGCTCCGCTCCATCAAGCCATTGTTGATAACTTCGTAAATTTCAGGCTTGGACAGTTGATTCTAGAGCTACATCACGCATACTTCAAGGTGACGGCCAGATTCACATTAAAGTTTGCGGAGATATAAAGCAAACAAACCACTTGAAGAATGTTATTCAAACACAAAGAATATCAGGAGATACTAGATTAGGTAGTTTTGGATAGATATTGTTCTAAGAATAGCGACAACTATTAGCGTAGCGGCCATGTAGTGAATAGACTAAGTAGTGAGCGGTTACTTAGGAGAGCGGTTACTTAGGAGAGTGATTTCTAGTAGGAGAGTGATTTCGTATTAGTAGCAAGAGTTACAGAGAAGCGTCTAGCAAGAGTTACAGACAAGCGCCATGGTTAGCCTATGCAAGCCCAGCAGCCAGACGAGCAGTCCATGGCATCCCTGACGAGATAGCATGGCAATTATTCTTACCACTTACGGATATTTTAAATTACCCAATTCGAAGAATCGAAAAAACAACAACCGACATGCATCATTGTCAAATTTTTTAAGTATGAGGAGGAATATTTTTTAGGACGTGCATAATTTTGCATCAACCGTTTTTGGTAGTGAAGTATGTGATATTTCCTTTTTTGATTTGTACGGTGTTTCCTAGGTAATTTATATAGATGATACAATCCAGTATTTGGGGGGTATTGAGTGATAACCATAAAGATAGTGGACATCAGCCTGACAGACTGACTTATAGGATTTTATCGACATATCAGATTTATCAGATTTAGACATATCAGACTGACTTATATAGACTTAGACTATCACACCTGGACTTATAAGGAATCACATAAGGTATATCACACTTGGACTTATAAGGTATCACACTTGGACTTATAAGACATTCAGACTCGATAGATCTCATCAACACCACATTGTGATGTACTTAAACAAACCGAATCTATCCATAGTCAAACTCATGAATCAAGATACAACAACCAATGGTACCCAAGATAAAAAGTCTCCAGTACCGAGATCGTTCAACATCGAAACGAAATTCAAACATTATAAAGACAGCTCATCCAGTTCTTCATCGCCACAACCAAATACAAAGGTGATATTGGATGATCAAATCTCGGAAATCTTGGGGTTTCCAAAAGACGTGATCCAAGGAAGCGAGTTCTGGCCGTACACGTCAGACACCTTGAGCGAGTTGATCAAGTTCAAAACCCAACAGGAGTTGACAAAGCAAGAGATCTCGAAGCAGCAACAATACTTTGCCACTGTTGAGATTTTGAAGCTAGCCCGCGAAATGAATATCAGCGACGTCAGTTTGGGGGTTCTAGAGAAGATGCAGCAGGAACCCCAGCATGATAATAATCAGAGTCAGCATAATCACCAAAACCAGCCAAACCAGCAACAAGGGGTAGCGAGTTTACAAAATCAAGGGGTACATAGTCAAGTTAATCAAGGGGTACAAGTACCACAGGGGCAAGCCCCCCAACCAGCCCAATCAGCCCAACCAACCCCCACCGAGCTCACCCTCCCTCCGGCAGATCCTCCTTCAGATAAAAGGAAGTACTCAGAGATTCACCTTCCTTCGTTCCTGGAGACTGCAGAGTCCATCAAAACCTTCTCCAGCACAATCGTGTCTCCGTTGCGGTCTCCCAACAAGTCTCCAACCGGACACAGGAGAATCACGTCGGATGGCAGTGAAACCACAGTCAACACGTCTCCTCCAATAATAAAACATAAGCCTGAATCATCTCCATCCGCAACCCCAGTGTACCCTGTGTATTACACCGGGTACCCTGTTTTGCCACAGCAGTTATCACAGAAACTAGCACAACAAATACCACAGCAGTTACCCCCACCGCAATTACCAGGCGATAAGTTGGCTTCTCCATACACTCAGAAATACCCATATCCTAATTACTACCAATACTACTCGACATCTCCTTCGTTGGGGTACGTTGTGCCTCCCAAGGAAGTGAAGAAGCCTACGGTTCCTTCTCACCAATTCGAAAGCTCAGACAAGTTCAGTGTTGGCGAAGAGGTTCAAGGAAAGAAGAGGAGTAAGAGTAATAGCATCAACTTTATGATCACCACGCCCAAGAATCCTCCAGCCAGGAAGTACAACAACCCGAAGTGAATTACAGCTCCAGTCATCTGCATCCGAGCGTCTTAGGATGATCCTACAGCTCACGCCAACGCTCATAGTTGGTTTACGTTTCACATGGAGCGTTGTCAATTGATCATATGTGACATCATAAGGATCACCAAGTCACATAGATGATATCAACCCATTTCGATCGATGTTAGTCAATCGATGTTAGTCATCGATGTTATCATTTATACCCAAAACTCCGAATCATTCACAAGCCATTGTTAGGATTCATCATGCTGCGCATGATTCATGATTCATGTCATCTCGTACCTTTATTTCTTTTCACATCTAATTATCAGTAGTTACCCCTTATTATAGACAACCATTTATTTCTGTAGGCAGTATTGCAACCACTTCAGGAAATAAGCTACGTAGCCCACTGGATTCGATTGCAGGTGATTTTTATCCTGATTATTCGGGGTATGAATGATCAACCCCCATATTGAATATTATTGGTGGTGATATTATGATATGATATTATGATACGATATTATGATATTATTACAATATTATTTACCAAGATAGTGCTTTAAGCAGTAGTATAATTTGATTGTTGAGGTTGTCTATTCTCTGAGCCAATTGTTAGGTATGATTGCTTATTACCCTGGATGCAAATTACTGAACTAGAAAAAGTGGAAAATATTATTGGGGTAGATGTGTGGAGAGTACGAGCTTGTGAAAGGGATCGGGAGGTTGGAAGCGTTCCTGATTCCTCTGTGCAACGATATCAACGTCCGAAGCTTCGATTATTACCCGTAGTAGATAACTATAAGGGAGAGGCATGATATCTTTTAAGGGAGAGGCTTACTTAAGGGATCACTGGAATATGGGCACTAGATATACCTATAAGGGATACACGATAGCCAGTGACGTACCTGAGGCGTATAGGCTTGAATGAGGCTATGGCTAATGAGGCAAAGAAGGCAAATGAACGTATGAGAATGTTGCGCTAGCAAAGACAAGTTACGGAGTGATATCTGTCATATCTACCGTCATATCCGTCATATCCACGTCCTATCTACCGTCATATCCGTCATATGTACCGTCATGTCCGTCATATGTACCGTCACATGTACCGTCCTATCTACCGTCACATCTCGCTACACAGTGTGATCCTCCGAATGAGCGTTTAAGCTATAGGATTTGATTACATTCCCTGCAAGATGACCTTATGCTCAAAATCAATCCTCCTTAGGGGTCAAATCTGAAACATCCCAAAGTCAAAGCTTAAATTGCATATGAACGTGGAAGACAATTTGGGTGCAAAAAGCTTCAAGCGAGATATAACACCATTATATGTAATATATGTAATATGTAAAATATATAAAGTAATACATAACACATAACATATAGTTTTACGTAAATATTTGCTGCCTCAAGTTTATTACCCTCACAATGAATTCTTGAAGTAGCACAATATAAAAATCTTGAAACACCTCCTTCGTCCTCCTTGTCCCTCCTCGTCCCTCACATCCCTCACATCCCCACGTCACCACGTCCCTCACATCCCTCGCTCACATCTCTCCCCACCCTAGATCACTCAAAAATAGACTTTATTATTTTTTGAAGTCGTTTGCCGTTTTAGGAAGTTATTCATAATGATCATTGTAGAACTTTTCAATTGGGACATGATTCATGCAGTTGTCATCAAATAATGAGCAAAATCTTTCACGAAGCTTGTTTGGAATTTCAACATGTTTCATGCTTGCTTGCGTGCAAATCATTTCAGGGAGTGATGGTGGGACATTGACACAAAATACTTCAAGGTATACAGTTGGAGATGTGATTGTGTTACATTGGATAATCTATGATTGTGTTGTAGGGGTAACGTGTCGGGCGTATTAAATCTGTTGGGTTGGCGTGCAAGTGTACCTTCCTGTGTGGTTGGAAAGTGCTGGAGGTTGAAGCGTTGGAGTGCTGGAGCAAAAAGGTTGAAGCGTTGGAGTGCTGGAGGCAAAAAGGTTGAAGCGTTGGGGTGTTGGAGTGTTGAGTGCTACAGGGAGAGCCAGGGTGCCACTCCCACGATAAGTGATTCATTACGGGTCCTCAGTTGAATCTGTGCAAACTTTGCATTGTGATGAATTTATCACTGCACAAATTGATTCTCAGTACTTGTGATTGCTCAATTCCACTTCTGGAACTTCCACGTAATCCCACACTTAAAGTTTAACTCAACAATCTAAGACTGTAAGACCGCTTGTCGCAAATATTTAGATACGAGGTCCGCTTGTCGCAAATGACTATAATTGTCTAACCAACTTGTCGCAAAATATTGATTGTATGCAGGTATTCGAACCAGCAGTTGTTAGGTGGTATGTGTGTTATCGAGCTATTTCGATTTATTTGGGAAGTGTAGTTAGATACTTTCAACGGAGACGTTTTCTTCGTGACAAGATCAGAGTCAGCCCCCAACAAGTGCTCGTTCAGGGTATATAATCACGAGTCATCGAGAGTAGGCTGAATACACACTCGTCGTAGTTACCTGCAAATGCAGATAGTAGTACCAAGCTGCAGCGACTCTGCAGTGAGCCTAGGCCACCGGGACGTTGGTTCATTTCAACTAGTAGTTTATTATACGAATAATTTCCCCTTTCTCACACCTCTCCGAACAATAAGGTTGCAACCCATTCACCCAGACTCCGACTTGCGGAACCGAACAACCAACCAAGATTACGGTGATTGCGATGATCTATCAAGAGTGCATAATTGGTCATACTCACTTTTATCTATTAAGAGTGTGTCACTGGCATTAGTGATCTATAAGAGTGGACTCTCTAACTGTGTTCGCGGAACCGAACAATGAGGTTGCAACCCATTCACCCAGACTCCGACATCCGGAACCGAACAACCAACCACGATGACGATGATTGCGATGATCTATCAAGAGTGCATAATTGGTCATACTCACTTGTAAGGATCTATTAAGAATGTGTCACTTGACTGGTGATCTATTCTTCAACTTTGACAATAATTATCTAGAGTGCATTGGTCATATAAATATGGCATTCCGATATTAATGAATGGAGCTGATAATTCCACGAGACTCCAATTCTATTCCCTACATCCTAAACTTTCAGCTTCGCCATACTTGTATGGAGCTTCGTATGGAACATACTTCGCATGGCTCTTTTAGAATGCCGGTACCGGCAGATGTCATTGACCTTATTCAATACTAGTACCCAGAGTACCTAACTATCCAACAACCGGTAACGGCCTGTTAACTATGGTGATCCTGTATCCCTCACAGAAACCGCAAAAAACCCTGACCACAGTACCACAGAAATTTAAGTAACTCCGTAAAGTCCTATGGCTCCGTTCAGCAAAGAATTCACAAACCCGAAATGCTGCATATATATAAGGACATGAATTGCCCGATATTTGCAGCCAAAATAATTATAACATACAGTCTTGAACGGTATTGAGCGGTGTTGAGCGGTATTGCACGGTATTGAACGCTATTACAACACCACGGTAACAAAACAAAACGCATAGAACCACAAAGTGTCTAACTACGCATATTATTGCACGCATAAATTTGCAGCCGTATCAACACAAAAATGTCTGACGAGATGACACTCTCTTCCAATGCACAGTCCAAATCTCGCTTCACTGTGTTTGAGAAATATGATCGTATCCTACTAATGACTATACTATCAATGATTGGATTTTGGAGTACTGTACTGTCACCTATATATTTTCCAGCAATACCTATAGTTGCTAAATATTTCCATATATCGAATGCGTTATCCAACATTTCGGTGGTGGTGTATTTAATATTTCAAGGCTTAGCTCCAGCCATATCATGTAGCCTTGCTGATTATTTTGGCCTGAGGCCTATTTTGGTAGCGTCATTACTTGGCTATACGTCTGTTTGTATTGCCATTTCACAAACCAATGTTTATTGGTTGATGTTGGTGCTAAGATGCGTGCAGTCCGCATCCATTGCTCCGGTAATTGCCATTGCAGCAGGTGTTTCTGGAGACGTTTGTACTAGAGAAAATAGGGGAGGATTCATCGGTACGGTTGGTGGGTTTCAATTGATCGGTAGTGGATTTGGTGCCGTTGTTGGTTCGGCTCTAATAAGTGGTTTTAATTCATGGAGATCCATTTTCATCTTCTTAGCAATCGGGGGAGGTGTGACGTTTTTCTGTGCTTTATTGATATTACCGGAAACCTCTCGTCAACATGTAGGCAATGGACTGGTAAATCCAAAAGGATGGCAGCATCAGTCCTTATTACTTTACTTACCACACTTTCATAAGAAATTGACCAACGATGTTGAAACGTTGGAAGCACAGAAAAAGTTCGATCTTTTTGCAACCTTCAGATTGTTGTTTCATTGGGACATGATCATTGCACTTATTCCGTGTGGATTGGTTTTTGCATCGTGGACTTGCATGTTGGCAGAGATTTCCACAGTTTTGGAGGTTGCTCCTTTCAATTATAGCGTAATGCATGTTGGGTTCGTATACATGCCTCAAGGTGTAATGACACTTCTCGGGAGTTTGGTAGCTGGAAAAATATTAAATTGGTATTACTCGTATAGGAAAAATGAGTACATCAAAGCGGGAGAGGAGCAGAGGGAAAGAGAGTCTGCAGCAGCTTCTGCAATATCAGCAACTGCCAGTAACAATGTTGCAAAGGAAGACCAAGATCTTCCAAATGAACCAACAGTTAAAAAAACCAAGCTAGATCGTCCACCTTTCGATTACACTCGTGCGAGACTTGATGTTTGTATCATCCCGACCATAGTGTTTGTAATTGGCTTGACTATGTTTGGTTGGTGTTTGGAATACAAAGTCAGCATTGCAACGATTTATGTTAGTTCCATAATGGTTGCATTTTCCTCTTCAGTTATGATTTCTGCAGTAACTACCTTGGTTGTTGACATGCATCCCAGTCAAGGGCACTCGCTGTCTAGTTGTGTCAATTTGGTGAGATGTTGGTTGGGTGCAATATTCATTGGAGTGGTTGATAAGATGATCTTGAAAATGAAATTAGGTGGCACTTTCACCTTTTTGGCTGGGGTGACTACCATACTGAGCATTGTTATGATCTGGAGGTTTTACGGGAAGGTTGAAAAGGATTATTTGAAGAGTAAGCTTGAGCAGGGCGTTTGATTGACAGGAAATGAGTCGCTCCATGTGAAGAATTGCGTAATGAGATATGACTGGAGTACCTTAAATGGGCCAAGAGGTTTGTTTGGGATAATATTCCACGTCTTAACTCAATTAAGCAAAGTACCTTGGAGAATGCTTGGATGATCATTTATTATAGAACGTGATTACCAACACGTATGACACCTTTTATGTAACGTACATACAAAACATTAATACACACGATAATAATTACACACCAGAAGTGAATATCTGTAGATTCATTCCCAGACAGTTCATGACAACTCCACTTAACACGACTAATAGGGATTTAAACTCCTTTCAGGTACTCCGTCAATCATTTAACCAGATGTGTTAATCATTTAACCAGATGAAGTTATTACTAATTAACCAGATGAAGTTGTTACTAATTAGCCAGATGAAGTTGTTACTAATTAACCAGATGGAGTTGTTACTAATTAACCAGATGGAGTTTGCAGTAGTTAGCCTGGAGATCGTCGTATTAGTCTCGATTTGGATAACTCCGAGACAAAGTCGATTTAGTAGTTATACATATAAGCGGAGATATATCGGTTAAAGACTGAATGTTTCAAGTGACTGCAATGAACTCAATAGAAGTAGTGGTGACGGAACAGAGTAATGATTAGACGCGCAAATCCAGATCTCATTCCAACTTATCATATTTGGGTCACCGCCAAAAATTCGGACTTCTCCACCATCCCTGAAATTCCACTTACATTGTTTTGCATTGATAGAATTAAACCAATTATGGGTTGTGTTTCTTTTTGATTGTTATCAAACTAATGATATACGACAAATGGAGAATACGTTGTATGTCATGAAGCGTACGGAATTGGAAGTCATGGTTGAATTGGGTTGAGTGGGTTGAGTGGTTCAGTGAGAGAGGATGAAGCAGAGATTTCAAATCGTCAAGTCAATAATCAACAGGTCGTTCCACAGACTTAGATTCCATATAAGCTGCGGCTCCAACAACGGTATCAATTAACAAAACATGCTTATGTGAGTTTTCTTGACCACGGATTTGGCTGCTTAAATTGAATTAAGGTTAAAGGGATTAGTTCAGATGTGGCTATATCCGTAGGTTGATTGAATTGTTATTGATTACTATGCCCGATAGCCTTCACGGTATCACAGTGATATATTCACTTACGGTGATAATAACCTGATGATAATAACCTCCAGGTGATACGTTGGTGATATCTTGGTGATACTTCACCTACGGTGATAAACAGTGTGAACCTCCACGGTCCTACGCGTCCTGTTTGTTATTTCCAGATTCATCAACAATAAGAACAAATCGAACAATCTATCAAATCTTAAACAATGCACCCAAAAAAGATCAATAAAATTCTTCAAGTTTTGGTCAAACTGTTTATTGTTGTGTTGTTTGTTAAGACTGCGGTGACTCTTTGTAGGTAAATTGATGCGTTATATTGTTTCAAATCATTGACTTGATTGTTATTTGCTGTGTTGGTGAAAAGAAACACTAAGATCATCATTGTATTTCTGAAAATACTATAAGAGTTTTTATTGTATTGGGCCGACTCATTTATTGTGGTTTCCGTATTTCCTTTGTATATATAAAGATGATCCCACTTGAATTTAAAAACCATCATTCCTCATTCCTATGGTGTCTGATGAAATTACCAATGAAGTCGACCATTCATTACAAGTTGTTGAAAACGCTTTAAGCGTTGATGAACAAGATATGTCAATAATGTATGATGCCAGTGAAGTTATCGCGAACGATAGTAACTTGGATATCGTAAACATGGATGTAGCTGCTGTTCAAGATATACCAACCATGCCTGATTTACCTGTCATTTTACCTTACGAAGGTGCTATTGGATATGGAAATAGTTTAACTAGAGCAGCGACTATCCAAGGGTTGGATATGTCTGGAAGGCGTAGCCAAAGGCACGAGCACCCTCACGCTCAAAGACATGAACATCCTCACGCTTTACATAGCCATGAGCACCCGCAGACTTTACAAGGGCACCATGAACACCCTCACGCTTTACAAGGGCACCATGAACACCCGCACGCTTTACAACCGATGCAGACCCTAGGAGGACAATATCATTCGGCACCTCATACTCAACACCTCCCACACACTCACGTACAACATCCCCAGACCCAAATTCCGTCCCCCCACACTTTACAACGGGCAAATACCCTTCACGAATACAGACCAAATCCTTCCATCACATTCAACATTGTCATACCCCCTCCAACCCATCTTCATATTTCAAGTATGGATAAGAAAAAATCAATAGCCCTGATGGGGACTCATGTCACCAGTTTCTCGATTGAGTCTAGTAACGCAGATTCGTTATCATTCGGTTCCCCATTTGGATCTCCTATAACCTCACATCCACACCCACATCGACATCCTTATTCTATCATCACTACAAAGGAAAAACATGCTATCGTCGTTTTACTTGCAGCACTGGGAATATGGTCAACATTACTGAGCTCCATATATTATCCCGTCTTACCAGAGCTTGCTAAGCAATTCCACATAACTACAAGTCAAGTTAATGTTTCTGTTGTTGCTTATTTAGTAATGCAAGGGATTATACCAACCTTTATATCTTCCTTAGCAGACCATTATGGGCGTCGTCCGTGTGTTATTGGATGTTTATTATCATATTCAATATGCTGTGTTGTAATTGCTAATGTTAACACCTATTGGTTATTAGCGAGTTTACGGTGTGTTCAAGCCAGTTGCATCGCACCCATGGTTTCAATTTCTTCCGGCGTTGTTGCAGATATAGCAGAACCTTCTAACCGTGGGAAATATATTGGTTTAGGTAGTGGTTTTCAACTACTTGGACAAGGTTTCGGTGCTGTTTTGGGCGCTGCCATAGTTTCAATTTGGGGCTGGAGAGGCGTCTTTGACGTTTTAGCCGTTGGAGGCTTGTTGGTTTTCTTGATTGTCGTGTTTATCCTACCAGAGACAAATAGATCAATCGTTGGTAATGGAAGTGTTACTCCGAAATCGTTAGTTAACAAGAGTCCCATACTTTATTTACCCTATTATAGTAAAAGACTTTTGGAATCAACCTCGACTTTGGTTCCATTTGGGAAATTGAACTTCTTGGGGCCTTTAAATATCCTTTTTAGAAGTGATGTTTTCTTTGCTTTGCTTCCCGGTAGTTTCCAATTTGCAGTTTGGACAATGACCTTAACTTCGTTATCATCGACGTTGGTAGAGAATTACAGATTTTCAACTATGCACGTTGGTGTTTGTTATTTAGCTCCAGGAATGGGAACCCTTGTTGGTGCTATTTGTACTGGGAAAGCACTTGATTACATTTATCAACGTAGAAAACAACAACATGATTTGAAGTACGGCTTGGACTCCGCTGTCCCTTTTAATATAATAAGAGCTCGATTGGAATTCGCAATCATACCAACCATTTTCTTGGTTGCATTTCTGATTGGGTTTGGTTGGAGCATTCAGAAGAGATCAACAGTTGCCGCGTTGTTGGTTAGCTCCTTCGTTATATCTTGTTGTGCTGTTTCCTTTTTATCTGCACTGGCAACAATGTTGATTGATATGTTCCCTGGTGAAGGATCGGCTGCAACGAGTTGTATGAATTTACTGAGATGTTTAATTGCTGCATTATTTGTTGGGGTATTGCTGGATATGTCAAGTGCTATGGGAATTGGTTGGTGTTATACTATGATGGCTGGATTTTGTATTATTTCAGGAGTGATTTTGGGGTGGATGGTTGTTAGGGTAGAAAGACTAAGTAAAAATGGAGCGAGTACTTTCGTTTAGTTCAATAGTCTTAGTTGATCCAGCTTACGTAGAAAGTATTTAAGTTTTTAATGATTAATGAATATGGTTTTCAATTAGCGTATTTTCATATGTTCTAATTAGCTCCAGATTGCAAATTCTGTACGTCCTCTCCTCGATTGTAGATGTTAGTTTTTGTTTCTTGTATCGGATTATCTCCTGTGTCCGATCACCTCGGTTAATTGAAATATTTTGCAACCACTTCGGCCGAGATTCATGCAAGATTTATAAATATTCCGGCTATTTTAGACGGGCTATTTTGAAGGACGTGTTCAATGGAAATTTCAACCTGGTTGAGAAGAAATGCAGGGCTATTTTCAGGGATGATCATTTGAGGTTATCAGCAATAGCTGAATTTGTTCGTATCTAGTTAAATCTGCATCTCCCTCAATTCGATTTACTCGGGAATTATTAAAACCTTATCAGGACATCACACAGGGTTGGAGTTTCACCTGCGCAAAGTCTACACTTGCCAGAGAGTCCAGAGTTCTTCCTCTCTCCCTGCGATGTTAAATCAGCTCACAACACCGCTAGGCTACTCATC
This sequence comes from Kodamaea derodonti, assembly GCA_030570035.1. Classification (NCBI taxonomy): domain Eukaryota; kingdom Fungi; phylum Ascomycota; class Pichiomycetes; order Serinales; family Debaryomycetaceae; genus Kodamaea; species Kodamaea derodonti. Next base: position 89,891 of record JAJLUU010000011.1, read on the forward strand.
ACTGCTACTCTACGACACACGCTAGGAAGTTCGTCGCTACAAAGCTTTCACTATATATTACATCAATTGTATCATACCTGTTTATGCCTATATATCCCTCTGAGCTTGAACTCCAATTATGCTCGCTTGAATCCCGCTTACAAATCTTCTGCCCATTTCTAAATTGCTCTTCAGTTACCTCTGGTATTATGCATTCACGGCGAATTCAAGTTACCGCCAAAAATCTTTAAATAAATTTCAAACTTTACAAAGGGTTTGAATTCTGATGATCAATCTATCTCCATGATCATCAGAAGAAAAGCCAACTAGTCAGTGCGAGTTGCCTCATTAGTAAGACCACCCACTAATAATGAGTAACCACGACTACTCACAGTGAGCGGCCCCATTACATTCAAAGTGGCCAACAAATAAGCATGTGTAGCTACTCACGCTTATTGAGAGGCACACTGTACACCCGGTCCAGCACCAGCTTCTTCTTCATCTGAATCATAAGCATCCCTTCTACCTGCAGATTGATGCTTGTAAGGATCAACATCAACAAGTTCTACATCATCAACAGTAACACCCTTTGGAATCACAACCTTGGCTCTAGGTGGTAAAACACCCTCTAATAACTTCAATTTCTCTTCATCGGCAAACTTACTATTTGGGAACTTGATAGTAAACTTAATAAATAAATGACCCTTTGTAGATTGTCTATAGATTGGCATACCTTGATTTTCAACCACCTTAACACTACCTGGAGAAATCACTTCACCGGGAAGAATACCCACTTTAATATAATCACCTGAAATATGTTCGAAAGCAAATTCACCACCAGCGAGAGCGGTTAATAAATCTAATTCAGCTTCATAATACAAATCATTTGATTTTCTAGTAAATTTAGCATGTTCTTTTTCTTGTACAACGAAGATAACATCACCAGGGGTAATACCTGGTTCTTGGTCACCTTCACCATCGAAAACAACCTTTTGACCTTCTTTCATACCTGGATCAATATGGACTTGTAAGATCTTACGTTCAGAAGAAGTTTTCTTACCTCTACATTCACCACAACGATCTTTTGGATCACAAATGTCCCCGGAACCATTACATTTATCACAGGTTGTTTGGAAACGTTGGATCATTGGACCCATTTGTCTGGTAACAAATTTAACACCAACACCTCCACATCCACCACATTTGGTGACTTTACCTTCCTTACCACCTAAACCCTTGCAACCTTTACATAAGATAGTCTTATTAAGAGCCAACTTACTGATCTTACCTTTATATAATTCTTCCAAGGTACAAGCAATAGCATGTTTGATATCTTTACCACGAGTTGGTCTTTGAGGTTGGCCACCAAATCCTCCAGGTCCACCTCCACCACCAAAGAATTGGCTGAAAATATCATCTCCCATACCACCGTGGCCATGTCCACCTTGTCCTGATAATCCTTCTTCTCCGTAAGTATCGTACACTTCTCTCTTTTGCTCATCTGACAAAATCTCATAAGCGTGTGAAATCTCCTTGAATTTCTCAGCAGCTTCTGGTGAAGGATTTTTATCTGGATGGAATTTTAAAGCTGCTTTTCTGTAAGCCTTCTTTAATTCATTATCTCCAGCAGATGGTGATACTCCAAGAGCATCATAGAATTTAGTATCTTTAACCATGATGAGTTGATAATTTTTGGTTTTTTTTTCCTTATTAATGAACTTTGATGGAAGATTCTGGAAAGTCATGTGATCGCCCGATTGAGCGACCAACACTACGCACAGTTTGGTTGTACCACGGCAGTTGAAAACTCCGCGTGTGTCAGCAAGACAATGATCAATGATCTTGTCGGTGCACAAGCAGATCAATCAGTTCGACAGCCTATGTCTCGGTCAACGCTCTTGAGTATGCCGTACTAAGTGTTCGATTTGAATTGTCCTCTTGATGGTATGATTCTGAAGTGTATTTTACCTTTGACAGGCTGCGCAAGTCTCTATAGCACGATTTGTTAGGGGTTTCCATGTGCTGCATTTTAAAGTATATAGTGAGACCCCTATAGACTCTCTTACTTGTGAAAGCCATATTTCAATACACGTAGACTCTACTAGTGATTCTTATATCCTGTTGGTAATAACCTGGTATTAATAGGACTGTAGCTCAGACGAGATTTCATAAGCTTCAAATTGTAGCTGATAACTCATTGAACAATCAAGCACTTTGCATAAAGACGACCAAGATAGCCTTGGAATTCTATCTAATCGCGAAATAATGCCTACAATCTTAAGTCAAAACGTTGTTACTATAAAATAATATAAATTCATATAGTAGAAGACAGAGAACCAATCCTCATACTCACACCCAGTGCGGTCATATTGAAAGTTCGGTTCTACCCGTGAAAGTCTGGTGATAGTCGCATCGATAACTTAAAGTCTGGTGATAATCGTATCGATAACTTAAAGTCTGGTGATAATCGTAACTGTCAAAGTGAGCAATTCTTAACCTAATAAGCATATTGAAATACCGTGTCTTAACTCCACATAAGTTGCAACCCACTTTGTCACGCCCGTAGTTGTATGCTCATCCAGCATGCTCCACAACATTTGTAACCAACTTACCCCCCTTAATACTGTGCTTGAACTGCTCTGGAACTGCAATCTCAACAAAATCGTCCTCTTCTGGAACATTGATATTCAAGGCAGTAGTACTACTGGTGAAGATTTGAGCACCGGCGTCGACACTTTGTTGAGACAAATAGATGGCACCTTCATCGGATTTATCAACACTAATCATTGGAACCAATCCAACGACTTGAACACCAAACTTATAAGACTTGATGACTTCAAGTCCAGAAATAAGATTATCAACAACAACACCTGTTTTCTTTGTTTCTGAAATCGAAAGAGCATTTGCTTTACCTTTGATCTGGACAGTAATACCTGTAGAGTTACCAATGAAGATCAGTTGATGCATTTCAGCATTAATAATCAAAGGTTCGGAGATCTCACCTTCAATATAATTTTCAACAACCCACTTAGTTCCGTCAATCAATTCGAAACGTGATGGTTTTCTTTTGGATAAAGACGTTGGTTTCTTTGGTGGAGAAGGCTTCTTATTGGCAGGTACTTCAACTGGAGCTTGATTTCTTAAACCGGGATTCTTATGGGTCATTTCTGATTTAGAAACCTTACGAAGACCGGAAGTAATGTCAGCACCACGGTTGAGATCGGCAAAAACAGCGTTGATGGATGGTGCTGCAGGAGCATCAGTTGAAGAGTACAAGTCTGTCGGAGGTGGAGGTGGAGGAGGTGGAGGACCACCAGAAGAAGGGGCAACAGACTTTTCAGACTTTACGGAACCCTCTTCCAGGTTTCTCAAAACCTCGCTTAAATTCTTACCGTTTTGGTTCCAAACTAACCCGCTTGAATGGAATTCCTTTACATAAGCAACTAATCCTTCGAAAACTCCTAAGAATGATTGAACCCATTCAACGTGTTCCTTTTCCTTTTTAAATTCCTTCATTACTCTGTCTGACCAGAATCTTGCTGAATCTCTAAATTCAGGAATAAAGGAAACCGGAGCATCGGTTACTACCCAACCTAAAACTGGAGCACCTTCACCAATTGTATTCAAATGATTGAAAAATGGAGATCTTCTGTTTGAATCTTTAATTTCAATGATCTTACCGATTTGAACATTTGTTGGGGTCAAGATCTTGGAGAAATTAGGGTCTTGCATATCTGCTTTCTTTGATTGGGAAACAATATCAAGGAATTTCAATTGACTACGGAAAGCTTCTGCAAATAACGAAGCAGTTTCTCCAATGATTGGGTCCAATGCAAGGGATTTTTCAGCAAATGGATCGATGTATTTAGCAATGAACTTCTCAAATGCAGTTATTGAAGGAGATTTCTTCTGTTCTTCAACTTCATCGGTTACAATTGCTGCCTCTTCAACAGCCTTATCTCCATGAATTGCACCGGCAACACCAGCGCCAGCTCCAATTGCTGCTCCAACGGACGCAGCTTCAAGAACCTTGGATGAATCGACTTTCTCAGCTTTATGAGCAGCCTCTTGGAAAATGGTGATATCTTCTAATCTAGAAGTGGCAGCTTCCAATCTTTTAAGAATTGTCACAATGTTGTAACCCTGGACGTTGAATTGATTTTCTTCCGCTTCTTTTTCGGCCATGATAGGATTGGTGTATTTGACTATTGTTGATCTTTTGTTAGCGAAAATTACAGCCCACTGGTGCGAGTGGTCACTTCTTGATCGAAGGGGTAAGAGAAGAGAATTAATGAATTAAGTGAACGTCAAGGATTCATTGAGGTTGAACTGATAGAAATAAGCAAACATCGGAGGATAGACTTTGGGTGTTGTGATTGATAAGGCTTGTTAGGATTATATATTGACTCGTGCATGTTCTGTAGTGGATATATCGAGATATTGTGAGGGAATGAAGAGACAATTGAAGTGACTTGTAATTTAGAGATAAGTAATTGCATTCTGAATAAGTTATTGACCACTAACATCATAAGGCTTGAGTGCATTCCATATAGTTCTTGAGAAATTGTTCCCAGAACACTTGATTTCAACCACATTCGATAACGTCCTCTCTTAGCAACTAATTAAAGACTTCTGCATCTTCCGCTTCCTCTCCCACACTCCCACAAGTCCCACACCTGCTCTTTTACCACTCTCACTGATTGTACGCACCATCCGACTCGTCGCACGGTGTTCGACGCGGTCTTTCTGTCCACCGAAATTTATTCACTACCAGAACACACTAACACACCTCAATATACAATCACTCAATATGGTCTCGAAATCAGCACCGCCTGAATTACCTCCACAAGAGGTGCATTACCTTAAAGATTTTCCATATGCGCCATCTGAACCATTCTATAATACCTATGAAACAGGTGTACCAATCGCAATTGATTTTGGATCGTCGTATGTTAGAGCTGGGTTGACCAACTCTAATACTCCAAACAATGTCTTTCCAACGTTGGTTTCCAGATATAAAGATCGTAAAACATTACAAAATCTTATATTGGTTGGTAATGATGTTCACACTGATTTATTACTTCGACTGCTGACCAAATCTCCATTTGATGGACCTTTATTAACCAATTGGGAATTGGCAGAAAATGTTCTTGATTATACATTTGAGCATTTAAATGTTAATGGAGATCAATTTGTTAACAATCCGATCATAATGACTGAAAATTTGAATTGTCCTATAACTCAAAGAAATAACATGTATGAATTATTGTTTGAGTTGTATTCGGTACCCAAAGTTTCGTTTGGGATTGATTCGTTATTTGCTTATCATTATTCGTCACCAGAAAAGAGTGATGGATTAATTATTGATGCATCAAATGAACAAACTCATGTGATACCTGTAATAAGTGGCAGAGGAGTTTTAACTCAAGCTAAACGTATTGACTGGGGTTCAAATCCTGCCCAACAATTCTTATCCAAGATCCTCCTGTTAAAATATCCATATTACCCTTCAAAACTTAATAGTTATCATACAAGTAACCTTGTTAAAGATTTCACGTATCTACTGGAAAATTATCTGGATGAATTGAAGACAATTTTAGACATGGATGTTTTGGAACATCAAGACATTTTGGTCCAATTACCAGTGGAAATTTCTGGAATTCCCGTCAAGAAGTCCGAAGATGAATTGGCTCGTCAAACAGCAAAGAGAAGAGAACAAGGTAAAAGACTTCAAGAACAAGCCCAACAAAAGAGATTGGAAAAGTTGGCTCAAAAACAAGTTGAATGGGATTATTACTCGAAATTAAGAGATGAAGAATTCCCAGATTGGACCGACGAAGAAATCCTCGTGAAAGTTAAGACGGATGGATTTGAGGATCTTGCTGATTTCAACAAATACGTTTCGGCGTTGGAAAAGACTATCAAACGAGCTAATAATGAAGAAGACGAAGAAGAAGTAGTTTTGGACCCAGCAACCGCATGGCCATTGGTCGATACCCCGGACGCACAATTAACGGAAGATCTCATTAAGGAAAAGAGAAAGCAAAAACTCATGAAAGGGAATTATGAAGCTCGTGAGAGGAATAAAGAAATCAAAAGACAAGAAGATGAAAACAAGAGAAAGAAGGAACTTGAAGAAGAAAAGGCAAGGGAAGAAAACCTTGAAAACTGGTCTTCTTCAAAACGTATAGAACTTTCAAAGTTAACAGAAAAATATAAAGAAGGTATAAAGCTCATCGATTCGTTCAAAGACAGAAAAAGTGTTGCTGCTCAACAAAGGATGAGAAATATCGCCGATTTGGCAAACGATGCAAACGGGCTGACAAATGCTGCATCTCGTAAACGTAGACGTAATGTGAATTCTTCAATTGATAATGATCCAAATGATACGTTTGGTACCAATGATGATGATTGGTCTGTATACCGTGGTATCACGAATTCCTCATTAGAAGTAGATCAAGAAGAATTAAGTACCAAGATTCTAGAACTAGAAGCCGAATTATTGAAATATGATCCAAACTTCAACCATGAAGATACTTTTGCGGTTGCTCAAACCTTCGACTGGAAACTGCTGCAATTGCATAAATTCCTTCATGGTCCTCGTCCAAACATAATTGCAACCTTACAACAGCAAGGCTTAGACCAAGATGAATTAGCAAATAATCCAGACGTTATTAGAAAAAATCATCAAATGCACTTGAATGTTGAACGTATACGTATTCCCGAAGTGCTTTTTCAACCTCACATTGCTGGTTTAGATCAAGCTGGTATCCCAGAATTGGTAAGTGACTTGGTCCATAGAAGACTCGATGGAAAGTTCACCCCAGGAGGTAAATCCAGTAGAATCATGGAAAACGTTTTGATAACGGGCGGTATGTCTAGTTTACCTAACTTCAGATCCAGAGTTGTAAAAGAGTTTACTCTGTTTTTACCTGTCGATAGCCCGTTGAATGTGAGGGTGACGTTAGACCCTATGATTGATCCTTGGAGGGGAATGAAGAAATGGGCAGACAGCGAGGAATCTAAGAATGGGTATGTATCAAGGAAAGAGTATGAGGAGTATGGACTGGAGTACATAAAAGAGCATGGTTTAGGAAATGTTTGTTTGAGATGATAAGAATAATTATGACTTGCGAGGCTACTCAGTGAGACCAGTATACTCCAACTCACCTCTCTTGTTGTTTCAGAGATCTAAATCAGCTGTTGGTTTGACTTGGTTGGTACTCTGTGTTTCTACAATCCAATCGACTCTGAGTTCAAATATTCTATCGACTCTACATATACGTATATAAATGCTATTTTATTCTATAATATACAAGTACCTAAATTTTAGATCTTCGGATCACTCTTAGATAATTTTCGAATTTAGTCTTTACAGAGTTGATTTTCTGTTTCGAATTAGAAGTTGATGCAGTATTCTTCAGAAGCACTCAAAAGTTAAGCTAAGCATCTTCAGAAGCACCCTCAGAAGCTGAAGCTTCCTCGGTTGCTTCTTCGGCGTGTTCTTTCTTTCTCAAAGACTTAACAGAACTTGGGTTAATACCCTTCTTTCTCAAACTTCTCTTGACGGAGTTTCTGATCAAGTCTTCATCCTCACCCTCTTCGAACTCTGCGAAATCACCATTGATAATACCCTCTTCTTCAGCTTCAGCTCTTGCGGCTGATTCCTTCTCGGAAGCACCAGCCTTTGAAACATCGTGCACAGAGGCAGAAATCTTCTTGAATTTTGCAACGAAGAAACCATCAACATTATAAGTGTGTGGATAATATCTTCTTGTTAAGTTGATTTTTGGATTGAAATGTTTTCCTCTGAAAGAAGTAAAACCTTCTTTACCAATGACCAAACCGGTATCTACCAATCTAACATTAGGACGTTTTCTCAAAGCGTAATCTACTACAGCTTCATTTTCTTCAACAGCAACAGAACATGTGGAATACACTATAACACCACCAGTAGCTGAAGATGCATCAACCGAATCGATCGCAGAAAGTAACAATTGCTTTTGTAAATGAGGAATTTGAATGAAATCTTTTTCGGTACGACTTACTTTGACACTTTCATCTTTGGCAATTACACCAGTACCAGAACATGGAGCATCCAATAAAACTCTGTCGAAACCACCTATCACCTTAGGGAATTCTCTTGCATCGTAATTACATACGATTGTGTTTTTACAACCCAATCTGTGTATATTAGCAATTAATGACTTTGTTCTAGCTTTGTTGGCATCATTTGCAAAAACGGTACCTGTATTCTTCATTAAAGCAGAAATGTAAGTAGTCTTACCACCTGGAGCAGCAGCCATATCCAAAACACGTTCATTTTCTTGAGGATCTAAAGCCATCACAGGTAAGAAAGAAGAAGCAGCTTGCAAAATATAATGACCTGCTAAATATTCAGGAGTGGCACCAATTGGTACTTGAGAGTCGAAAATCTGTAAACCAACTTTGGTCCATCCACCAATTGGTTGTAAATTGACTCCACGATTTACCAAGGTTTGTGCCAAGTCACGACGTCTTGTTTTTAATGTGTTTGTTCTAATCGTAATTGGTCTAGCAATTTCGTTAGCTTCGAAAAATTCCATAGCTTCGGATGGTGAGAACAAGTTGAATAATTTTTCAGCAAGGAACTCAGAATACCCGAAATATTCGCAAATATCCTTTAATAATCTTGCGGTATATTCACCTCTTGATTTTCCTTCTTCCGCCATTTCTTTGAAATTCTCTAATACTTTGACGATTTCGATCATTCTAGTTCTAACCATAGTGACATCTTGTGGACCAGAACCCATTTCTTCTTCCTCTTCTTCTGTTGGTAAAACATGGGCTCTTGGTTGGTTTCTGTCTGCCTCGGTCAATTCTAATTCAGCTTCTTCAGCCTCTAATTCATCTTCTTCGTCCAACTTCTTGGAAAAGTATTCCATGTTGGTTGCATTAAGAGTTTCTAATTCTTCGTTATCAGATTCATCATCCGAGAATCTTGGCTTGGATTCTCTTGCGTCTTCATCGGAATCATATTCATCGTCTGAAAGACCTTCTAATCCTTCTTGAACTTCAACATCGGATTCATCATCAAATAATGACTTTCTAGCATTGGATAATTCTTCAAGATCAACTTCTGGTAATCCAACAGGATCCTTGTATTCTTCTTCAACAACCTTCTTTGATTTTTTGGTTTTCTTACTGTGATCTACTTTTTTTGTATTATCTCTAGTTCTCTTCTCTCCTCTATCTTCTTTTCTAGCTTTTTTCTCTTGAAAATCATCAAGTGAAGGTGGTACACCTTGCTTATTCTTAGCTCTTCTACCCATGGTTAGTTGTGAATTGGATTTGTAGATTTGAAGATGCGATGCTCATCTTAGACTGAAAAATTAAGTTCAAAAATTGGAGAGTGCACGACTATTCTTCAGCGAGGATATTGAAGATTTATTTGTAGCGAGAGGATTTTTCGTAGTGTAGTGAGGAATCATAGCGAGAGATAGTGAGGATAGCGAGAGGCTTTTTCATAGTGTAGTGAGTAGGTCATAGAGGATATTTACATCATCTGTAGCGAATGCTGTATCAACCAGAATCTCACAGGGTAGCGGAGTATTCAGGGAGTAAGTGTTACTTTGTTTAAGCATCATTTCTTACGATAAGCAATACTCGCGTTAAGATGTCATTCTATTAGTTAACCACGAATTCTCGAGTGTAGCTTCGCACTCTCGCTACACTTTCTCCCTGCGACTCGCTCGATGAGCTGCAAATTTCTGCCCTCGCACTACCTCATTGAAAAGATTAACTTCTACTGATATTTCGACTCAACCAACATGTCTATTTCAATAGGACAATTCGTTTTGATACGTCTTCCATCTGAAGGATTAAAAATAGTGGAGTTACGTCCTGATGGAGTTGTTAGTTTGGGAAAATTTGGGCTGTTCAAAGTTTCTGGAGTGCTTGGCTATCCACTTGGACAATCATTTGAAATCGTGGAAGATTCCAATGTTAAAGCCATTAAGAGCTTGAAATTAGAATTCGAACTTGGAACTGAAAATGAAGACGAAATTTCAGATTCTCCAAGTAACGAAGATATCACCAAATATCTTACAAGCAGCGCAGCTTCGAATCAAAATATTCTTGATATTGGATCCAAAATTCAAACGTTAACAAGTGAAGAAATCGATGTTTTGAAGAAGAAAGGTGCAACCTCCGAAATAGGTAAACAAATCATAGAGAAAATTGTTGCCGGTCATGAAGGATTTGATAAAAAGACCATCTTTTCACAACAAAAGTATCTCCGCCGTAAACAACAAAAATTCTTACGCCGATTCACCATTGATTACCTTGGATCATCTGAATTATTGAAATATTATATTGAAAAGGATTTGCCAAGAATGTTGGATCTCTCTGAAGAAACCTTAGGTTTGATCTTGAGTTATGCGAATGTTCGTCCAGGTGGTACTTATCTACTTTCTGATGAAACGGGAGGTGTTGTACTCTATGCGTTGATGGAACGTATGAAAGGTGAGGGTAAAATCATCTTGGTCCATGAAAATGAGCATGCGAATATCATTGCTCTTAGACACTCCAATTATTCAGAAGAATTACAAAACTCAATGATAAAGACTATCAATTGGTTACAGTTCTTAGAACCAGAAGCAGAAAAAATAGACTGGGTGGATTTGCCTGAATCGGAAGTTGAAGAAATGAAAGCTGCAAAGAAAACTCAATACCTAAGAAGAGCTGCAAGATCAAAGGAAATCAATTCCGTCATAAGCACAGTTCAAGAGGGTAATTTCGATGCATTTATTTCAGTAAACACTTTACATATGCCTACTTTGGTTCCACTTGTATTGCCAACTGTTGGTGGTTCCAGACCAGTAGTAATCTACAATCAATATAAGGAAAACTTGTTGGAACTTCAACATTCCCTTTCTGATGATAAACGAATCTTGGCCCCGTCAATAATTGAAACTAGGGTAAGACCTCACCAAACAATTCCTGGAAGAATGCATCCAGTAATGACTATGAGAGGCTTCGGTGGGTACGTTTTATGGGGAACAAGGGTATTCCCTGAAGTGGGCATTACTGCAGTTGGTAGGGGTCAGACGAAGAAGAGACCAGAACTGAAGGATGCAACTCCGGAGGTTGTGGCCGATATTACGAATGTCGATGCTGTCATGGATACTGCCTGAGCGTATTTCATTGATACTGCTTGAGCGTATTCATTGATACTGCCTGAGCGTATTTCATGGATTGACTGCCTGAGCGAAGAGAAGATCCCACCGAAATCGACTTTGGACAAGCTCAAGTTTAGAGTGGTGACGGTGCGAGCCTTAGTGGGAACAGCCATCAAAATTGCAATATAGTCCAGAGTAATCTGCCCGTAGATGATGATAATTGCCAGTACATAAATAATACAAATAGCATGTTACTTAATGTAAGCGTCTAAATGATGATTTCGCTAGGGTGTAATTCTTCAGGATAACAATTTTTATTGTTATTCCAGTTGAATCTACAACTTGTTGAAGATTCAAAGATATGTTTGATAGTCATACTGAACACTAACCAGCCTTCTTGGGAGTCTTGCTCAAATTCACACACATACCCTCCAAATAACCCATATTCCCTCGCCATCCAACAACACACCTGATATTCCCGTTCAGATCATCCATTCTACCAACATTCCACTCTGTTCCTTTCAAAGAATTTCTCACATACTCCAACTGGCTCTCATAGCCCAATTCAAAAACAAATCCTTGAGCTTTAGATAGCAAGACCAATCGAATCAAGGCGCCATAGAACTCATTTTCTCCAATCAAGGCTAATGATGGTTCGTAGATTCTAACTGACTTTTCAACCCCATTATTCTTAACAGAAGACCTGTAATCGCTCAACGGGATGTAAGGTGGATTTGAGGTTATCAAATCAAAGTTCCCTGGATTATATTTGAAAACGTCTTCTTGTACGAAGGTTACTGAAGAATTCATCAGATCTGAGTGTTTCTTCAAATTCTCCTTCGACAATGTAAACGCTTCCTTTGAAATATCAAAGCCTGTAATGTTCGACTTTATTGTCAATCCACTACCAAGTAACAAAGGGACACATCCAGTACCAGTACAAGCATCCAAAATATCGATGTCAGTTTCGTTTTCATTGATCAAATTCATCAATTTGGTACTCCATTCTTCTGTTTCCCATCTTGGTATTAAAACCCCGGGCCTACAAATGATATCCAATGAACCAAACGGTTGAGATCTCAATATATATTGGAGCGGGATCGATTTTGATCGTAGAAGCACAGCATTAGACCATTCTTTTTCCGGCAATTCTTGTTGTATCCATTTCAATTCTTGTTTGGCTTGGGGAATTGAGAGATTTGCCCGCAACAAAGGAGGGAGTAACTTGGAATACTGGAATGCTTCTCTGATGTTTCTTGGGGATATTCGTGGCATTGCCCAGCAAGCGAGGCGAGCTGTTTGTGAGTTGTGGGTGGTACACTTTTGGCGTTTAGTTTGATCGCGTGAGATCTGGCAGCTATTCCATGCTACGAATCCCTTACATCAATATTGAACATGTCAATCACATACTTCGACTCCCTCTACATCATTGAATTACTTGTTATGGATTACACTATTTACAGCTATAACAGATAATTACTTCCGATTGAGAATGAACAATCTTGTTCACAGACTTCAAGCTGTGATTTCGCAAGTCTTACTCTTTGATCTCGCCTCACTTAAGCATTACAACCCCTTTCTAACATAATGCATATACGCTCTCTCATGAACATCCTCAGCAAATGGAGTGATTACCTCAGAATTACCCGGTCTTGCAATAGGATCTCTCAAATAAATAGCATGACAAGTTTCAAATGAAACTTCGATATGAGCTGGTAAAATTGCAAAAGCTCCAATGAAAGGTCTTGGTTTCCAAGGAGTGAAGTATGGTAATGATGGATTTTTTCTACCAAAAAGCCCTTTTTGCCATGGTAAATTTACCTTTGCTGCTGCTTCATTTTCAACAACCACTGCTGGGTCTAACTTTTTATGTGGTTTTAAATTCTTAACGAATTCTGATGTGAATGGAATGAGTTTTGAATCTTCAGGTAATTTACTTGATTGGGCTTGTTTACGTAAATATTCAGTTTTGGCATTACGGATCTCAATCAAAAGTTGTTTCACTGTCGATGCAAGTTTTTCCTCAGTAACCGAACCTCTTTCGGTTGATTTTTTGGAAATGAACTCAGTAACTATCTTTTCACTATGGTTTGAAAGTAAAGAATGTGAAGCCTTAGCCAAGGTTGTATATACAGAGAAGGCTTTGGAGGCATCTGGACCGTAACTTTTAAAGGTATCCACAGTAACATCATCTCCCTTCTTACTCAAAATATCAAGTAAAATACTTTCTCTGGTGGTTTTCTTCTGTTTTTCAAGCATTTCCTTTTCTAAGGAAGAGTTGAAAGCTTTTACAGAATTCACTTTTTGTTCTTTAATCAGGGTATCTAAAGAATCTGGTTTTGCTTGTTTTAATTCCCAAGCTTGTTTTGGATTCGCTTTGGTTGTTTTAACATATTTATTCCATACAGATATTTGTCTGTTATCAGTTTTGATTGCTTCTTCAATACCAGGTTTTACTCTACCCATTGCAAGTAATACTTTTTCTGGAGTTACGTTGAAAATGTCACCTTCATGCAATGGGAACGATGGATGTTTGATAACAACCCCATTCACTTGAACATGACCACTTAAAATAAATTGTCTTGCTTGTCTTACTGAACTTGCAAACATGGATCTAAAAAGGGCTGTTTCTAATCTCTTTTCTAATGGGGCATATGTTTGTAATACTAATGGAGTACGTTGAACTCTACCAACACCTTTCAATGAAGCATCCAATTGTGCGACAGATTCGAGTGAAGGGTTAAATACACTCTTCCAACGACTTTCAGTCAAGTGTTCTCCATGGTATCCACGAGTTTCCTGCTTAGCCTTGAACTTTTGTTGAAAAAGCGTAAGTCTATCAAAAGACACACGATCTTTCTTATATATGTTGAACAAATTGAATTTGTTCATAGAGGCCCGGATCCGACCTCTACTTAATGAGTTGATGTTCTCTATTCTACGAGGCATACTTTGTTAACTCAAGTGAAAAATTTTGTTGTACTTTTTTTGGCCGCGAGCACCAAAGCGTGAGACTTTCCACAGAGACAGTGGAGTGAGCGGTAAATGGTAGAGGTTTATAGAGGCTTGTATACATGGATATGCAATGTTACTGGGTTTATGGTTGCCGAAGGATTGTCTTTTTCCGCAAATGGGGTATTGCTCGAGAGATAAATGGGTACTTGTTTGAACGTATACTAAACTTGAGCGGTTTGGCTTAATATCAGTTATGGGAAACTTCGATCCACATAGAGGATGTTTTTTATAAGAAGTTATTGATAACTCTCCAAATTGGTTGCAAAATTTGGAAGTTCAGGAATTCACATGTATTTAACCAATAGAAGTGTTGGAACTCTCTTCATTTGTTTAATAATGTAAGTTCTTTATTGTCTGACTGCTTATTTATGCAACTTTAGATACACTGGTACTGTTTAGACTACCAGTAGCGATCTAACACAACTCACTCGTTGGCGATAATTTCTTCCACATTTCGCAGCCCTCCGAATTGGAAAAACACCACTTACAATCAAACCCACACAATGACTCGTACATGGACACTAGACGATGAGATCAAGCTCTTTAGCATTATATGTGATCATAAACCAGCTGGTAAACTCAAAAATGAGAAGATGATTTTAATAATAAATGAAATAAATAAACAAAACGAAGGTGAGCCCTTTACTCCAAGTGATATATGGACAAAGTTGGAACTGTTGTACGACCTAAAAAGATTGGATCAACTTGAAGAATGGGTTGAAGGGGGTAGAATTACGAAGATTGAGAAAACAGCGGAAGCACCTGCGGTAACCAAAGAGGAGCCAAGTTTGGAAAAACCTACAAAATCAACCAAAACAGAACCATCACCTTCCCCAAGAGCACAAAAGAAAAAGGTTGAAGAAGCTGAAGAACCTTCTGATTCTGAATCAAACTCTTCCGAAAGCGAAAGTGAAAATGAAGCAGAAGATTCAGATTCTCCGGATGAAAAGAAAAAGCGTGGAAGAAAACCATTGAAAAGAACAAGAGTAGCAGCTGGGTTGGATAAAGGATTACAAGTACCAAAACGAAGGAAAGCTGGAACACCACCAATACCACAAACCAAGCAGTCCAAGCTGTTGCCTAAAAGGCGAACTCGATCCGAAGCACATAATGTGGTTGATGAACTGGAACTGCCATTGCTGGAACCAGCAGAACTGGAAGTTGCCGAAGCTGAGGATGAGATTCCGAAGAAGGGGAAGACGAAGGCTGTGAGAGTGCCAACAAGGAGGAGCACCAGAAGGAAGTAGAAGTCCAGAAGGAGAAGTCCATAAGGAGAAGTCCGGAAGGAGAAGTACCAGAAGGATAATTACCAGAAGGAAGTATACGAGGAGTGAGATCCGTGGGAACTGAATAATTGGGTGGTAATGACTGCTTGTCACTAAGAAATTTATTCTGACCATCTTCAGCGAGAAGCTTGACTACAGCACCCGTGGACCTCTCATTGAACGTATCCGGTTTTTTGGTAAATGTGTAACAATAAATGTAAGCATATTTCGTATCTTGTTTCAATTTTCTATTAACCTACAAAAAATAGGTTGCATCTCTTCCAGTTCTTATTAGCTCATTACCACACTTTCACTGCTCCGCAGTGCAAAGATACATCTTAGCTACTTGATTCTCCACAAAATTAAACATCCACGCGTTAATTTTTCAGTCGATTTCACAGCCAAATGTCATGAATTCCTTGGTAACTAATCTACTAAGCAGGAGACACTTCAGAGAGGTCCCAGGGTGGATTGTTTCTAAATGTGCTGCTGTTAGTATTATTCCTCGGGTGTCTACAATGAGGTTCGGGCTAATAAATCGGTACTATTCCGCAAAATCCGATCAACAGATCATTCAAGATCGAGCTCCTCCAGAACCTTTCATTATGGAGGACCGTGGGAATAGAACTTCGTCCAATAGTCTAACTCCGCTTTACCTGAACATTCGAAAAATCATGGATGCAAATCCTGGATGTGTGTGTCTTGTTCAAGTTGGTAGTTTTTATGAATTGTATTTTGATCAAGCTACTGTTTACGGACCTCAATTGGGGATCAAAGTTGTCAATCGTTCGAGTGGGCCTTATTCTATTCCAATGTGTGGATTTCCTGTTTACCAATTACAAAAATTCATGCAGATACTTGTACTGGATCTTTCCCAAACTGTGGCAGTTATAGACCAGATTGTGATCGGAGATCAAAAAGTCATTCATAGAGACGTTTCGAGGATTCTTTCGCCGGGAACGCTTGTTGAGGAGACGTTTATGAATTATAATGAGAATAACTACTTACTAGGTGTTTCCTTACCGAAACTTGTACTGTCGAGTGTTCCAGCAGATATTGATACACCCATCGGATTATCGTGGATCGACCTTTCTGTTGGGGAATTCTATGTTCAGCAATCGACACTTGGAGATTTGATATCTGATATTGCTCGTATCAATCCAAGTGAGATTATTCTACCTAAAGAATATCAAGATTTCGATCTCATAAAGTGGTTTCCTCCGTTACAAAATTTGAAAAGACATTTCACAAGATATCATAAAGTAACATATGGCAACAATATGATCAAATTTAGAGGAAGTAATCAGTTACTTAGGAAAACATTGGAATCATTTTCGGTGAAAGAAGAATCCGCAATGAACATGATTTTATCATACTTACATGTAAATTTCCCACATTCAAATGTCTTGATTGATTTGCCAACACAATATTGGAATGGGAGGTTCTTACAAATGGATTCAAATACCAGAGACTCTTTGGAATTGATAGAACGCTCATCTGGTGGTCGTCACTTGATGGTTGGATCCTTGTTGAATACAATCAAAAGGACAAAAACTGCTTCAGGTACAAGGCTTTTAACTCAATGGATAAAATCTCCTTCGTTAGATATACGAGAATTACTTAAAAGACAAAGCTTTGTTACAATGTTTATAAACGAATTTCCCTTGGAGATTTCAATTCGGTTGGAATTATCGAATTTGGGAGATATTTCAAGAAGTTTACAAAGGCTAAGTTTTGATACAGGTGATACCGTTGGAAATTTGGTTGGAGTTGCAGACGGCTTGTTGAAGCTCTCTTCGATAGAAAGGATTTTAAAGGAGAATTTAAAGATATCACCAGTCTTAAAGCCATTTTTGGAAGAATTTAAAGTTCCTATTGAGTTGGCAGAGGAAGTAAACGGCACACTAGAGCAGCCCATTGAAACCCCTTTGGAAACTGAATTGGAATTTGATGACGATGAGGAGACTACGGTTGATGATGTGTCTAGTGGTGAGGTGCCTGCATCTTCTGCTAGAGATACTGTGTCTGGTAGTGTATCCCCTGACTCAATGACACGCAACCATTTAGCCGGGTCGTACACTAGCGAATCTATTGCAAAATTCAAAAGAATTGATGTAACAAGTCCACCAGAGCAACGGTTCACCTTCCAAATCAAACGAGATCATGATCCAAAATTATCCGCCCTTCACGAAGACCTTGATAAACTACATAAAGAAGAAAAAGCATTAATTTCTGAACTAGCTGCAAAATTTCATACAATTGATCCAAAAATATCAGTTATTGGAAAATCCACTCTGGGAAAGTTCAGTAATGTTATACACATATCAGGAAAACAAAAGCTGATCGCTGAAATTTCCACCAAACTAGGACCTGGCATTTTGTATCAACGCAAAACCGCCATATTGTATAAGCCTAACGATTGGTCTAAATTACAACATGAAATAGATCTTAAAATCGAGATCATCCAAGGACTAGAGTTAACCATAATACGAGAACTTAGACGTAAAATAATAGAAGAAAGTTCACATATTAGGAAAATCATCAAGTTAACTGATTACTTGGACGTTACTGCATCCTTGGCTGTTCTAGCTAGAGAATTGCATTTGGTGTGTCCAAAATTCCTTAAGACCCCACAACTTAAAATAACAGGAGGGAGACATTTGGTGGTGGAGACTGGGTTGAAAGATTCGATGTTCACTCCAAATGATACTACTATCAGTACGGGTAATCCAATGTGGGTTATAACAGGTCCTAACATGGGAGGTAAGAGTACATTCTTAAGACAAAATGCAATCATAGTCATCCTAGCTCAGATCGGTTCATTCGTTCCAGCTGAAAAGGCAAGCTTGGGCATTGTAGATAAAATATTCACCAGAATTGGTGCCTCGGATGACTTGTATAATGATTTAAGCACATTCATGGTGGAAATGGTGGAGACTAGCAATATTTTGAAAAATGCAACTTCTAGATCTCTCGCAATTGTTGATGAGATCGGAAGAGGCACGAGTGGCAAAGAAGGTCTAGCAATAGCATATGCTACGCTAATCAATTTGCTTA
Organism: Kodamaea derodonti; assembly: GCA_030570035.1. Lineage (NCBI taxonomy): Eukaryota > Fungi > Ascomycota > Pichiomycetes > Serinales > Debaryomycetaceae > Kodamaea > Kodamaea derodonti. The sequence continues at coordinate 108,366 of JAJLUU010000011.1, forward strand.
ATGTAAATAAATGCCGTACATTATTTGCAACTCATTATGGTAATGAAATAAACTCTTTGCTTGAAAAGAACAATGTGAAACAGAGCAAAATCCAATTCCACCGAACTAGAGTGTTGCATCAAAGCGAAGGCGGGTTAATTATTGATCATACATTAGAACCCGGAATTAGCGAAAGATCGTATGCATTGGAGGTTGCTCAAATGGCTGGATTTCCGAAGAGTGTTCTTGAAGATGCCGAAAATGCTATGAAGCATTTATAAGCGCCGGCCGAGCTTGCAAAGTTGAAGTACTATAATTGGCATTTCTAACTCAGAAGCTATCGCGTGGCTGCCAATTCGCAAGGCTATTCCATCTCCAAGAATTCAAATCTTGGTATCAACTACCTTTGCAGGTAATTCTTAACCCTCATGACCTCAACTTTCTAACTCATATTGATTACATTGATGCACCCCTATTAACTCCCCTCAGTTCAACTCCATACACATCAAGTCCAATTTATTATAGAATTACATAGACTAATAAAAATCATTATAAAATATTTCCAATAAATTGCAAAATTTATGAAGAAATGCATGAGCCAAATCTGGAAATATCTGATTATTTTAAAATATCGTAAAATACATGAAATGCAAAGAAGCTAAAACAGCTCGAATACCTCCCCACATTTATCTTCTCAATCTTACCAACTAGTAACCTGTTTCTCTAATAATTGACTACATTTGTTTACATCAATAATTTCAATTTTTATTAAGCAATCTCATCATTCTAGTATGAAACAAGAAAAAACTATGAACTATGTATTATAAAACAAAGTGAATGGGATAATATTATCAATCAAGCACTGCTAGTGATTTTTCAAAGTAAATGTAATACGGTCCTCAAATTACCAGGATGAAAATCATCCGCATGTATGTAATTAAGCAAAGTACACTTCACCAAGTATATTATCGATAAGCTCTCTTGGCTCCCTCTTTCACGCACACTCACCGGCTCAATTAGGAGGAGGATTTTGCTTCATCTGGTTATTTATTAATTGCTGGAGCTTTTGTAATTGTTCTTGCTGATAAGGATCAGTGGCTTGGCCAATTGGAGCAGGCTGGTTTGTTATTTGTCCATTTCCACTGGCAATCGATGAGGGGCGAGGACTAGGATATCCTTGTTGATTGACTTGACCCAAATGAGCCTGTGGAGGATAGTTTTGGTACCCAAATTGGTTTGGCAGAGAGTTTTGATAATAGCCATGTTGAACTTGGTTGAAAGGAACTCCATACGGAGATCCTTGAGCAGGGTTGAATTCATTCACAGGTTGGTACGTAGGTGGATACTGTTGAAATTGAGGATTGAATTGTTGCGGTTGCATATGTGGATGTCCTTGTTGAGGGTGTCCTTGCTGTGCTTGTGGACGTCCTTGCTGCGGATGTTGTTGTGGATGTTGTGGATGTTGCTGTGGATGTTGTTGATGTTGTTGTTGAAGTTGTTGTGGATGTAATTGATGAGGATGTTGTTGAACCTGTTGTGGAAGTTGTGCATATTGTGGGATTCCAAGTTGTTGTGGATGTGGAAGTTGTTGGGGAGGTTGACCTTGACGGAGCTGTTGGAATGATTGTGGAGCACCTGCATGAAGTGGTTGATAAGCTTGGTATGGATGTTGTTGCTTAGACGCTTGAGGTAGGTGATATCCAGGTACTTGACTTGGATCCGCATAATTGTAAGGTTGGAATCTCTTTGCTGGTTCATTTCCTTGTGGTGGTCCTCTTTTACGATTATCTTCAACTCCGGCCTTATTTTGCTTCTTCTTTTTCCTTGCTTGTTTGGCAGCCAATTCCATTTCATCATCGGAATATTCTTGTTCATCCTCTGGGATTTCTTCATCATGACAATTACTTGCGTCCGTTCCTCTTATACTCTTGATAGAATCAGTGTAAACGAAATAAGAATCAGGAACAACGTAATAGACACTTTGACCTTTTGTATTTCTGAATCTTTCGAATTCTTCTGGCGTGTTGAATTTCACACGATATACAGGCAGTTGCAATCTCCCAAATGTTTCACATAATGGACCAATGACGGTTCTATCTTGGAAACAAAAGATAGATTCATCTTTCAATACCCTGAATTCACCCGATGTATTAGCTTTGATGATCATACTTTGCTCAACAAGAGCAATGACTTCACCTACACACTCAATTGGTGCATTCGGTGGGACAACATAACCTATTGGTAATCCTGGAGCAACTTCATTTGTGATCTCATTAGCGGAAGTAATAGGACCAGCAATGATTTCAGCATCATCTTCATCAAGGTCTAAGTTTCCATCAGCTTTGACGGAATCATCATCAGATACTTCAGAGTCAATGTATGAATCATCGGAGTCAGATGGAGGAGACTCCGGAGAGTGTTCAGGTTCTGAATCTTCTTCAATTGGTATTTCCTCATCTGAAAGTGGTGCAATATCTTCTTGGACAGGATTGTCAAAGAAATTGTTCACAGCTGCGGGTGCAGGTTGCTCATCCAATAATGAATCCTGTTGTACCAATAATGATTCTTCCAAGTTGACATCTTCAATCGGAGTGTCTACCGGTAAGTCTGCAGGTAAATCTGCAGGTAAATCTGCAGGTAAGTCTGCTTCAGGTAATTCTTCTGTATCGACTGGTAGGTCTTGTATTTCATTATCCACAGTATCAACTTCTTCAGATACATATTGCTCTGTAGACTCAGGTAATGCTTCAACAGGATCTTCTGTTTGTGCAGTATCTACAACATCACCATTATCTTCAAGTGGTGCATTTTCAACGGCTTTAGCATCAACTGCATCATCTTCGAGACCCTCATCTTCAGCTACCTTGTCCTGCTCAATTGATTCATCTACTTGTTCAGATTTAACATTCTCATTCTCCTCAACTTTAACGTTAGCTGACTCCTCTACTTTCAAGTCCACTACTTTTGGAATTTCAACAAGGGGTTCTAACTTTATTTCTGAATCGTTTTCGTTTACAACTTTATCTTCTTCCAACTTAACATCTTCAGTCTTGATATCCGCAGATTTGATCTCTTCTTTGACATCATTGATTACATTATTCAGCGTTTCCACTGTTTGTTTATGGTTATCAATTTCAACATCGTTGCCGTCTTCAACCTTATCTTCAAGTTTTTCTTGAGTCTTAGTATCTTCCTCGCCGTTCAAAACTCCTCCCAGCACCTCCGATGCTACTTCTTGCTCAGTTGTCTCATCAATAACATCTTTATTAATAACATTGTCAGGTTCAACTTCTCCAGAGTTCTCTTTATCCACACCATCATTCAATTCTTTTGTCTTTCCTAATAAATCATTTTCGTTATCACCAATGGCTTTGGCTTGTTCATTAGATACATTCGCCATGTCGTTCTGTTCGGTCATACCAACGATATTAAACTTGGAGTTGTTAATTTCACGCGTATTTTTCAGAAGTCTTCCCAAAGAAATTCTACATTTTGACAGAACCTTCAAAAGGTTAAGAGAAATTATAAAAGATTATTCTACACACAATCAAATCGTTTAATTCGGTTATTTCTTACTTCTTCAATGTAATGAAGGGGGTAACCGAGTTATCCACAATTACAAAGGGACAAAATAAATGCATTACCCGGACTTGATTGGCCACCAGAGAAAAAAAGGGCCTTCAGACACGACTCCTCAATTTCTCCACCACACGACTTCAATGAAAATCGACCCGCACACGACTGAAAAATTTTCAATATTTTCGCATACCTATATAAGGATCCAAGGCCCCACGTAAATTCTCATCGTTGACTAACTTAAAAAAATGGGTGCTTATAAATATTTAGAAGAGTTGCAAAGAAAGAAGCAATCCGATGTGATGCGTTTCCTTTATCGTGTTAGATGTTGGGAATACAGACAAAGAAATGTTATCCACAGAGCTTCCCGTCCATCTAGACCTGATAAAGCTAGAAGATTAGGATACAAGGCCAAGCAAGGATTTGTGATCTTCAGAGTTAGAGTCAGAAGAGGTGGTAGAAAGAGACCTGCTCCAAAGGGTGCTACTTACGGTAAGCCAACCAACCAAGGTGTAAACCAATTGAAATACCAAAGATCTTTAAGATCTACTGCTGAAGAAAGAGTTGGTAGACGTGCTTCTAACTTGAGAGTCTTGAACTCTTACTGGATTAACCAAGATTCTACTTACAAGTACTTCGAAGTTATCTTGTTAGACCCATCTCACAATGCTATCAGAAGAGATGCTAGATACAACTGGATTGTTAACCCAGTCCACAAGAGAAGGGAAGCTAGAGGTCTTACTTCCATCGGTAAGAAATCTAGAGGTATCAACAAGGGTCATTTGTTCAACAACACCAAGGCTGGTCGTCGTCACACTTGGAAGAGACAAAACACTTTGTCTTTATGGAGATACAGATCTTAAGTTTGATTTTCTTAAGGTTGTCGAATCTTGGTGGCATGTTTTGTTTATAAGTGTTGCGATGTGATATTTATTTATTTTGGTTGTTACTGTGTATAGGAATGTACGGGTTTGACGAATTTTTGTAGAACTTGTGATGCGAAGCTTTGCAGTGCAGAGCGAATGTTCTAAAAAAGCTATTTGGAGCGGAGTAAGTACAAAGGTGAGCATTTTCTAGCCCATCGCAGTAAATATCACAAACAGCGTATAACAGGTGTCCAAACCGTCCGGCTGCGAAAAAGCATAGGCGAAAATATTAATTGGGTAGCCCAAAAAATCATGTAACGTTGGTGGCCCTTGTCAACTGGTTGACACTTACAACTTGGAGGTTGTGGCGTTGACAGTCAGGTTCTTTGGAATGATGTCGAATTGCTGTGTGTGAATTATCCAGCAATGGTGATACACCAGCTCCCAATGGACTCTGATTCTACAAATGGGGTCTATACGAGTTGTCATATACTTTAAATTTTCATTTTTCATCTCCGGTATCTTTATCGTGGCTGCTGCGATCTCTCAAACTGTAATTGGTAACATGTGGATTTTCTATATAAGATAAGTAGACTCTAAATAATATCAGTGGCTTCCCTAAGTAAGATAGGTAGACTCCAATAATATTAATGGCTCTTGACTATGTCAATGATTTGACTTTTGTAGTAATTTTCATGTTAACCCGCCTTGAGGGTTCCTCACGTCCTTATTAAAGTTTTTCCCCTAAACCAAATTCCAGTATCTGATATTCTTATAGTACCTGGGCGGTAGGTTCCATGTTGTCCCGAGGTTGTTGTTCGTTTACTGAGCCCAATCGATAGAACTTGCAAATCCTCCCCCTATCGAAAATTCAATCTGATAATAATTATTATTACTATATAAGCCTACTTAAACAAGCCATAGTGATGACATTCTTTTTGCGTATACACTCTCACGGCACATTCTTCTACGTCCGAACTATGCCATCTTACAAACAATCCCCACCATATAACATTTTGCACCCTAATTGACTTTCGGCGAAATCAGTAATTGGCAATAATTAAAATCGAAAATACTTCATAATCGTCAATGATGCCTATCAATTCTGTATATTCTAGCATTGCAATGCGTTCTAATCCCCAGGTAATTAACCCAATTAACTCTGATATCCAACTTCAATCACTTTCCGAGTCAAACTAATAATCCACAAAACAAAGAAAATTTTACTTAACCGCAACCACTGAACAAAAATTCTTATCATACAAGATGGTTCACACTCAAACTGCAATCTTATCTGTTTATGATAAAACTGGATTACTAGACTTAGCTAAAGGATTATCTGAAGCAAATGTTCGTATTTTAGCATCTGGAGGAACCGCCAAAATGATTCGTGAAGCTGGATTTCCAGTGGAAGATGTATCATCTATAACTCACGCTCCAGAGATCTTAGGTGGTAGAGTTAAGACTTTACATCCTGCTGTTCATGGAGGTATCTTGGCTAGAAATTTGGATTCCGATGATGCTGATTTACTTGCTCAAGGAATTGAGAAGGTTGATTTCGTTGTATGTAATTTATATCCATTCAAAGAAACCATTTCCAAAGTTGCAGTCACAATTGATGAAGCTGTTGAAGAAATCGATATTGGTGGAGTCACCTTATTAAGAGCTGCTGCCAAAAATCACGCTAGAGTCACCATCTTAAGTGATCCAAATGATTATGCTGGTTTCCTCCAAGAATTAAAGAAAGGTGATATTTCAACAGAAACAAGAAACAAGTATGCCTTAAAAGCTTTTGAATCAACTGCCGAGTATGATTCTGCTATTTCCGATTTCTTCAGAAAGCAATATTCGGAAAACCTTGCCCAATTACCATTAAGATATGGAGCTAACCCACATCAAAAACCTGCTCAAGCATATGTAACTCATGGTGAATTACCTTTCAAGGTTTTATCTGGCTCTCCAGGCTACATTAATCTTCTTGATGCTTTAAATTCCTGGCCGTTAGTTAAAGAATTATCAGCAAGTTTAAACCTCCCAGCAGCTGCTTCATTCAAACATGTTTCTCCAGCTGGTTGTGCTATTGGTTTACCATTGACTGATATCGAAAAGAAAATTTATTTTGTTGAAGATATCGAGAATATGTCTCCTTTAGCTAATGCTTACGCAAGAGCAAGAGGTGCTGATAGAATGTCTTCATTTGGTGATTTCATTGCTTTATCCAATATCGTTGATATTTCAACTGCTCAAATTATATCTAAAGAAGTGTCCGATGGGGTAATTGCTCCAGGCTATTCCGATGAAGCTTTAGCTTTGTTGAAAAAGAAGAAGAATGGTAAATATTGTATTTTACAAGTTGATCCAAACTACACCCCAGATCTCTTTGAATCAAGGCAAGTTTACGGTGTCACTTTACAACAAAAACGTAATGACGCTATCATCAAAGGCTCATCATTCAAAGAAATTGTTTCTAAAAATAAGGGTTTGACAGAACAAGGTGCCGTTGATTTAGCAGTTGCAACCATTGTCTTGAAATTCACTCAATCAAACTCGGTCTGTTATGCTAAAAATGGTATGGTTATTGGTTTAGGTGCTGGTCAACAATCTCGTATCCATTGTACAAGATTAGCTGGTGACAAGGCCGATAACTGGTGGTTTAGACAACATCCAAAGGTTTTAGGCTTCAAATGGGCCAAGGGTGTTAAGAGACCAGAAAAATCAAATGCCATTGATTTATTTGTTACCGGTCAAATCCCAACTTCTGAACCAGAAAAGTCAGAATACGAATCCAAATTTGCAACTTTACCAGAACCTTTGACTGTTGAAGAAAGAGCAGAATGGATCGCTCAATTGAAGGATGTTGCTTTATCTTCAGATGCTTTCTTCCCATTCCCAGATAATGTTTACAGAGCTGTTAGATCAGGTGTCAAGTTTATTGCTGCTCCTTCTGGAAGTGTTATGGATAAGGCTGTCTTTGGTGCTGCCGATAGTCATGATGTTGTTTATGTTGAGAATCCTATTAGGTTATTCCATCACTAAGCAAGCAAGCATAACGAGTCTTGCGCGCTGGTTAGCGTTCTCTTGGAGAAAATACAAACGTTGATGAAAGTTTAATTCCGCTAGTACGTTATCGGTGTCATTGGATTACTTAAAGTGATATGGCATATTGTTTATCGAGCAGTTATGTATTTTAGTAAATTGTTTTCGAATTTTTGTAGTGAGCCGTGTTTTATTGAAGTGTCGAACTTCCAGTCTCCATCGGTTATTTGGGTAGTAACAATCAAGGTGACCTTGAGTCTCTATGTCTTCAAGAAACCCGATTGAGTAAAAACACAATCAACACCTCTTTGACCTAGTACCAATATAGTTAATACTGATATAGGAAGTATTGTGTGGCAGAATATATTTACTCATGATTTACGCAGTAACGCAGCATACTGAGAAATTGTACTGTTCCAAATTTTAATATTGAAAGAGAGTGTCTGCTTTCACTTAATATTGTTCTTACACACACAAGGATAGAACCGCTACCCGCATTAATAAATTTCCCAATTTGCAAAATTTTGCAACTTTTTTAAGATATTTTGCAACCCTAAAGTCTTCAAAGGCAACTTTGAACTTTGATTAGCATAACTCTAGCAGATAAAACTGCACTAAACATTAAAGCAGGAGAGAACCAATTCAAGTGGGATAGAGGATTTGAATACGACAAGAGGTATTTTTGATCAGCCTGCATTATGAGCAATTGAACTAGCAGTATTTCCTCAACTAACGCCTCCGGTACTAGCAATCAAAGGAATATTTTCATAGGCACTTAGTGTCATGTGAGCCAGTCCCTTTACTCTCCCTTATTTCCATGATTTCGCTGATTTTCCAAATGCGCCAAAAGATATCTGCAACCCTGTCTGAGTGCTACAGGTATGATGTTATACATGAAGCATTATGAGTACGACAAGAACTAACATCAAGATCATGACTAAAAACAACGCAATACTGTGTTAACACCCAGTAACCTTATATTCAATCTTTATGACGAATCTCTATATCAATAATCCTTCAAAGTCTACCAAACACACTCATTGAACAATACCCACATACTCAATATTATATATCCACTTGCAAGCTTCATATCGAAATCTCTTCAATTACACGGCCACAAACACCTCGCAACCTCAAGTCACGTGTCCACCATATAAACACGTAACAGCAGTGAAAAACCAACGTACACCACAAGAAATGGCCTCTCAATATACGTATGATGAAGAGGATGAAACATGGCCATACTTTGTCATGGCGACTCTTACTGTCATTTTAATTCCATTAACTATTAAATGGGTGCTTGGAGCGTTACATCTGGGAGATGATGATATTATCCGTCATAATTCCAAGGTCAAAGGTTCAATTAAAGAGACAACCCAAACTATTGGAGTTGAAAATGTTAAACAAATCAAGGCCCTTAAAAACAAGAAGAAGTCTAGTGCTATTTTCAATACCACCTTAGTTATTTTAGTAATTGGATGGAGTATTGCAATTTATATAGCATTATATTATCTTCAAGAAGCCAATTTAACAGGTGCGTTTGATCCGTATACTATTTTAGATATTTCACCATTTGCAACTGAAAGGGAAGTTAAATCAAGATATAGAAAATTGAGTTTGACTCATCATCCTGATAAATTGCCAAAAGATCTTACCGATGCAGCTAAAGAGTTAATGGAAACCGAATTTATTAGATTGAATTTGGCTTACAAAGCCTTAACTGACGAAGTAACAAGAAACAATTTCTTGAAATTCGGACATCCTGATGGACCACAAGATTTATCTCATGGTATTGCACTTCCAAAATTCCTTGTTGAAGGAAAATATTCTCAACTTATGTTGCTTGTGTACGGATTATTGATGGGTGGATTATTGCCATGGATTGTTGGGTCTTGGTGGGGTAAAGTTAAAGTCCATACCAAGCAAGGTTTACATATTGATACTGCTGGTTATTTCACTCGTAAGTTAACTGACAGAAACCCAGGTAAGATTGTCACTCCATATGATATTTTGGATTGGATTTTATGGAGTCATGAAATCAGAACTGAATTTGCTCATTTGGATATTGTACTTGTAAAAGAATTGATCAATAAGCATTTTGATAGAGAATTCTCCTCAAATGTTGATTTAGAAAGCGATAAAGTTAAGCTTATTTCAGTTTTACCAGAATTGATTAACAGATTCATTGACATTGCTGTTGTTTTCAGATCCACTGATGTTGTTTTAGTTGCATCCGATTTACTCAAAGCTGTAACTCAAGCTGTTAGACCAAGTGGTAAGAGACAAGAATTGTTGCAATTACCTTTTGTTGACAGAAAGGCAGTCTTACAATCAGATGTTAAGAAATTGGGTAAGTTATTTGCAATCACTGAAGCCGAAGCTGGGGAAGCTCTTGGAATCACCGATAAAGCTCAATTGAAGAGAGCTCTTGATGTTGCTTCTCACATCCCAACAGTTCGTGTTCTTGATGCTAATTTTGTAGTACCAGGTGAAGAATTTGTAACACCTTCTTCTAATAGTCATATTTCCGTGAAGCTTTTAGTGAAGTCTCCAAGACTTAAATCTTGTCCTGAAATCGAAGATGAAGATATTAGATTGAAGGATGAAGAAACCATGGAATATATGAAAGATCCTTTGATTGTTAATACTCAGCAACCAGAGTTACCATTTTCCTATGCTCCTTACTTCCCAGGAACTGTTCCAAATGCCTGGACTGCACTCGTAATACAACAAAAAGATACAAAGCTTGTTGAAGGCACAACTGCTTATAGATTAGAAAATCTTAATTTGAGAAATTTGGATTTACCTCAAGAAAGTTGGAAATCTGGTGGAGATGATGTATTAATTGGTACATTCAAAATTCCTTTCCTTACGCCAACTCCTGCTGAAGTTGGAAAATACCAATTCAGATTGATTTTGAAAAACAATGCCTACTACGGTTGTGATGTAGACATTCCTTTGGAAATGGAGGTCAAATCAGTCCCTGCAGATTTGGAAAAACTCGGAAGACAAATGAAGAAAGGTTTGGGTGAGGATGACGACGATGATGACTCAGATAGTGATATTTCAGACCCAGAAGATGATTCCTTAGCTTCTGCTTTGGCTGCTTTGAGAGGAGATGTTCCAAAGAAGAAGAAGTCTAAAATTCAAGAGGTTGAGAGTGACGACAACGAGAGTGTTTTCAGTGATATCAACACTGATACCGAGGATGAGTCGTAGGTTGCGCTTGCATCAACGTAAGTGGAAGTCAGTGTCATTGTAGGTCGAAAGAAGTGGTGGTACCACTGGCGTTCTTGAAGAAATCAAGACAAAGAAGTAGGGACGAGATTTATGATCTCAATTATGTCATATTAGAACTCCACTCTTAAGTAAATCTCAAGAATTAGGTCATTCTAGGAATATGTGATATCTTTATCAACTTAAATCAGGTTTAGATGTATTTAGTGTATGTAGCTTAATTTATTACTATGAGAGTAAGTGTATTATCTTTTGGAGAATGTAGTAGTCTGGTGTTGTGTACGGGAGTAACTGATCGAGTGAGTTCATCTATTTACGCTCTGGAATACCGCCAATGCAGCTTGCACAAATTGTGCATTTAAATACCGAACATTACAAGTACGTTAGTTCGGCATCAGCGACCAAACGATTAAAGTTCATTCCCCCCTACCTTCAGTTTCTGGCTTTCCTATACCTTCAACGACAAAATCAAAGCATCTGGATTCTCCAATCCTTGTTCTTTATAATAATCTTTCAATTCACCAGCCTTTTCAAACCCTTGCTTTTCGTACCACGCAACCGCATCTGCGTTTTCCACATGCACATGTAAAACGATCTGGTGTACAAACCTACCTTTTGTCTCTTCAATTAAATAGTTCAACATCTTCTTTCCAATTCCCAAACCTCTATATTCCTTCAAAACTCCAAATGCTTCTATATAAACTGCATTTGGAATTTCGGTGCTTACAGCGTATTTTTGAGTGCTTTCATATGTCGTGGTATTTGCTTGAGTATTGAACGATTTTGCCCTTATTATTCCAACTGGTAATTCTGAAAAGTATGCAATTTTCACCAATTGATCCGAATTAAGCGAATCTTTAAACCATGACTCCGGGTAACTTGTAGGTAATGTTACTTGAATGATCTTTTTTAATACTCCCAAGTTGTTTGGAGTCAAATCATCCAATGAAATTATATCTCTGCCCATGGTGTTGTAATTTTTGATAGTCTTGGTGGACCTGGATTTTGCATTCCATGAAATATTACGTAATCAGATATCACATGACATGGAGTTCGAAATTACAAGATATGACCAAGTAGCTTACATTAAAATCAATTAACATGCTTACCACAATTTTAGTACTTATAGTTCTTATATTTGTAATCAGAAGTGTATCTTCTGATTTATCTTACATCAATCCATTCAGTGAAAAGGATGTTCCTGAAGAACCAATTGTTGCAGGCAAATTTACCCCAGTCAGTTTAGCCAAATTCAATGGTACAGATGATCCGAAGATTTTCATTTCTGTTAGAGGAAGAGTTTTCAATGTAACCCAAGGTGCTTCATTTTACGGACCTGGAGGACCATACGAGAATTTCGCTGGAAGAGACGCCTCAAGAGGATTGAGTAAGAACTCATTTGACTTGGAGAATTTAACCCCGCTTGATCAACCTATAGATGATTTGAAGGATTTGACCAAACCAGAAATTGACTCATTGGACCATTGGGAAGAGTTGTTTGAAAGTAAGTATCCGCTTGTTGGAACGTTACACTCTCCTTCAGATGTGAAGGAATAAACTAAGAATGACCGTGGTTATGTAGTTTTTGTGGCAACTTCATTGAAGTTTGTTGGAGTATATGTACTGGAATCAATGGGAATGTTGTGGGGTGAACAAACGAAGTAAAGTCATCGGAAGGAATGTTTAATATATTTTTAAGATGACAATGAAGACTTATTTGGTGTGACCTATTGCAAACGACGTAAAATGTTGGAGTGAAGTTGTGACCACTCAGGAGTTCTCGTGTAGTACCCATAAGACTTTCATCAAAAGGCACTGAATTTTGAGAGGCCACATAAATGATTATTAGGACAACTGCCTTACAACATGAATCGTTAGGTATTTCTGAAAATGTTTAATGCAGAGTTCCTGTTGAAATTCAGAGTCTTACTGGACAGCTTAGAGATTCCGACTCATATGCCAAACCCGTCGTACTTGCTGGATTAGGCAAAGTTGAAATAGTAATACCTTGTTCCAGATAGTGATGTAACCTCAAAAGATGCAACCCATGAATGTCAGACATTGTTGTACAGAAATTTCCCAGTTTTATGTCAATTTTGCAGAGGTTTATGTCTTCGATTACCCAGAGGTGAAATAACCCAGAGGTGAAATAACCCGGAGGCGGTGTCTTCAATAAGCCAGAGGTGATGTCCTCAATAACCCAGATATTTAAGTCTTCAATTATCCAATGCCTTCAATTACCCAGAGGTTTGTCTTCAATTACCCAGAGGTTTGTCTTCAAATACCGAGATTCAATGAATATAAAGACTAACTTTGTTGAATAGCTGATCAGGCCTAACCTCTCAAAGCCAATAAATCACTCTAAATGTTTACATAAAATTTTTGTTTTTGCAACCAAATATAAATTAAAATTGAAACCAATCAGGCTTGTAAAAATATACTCATGGATGAATCATCCCCTTCCAACCATGCATTTACCAGCTTTACTCTCTCACCTTAACGACCCCCATATTTTAGATTTTTCGTGCCCTTCCCAAATTCAACCAGAATTTTGTCTTTATTTTAGGTAGAAATTCAATTTTTTCAATACACCATGAGTTACCGAAATAACCTGTATAACAACCTGTATAACAATAGGAATAACTCCGGGAAGTTCAATAACAACATTGAAGTTGAAATCCAAATTCTTGGATGGAATGGAGCCAGTCTGGAAGAGTGTATTGGATTTATAGCCAGAAAATGCAAGATTAATATTTCGAAATCATCCGTTGATCCAAATACTGGGATATTGAGAGGATACGTTAGTAATGAAAACCAGGCTAATGATTTATTAAACTGGAATGGAGTTAAATTTGCAGGACAATCGTTGAAGTTTTCAAGAACTTCAAACGGAGATTCATTTTCAAATAAATTACAAAGTGCAACAGGTACGACATCAACAGGTACAATTGAAGCATTACAGGCCTTTTTAAGAAGCAGATATAACCCAGAATTAAAATTGCTTAATTTAAGTAATGTTAAACAAGACCCTTCCATCAATTCTGGTGGGTTTTTCACAAACAATGCAACTTCATCGAAATTCTTTCCAGCATTAATGAAAGTTGCAGACGGGTTGAAGTTTGACGTTGATAGCATAGATTTATCTGGAAACGAATTGGCAGATTTAACGACAATTTCATCGTTACCTCAAACCTATCCATATTTAAGAAACCTTTCATTACAAAATAACAAATTTGCAAGATTGAAGAGCTTTGAAATTTGGAAAAACAAACTCAATTTCGTAAGAGAAATCTTACTCTTTGGTAATCAAATCATTTCTCAAGTTACTCCACAGGAAGTTCCTAAAATTAAATTAGAATTCATGAAAATCTTTCCAAGATTGGTTGTATTGAATGGGGAAATCTTAAGAAATGAAGCTATTCTAAATAGAAATTTGACTTTACCTTTCGATACCCCAAAGAGCATGTTTTTCCAAGACGAAGAAATTCAAAGCATTTCAACTAATTTCATAACTAATTATCTCAAATTATGGGATTCAGATAGAGCCGGATTGATGATACTTTACCAAAATGAATCTCAATTCTCAATGCAAGTTGATTCATCTCATCCTCATTTGATCGAAGTTAACCATAACAGCTATAATTCTTCAAATACAGGTACGGATTTTGGTTACTATTTACCATTATCCAGAAATTTAACCAAAGTTTCGTCAATCAAAATTAGAAATTCAAGAGTGGGACTTGGGCAAGAGCAGATATTTAAAATATTTAATCAATTACCGAAGACTTCTCATGATATAATGCATAAACCGGAACTTTTCAGCATGGAATCGTTCAGATATCCCCAATTGAATGCTATCCTTATAACTTTACATGGAACCTTTGAAGAAACAGGAGATCCAGTAGAGACCCCTCCAGCCTCGTCATACCAAGTGAGAGGAAGATTCAACAATAATAAGAAGAAAACGGCCTTATCGAAGAAAAGTTTTGATAGAACATTTGTGGTTATTCCTGGTCCAAATGGTAGTTTCATAGTTGCGAGTGATTTGTTGTCGGTGAAACCATTCTCCGGTGTTGATTCCTGGAACATAACGAGGAGAGGAGACGTGGCACCAGCAGTACCCGTTGTGCCTGTCAGTCACACTCCACCAGTGATAGCCATCAATCAACCTACGGCAGCAGACTTACCTGCCGAGGTTAAAGCTAATTTAGATCCGGTAAAACAAGAATTACTCGTGAGGGTTTTGGTGGAGACAAAGTTGAACATACAATATGGGATCATGCTTTGTGAGCAAAGTAATTGGGATTACCAATTGTGTGGGGTGAATTTTAAGAATTCCGTGGCGACACTTCCGAGAGAGGCATACCAGTGAGAGTCTAGAGAGGCGTAGTAAGCCAAGCGAGTACTAGAGGGCATAGTAAGAGTTAAGTGAGAGTACTAGTGAATGTAAAAAGTTTTCGTATAGAGTTGTTGATACGACTGAACTGGGCAAAACATTCAACAAATGCTGCATTCATTCAGCATGACACATTACCTTCTTTGACACTGGACTACACACAACATTTTAAGTTTATTTGTCAAAGATAAATTGAAGCAGTTCATAAAGATAGACCAAAATAGAAGCTGAACAGTCATTGTTGAGAATAGTAGGATCTTAAATAAGACTAATGGTCAAGAGATTTATAGTACGGACTTTTCAATAAAAAATCACATAACATGTACGTGTTATGAACAAGGTACTATAAGCATAGTGATAGATAGTGTATAATTTAAAAGTAATACGTATAAAAGTATTTTGATTTGTAGTACTCCTCTATAGCGTGAATCTTCGCACAATTCTCCCAATCTTGATGCCAGTATGGATTTTTGATTTTCGCACCAGAAAGAAGTCAGAGTAACAACTGGAAAGTTATAGAGTTCATCAAAAGTCGCTTGATTGTAACTATTAAGTACTAGTTAGCTAATCAGCAGTGAAATATTCGATCATACCAACGACAACTGACTCAGGAGAGTTTCATAAATCTTAAAGCATAATACATCCCCGCTAGATCTTAGACTACTTGATCCATCAAAATGGGCTACAACATAGCAATGGTGACAGATTTCTTCTACCCTCAACCAGGAGGAGTTGAATTTCATGTCTACCATCTTTCCCAAAAACTAATCAACCTAGGCCATTCTGTAATCATAATAACGCATGACTACGGATCAAGAAATGGTGTACGAACATTAACCAATGGGTTGAAGGTTTATTACGTACCGTTATGGGCAGCATATCGAAGTTGTGTAATCCCAACAGTCTTTCTGGGATTCCCGATTATAAGAAATATCTTCATACGAGAGCAAATCAATCTTATTCATGGCCATGGTTCATATTCGGCATTATGTCATGAAGCAATTCTTCATGGTAGAACTATGGGTTATCGAACTGTTTTCACAGACCATTCCCTCTTTGGGTTTGCAGATATTGGTTCGATCGTAGGTAATAAATTATTGAAGTTTACAATGAGTGATGTTGGTCATCTTATTTGTGTTTCTCATACATGTAAAGAAAATACAGTTTTACGAGCATCTTTGGATCCATTAAGTGTTTCTGTGATACCAAATGCAGTCATATCAAGAGATTTCAGACCAAGAGATAAATTGAACACAACAAAGAGAAAGGAAATAATAACAATTGTGGTGATATCAAGATTGTTTCCAAATAAAGGTGCGGATTTATTGACTGCTGTTGTACCTAAGATTTGTCTTGCAAGACCAGACGTGAATTTTTTGATTGCAGGTGATGGTCCTAAATTTCTTGATTTAGAACAAATGAGAGAGAAATACTATCTACAAGATAGAATTCATTTGATGGGAGGTGTAAGACATGAAGAAGTAAGAGATGTTATGATTAAAGGAGACATTTATTTGCATCCCTCATTAACTGAAGCATTTGGAACAGTTATCGTAGAGGCTGCTTCTTGTGGGTTATTTGTAGTAACCACTAACGTCGGAGGGATTCCTGAAGTGTTACCAAGTCATATGACCAATTTTGCAGAACCAGAAGAAGATTCTTTGGTTGCTGCAACTCTTGAAGCAATAGAATCAATGCAATCAGGAAAAATAGATACTTCCACATTCCATGACGAAGTTGCAAAAATGTATAGTTGGGAAAATATCGCTAAACGTACGGAAAACGTTTACAATTCATTGGATTTGGATAAGTTGAATGAGCCGTTGTTGGTAAGGTTGCAAAAGTATTATTGTTGTGGGTTAATTGCAGGGAAATTGTTCTCATTATGTGTAATTGTTGATATCTTTATATTTGTTATATTGGAATGGTTGTACCCAGCGGAACACGTTGATATAGCTACGAAGTGGCCAAAGAAAAAGAGAAGCACTGAGCCGCGGAGAGTTGTTGAAAGTTTGAAAGTGACCGTCACAGAAGCTGAAACTGTTAATGGAAGTTATAAAGAGGCTACAGCGGGAAGTGAGTTACTTTATAAAGATACCGAGCAGGTTGCAACGGTGTTATTGGATATTCAATGAGAAAAATGACTTAATATACGCTAGGAACAATCCATTTCAACACTACTAAAAGTTTCTTCACCACAGCACTCCATAATTGCATACATATTAATATACGATAAATAGAAATCCGAGTATTCTTCTAGCATTTTTATGTCCAAACACTGTAGGAACAACTTTGAATCTGTCTAGTTGCCGAGGTTGCCTTTCCACTGCCTATGATGGTCCAGTTACGGACATAAGTTTTGCAGCCTGTTTACTATTTTGGGCAAATTCAACCTACCAACTTCTATTTAGAAAATCGATAACTTCATTGAATTTGATTACTCAATTCAGCAACGGCTGACCATTGTTTGCCAATCCTAGAGAGATATCCAGAAATCATTTAAATGCAAGTATGGCTATCCCGCCCGACCTAATTAGGAGCATGGTTCCCCAACACCAGGTTCTTCTTATTGTAATACTTCTTGGATTCCTCGATCAAAGCTAAATTAATAAATTTCGGAGTTGAAGCTTTAGGTTTCCAAGACTTTGAATCATCGAGCTTGATAACTTTCGTATTCATTGCTAAATCTTTCAATGACTTAGATAAGTGATCAAATTTCACCGAGGTTGATTTCTCTATTACAACATCATCAACTAAGGGACTTTCCAACCAAGTCAAAGATTCACCCAGATTATCAAACCGCTTACTTGCCAATGTTCTCAATATTGCCATTTCTTCTAAGAACTTCATTTTATTTGCAAAGAACTTTTCATTACTCATATTCTCGAAATTCCCAGCCATGTCGCCATTCTCATAAATTTGATTTGCCTTAACCATATCATTTAGTTCTGCTGTCAATTTTGTATTCGTGATTGTCAATTCCAAGATTCTTCTTTCACTTTCTTCATATTTAAACTTGATCAAGTTCAAGTCGTTCAAAAGGGTCTTTATCTTTTCATCATGAAGTTTGTTTATGGAGATCATATTGTTCTCGAGCAAATCGATGTTCAATTGGAAATCATGAAGTTTTTTGTCTTTTTCTAAAAGGTCAAGAGACAAGTCAGCATGGTTGAACGATTCAGTTTTGGAATCCTGGTTTGGTGTTTCATAAATCGATATCCCTTCTTTAGGAATGGTTTCATATTCGATTTTGATGAATTTGGTAAAATTGGATATGATCTTGGAAATCTCCAGGGTTCCAGTCGAATCAATGTTCTTGAAAAAAGTATTGAAGTTATATAAATCATTCGCAAATCCAACGAGATCGATTTCGCTACTTAGTCTCAAGTCTTTGTCAAAGTTGAACTCCACATTCAAGAAAGGTTCGACTTCCAATTCAAGACTGGTTAATGATTTTGAAAGGCCGGAGAGACTTGACAGTGCTGACTGATCTTCTCCTTCAGAAGCAACTTCACTACGACTATTCCTCAAATCATTCACAATTAGATTTGAAGTGGAACTCACAATATAAATCAGATTATAAATGAATCTCAACTTCAATAGATTTAGAAAATCTAAATCATCGTTCATCACCTTTGAAGCATTTTTTATAAACTCATGGCAAAAATCGTACTTCAAAGCTTCAAGATTTGATTCCTTAACAAACTCAATAAGTCCATTCAAAGAAATATCCAAGCCCAAAATCAAATCATAAAATTGATCACCTGTATCAATGTTTGATTCTAATAAACTAACAATCAATTCCAAAAAATAACTTAAAACGTGTATCGATTGAGTTGCAAGTATGCTCCCCTTCAACGTCTCGATTATCAACTTACAATTAGCAGTCAAAATCTTGATCATAAAAATCAAATCGTACTGCTTTCTAAACAGACTGTAATTGAACAAACTAACCTTTTCTTGTAAGAGATTCAACTTGATTTTTGTTTGTTTTGCAACAAATTCATTTTGAAAATTCAAAGATTTATAATTGGAGAGCTCAAGCCGAAGCGAATGTATTTCCTCTAGCTCAGGATGTTCAGAGTCACCGGAGATAGTCTTAGTTGAATCAACTGTATTACTCGAAACACCGCTAGACCTGCTCATCAACTCCTTTTCAATATACTTGTTAGTCTTTTCCAAATTCCGAATAACCGATTTATCTTGTTTGATCACCTCCAAAAGGTTTTTCAAATCATTCCTCAAATCCGATTCTACAAGTTGTTGATTCTCTTCAAGACTTTTGTCCAATTCGTGTAGTTCATTCAACTCATTGATTGTCTTTTCCAATTGAACGATCCTGCTTGATAACTTTTCATTTTCTAGATTCAAATGTTCTATAACCTTTTCAAGCTCAAGCGTTGAGTCTAGTTGTAATTGCAACGAATTTATCTTCGACTCCGCATGAAGTAATTGCTCATTAGTGGATGTGAAATCCTTTAATGTTCCATCTTTCTGTGACAAATTTGAGGTCAAGTTTTCTATTTGCTTTTTAAAACTCAATTCAGATTGGCTGTTTAACTTTTCAAAATTTATTAGGGAGATTTCCAATTGCTTATTTCGAAGTAACAAAGTTTTTATGTCTAGGTCAGTTGGATTTGTTGAGTCTATTTGCGATTGGATTTCAAGCTCAATTTGCTTGTTTAATTCAAACTCTTCTTGTAGAAGTTGGTAGTCTGTCTTTAATTCTTCATATTGCTGTTTAATCAAAACCAAATCTTGTTCTAGTTTTGCTTTGGAAGTAATTTGGAATTCTTTATCGATAGAAACCATTTCTAATTGGTTTTCTAAACTGGTGATGTTTTCATTGTGGGAAAGTAGACTCTTTTCTAAAAGTTGAACCTTTTCTTTGTAAAGTTTGATATCTTGAGTGGTTGTTTGTAGCTTTGTCTGTAGTTTATTTATGATGTTTATAGGGTCAGGTTTCTTGCCTGCGGGTGTCGCCGATATCACACCAGGTGGCACTGGCGAGCCTGTTGAGCGATCGGAGGCCGATGAAGAGCGACCAGAAGTCGAATGAGCCTGGATTGGAGTTGTACGACCCGGTAACTTTGATTCTCCTATGGGTAGTTTACCTTGTATCGAGCGTAATGTGTCTCCCGTAGAGTGACGATCCGTTGGGGCATCACGTCCCGTAGACGATTTGGCAGAATATGAATTCGAACGAGCCATAGAATTCACAGTACGAACCTCAATTGGAGTAGTTCTTCCTGCTGCATTGATTGGGGTAGTTCTTCCTGCTGAATTAATTGGAGTCGTACGTCCTGCTGAACTAATTGGAGTGGTACGTCCTGCAGACTTAATTGGGGTTGACCGTCCTGAAACCAGAGAAGAGTGATTCGACTTCAAACTCAACTCGCTCGTGCTACCGGGGACATTCAACATTGCTTGCCTAACAAACACTCCATAATTGGGACCACATTCAAAATACCTTTTCCCGTCAACAGTACCATCATTTTTACCACTTTTAACATCCAATTCAACTCCATACCAAACCCCCGGAGCAAATTCTGTGTTTCCAATAAACCTTACATAGCCAGAATCATTCTTAACGACAACACGCAGCCCAATTTGGATTGGCATGTCACACAAGTCGTGATACCTAGTTTCGTGGTTCTCCAAATAAAACGCGAAAATCAACTTCTCCAAATTCAACTTCTGTAAAATCAACAAACATGTCATATTCAAGAAAACCCATTGATCCTTATACTCAGACCCCCCAGCTGAATAATCAAAATACATCAATTCTATCAAACAGTGCTGGTAGAAGAACAAATTCAGTTAATAATAATGTTTCAACAGTAAAAGCTGAATTGTTAAATGAACAAAAGCAGGAAATAAGAGAAGCGTTCTCATTATTTGATATGAATAACGATGGATTTTTGGATTATCATGAATTGAAGGTTGCATTTAGAGCATTGGGGTTTGACTTGACTAAAAGAGAGGTTTTGGATGTTATACATGAATATGATAATGAAAGAAATTTGATAAGTTATGACAATTTCTTTCAAGCAGGTAAGTAGACTGGAAGGTGGCGATCGATTAATTTAGCCTTGGAGACGTTTGATTTGTATTGAAGTAACTGGGACTGTGTTCAATTAAGAAGCGTTCTGTGTAAATTGAATGTGTGAAAATTGAATGTGTGCATTGAATGTGCAAATTAAATGTGATGATTCACGAGTGTCCTCGGTCTGGGTTAGGTTTCTAATTACTTCACAAGCACTCCAATACCATCTCTAAAACATACTAACAAATAGTCGGGGAAAAGATCATAAACCGAGATCCTTTGGAAGAAATACGCAGAGCCTTCAAACTCTTCGATGATGATGGAACAGGTAAAATTAGTTTACGTAATTTGAGAAGGGTTTCAAAGGAATTGGGAGAGAATTTAACAGACGATGAATTGAGGGCGATGATCGATGAGTTTGATTTAGATGAGGATGGAGAGAGTAAGTATATTTTTTGATTAGAGTTTCTGAAGAACTCAGACACAGTAACCCAAAACTACTAGGTTAGTTTGAATTCTTCATGATATTTAACACCACCGTACTAACATATAGTTAACGAAGAAGAGTTCATCAATATCTGTATTGAATAGACCATATCGTCAGGGCACGAGCTGATTCACAAAGTATGTACTAAGGGTATATAATGTAATATAATTTAATTGTTGATCGGGAACTGTAGAAAAATAAGAGAGAGTTTCACCTGCTACTCTCCAGTCCTACTAGCACTCGTTTATAGATGATAGTAACACACATCCTCTCTTTTGCAACCAATTGAGCTTCGCACGACCCGAACTTTTGTTAACAAAAGTTTTCAAATTTTTCATCAGTCAAACTACATGTCCTGGAATACTGCCAAAAAGAGATTCGTAAGAGACGTAGAACGTCTTCCTACACGAATCCGTGATGCCTTCCATCGTAGTCAGCTTGATTTTGCCCTTCCATCATTTGATAAAGAACTACCACCTACTCAAGTAAATAAATCTCAACAAAAGACATCTGTTGAAACAGGTATAACTGAAGGAGATATTGTTTATATAACGCAGGGAGAACACAAGGGAGAAATTGCTACTGTAAATAAATACATTCCAATTTACGATGCTTATGTTTTATCAAATTCTACAAGTAAAAGAATCTTCCATAAATCTAATTGGGTAGAGGGACAATCAAGTCATTTGATTGATTTCCCTAATTTCATTCCACGCGATAACATAAAATTAGCTGGTAAGGAAAAAGATCCAGAAACTGGTAAATCTACATTCTTAGTAGCTAATGAGGTTGAATTAAAAGAAAAATACTATGATGATAGATATAAGATGTGGATACCAAGACGTTTTATAAAACATCATGGAACCATTGAAATCCCATGGCCAAATCCTCCAGCAGTCAAGGATGGTACTTTATCAACTGCAGAAGATACCGTGTTTGAAAGATCATATGAATTACAAACAATTGCAAAACCTCCAATGCCTATAGAAGCTCTTTCTCAATTAAGAAATCCATATTCAAAACATAAAAAGAGAGTCTTTACCAAGATGCAAGTTGGAAGAATTTCCGTTCCAGATATGCCTTTAAGTGTTGAGCAAAAGATCTATTTGGCGAGAAAGAAGAAGAGTGAAGAAAGTGGACAGGTCAAGGAAGTTAAGAAAGCCTTAAGCCCAGAAGTCATTGACTTTATTGGAGAGAAGATGGCAGAACATCTTAATAAGATAGATAATCCTGCAATGGTTGAGCATTTAGAAAATTTGTCAAATAAGGGCCGTTTTTAATCAGTAGCCGTGGTTTCATCAGTATATCGCAGTGTGTACGCTGTTGAATAGCGATATCAAGTAACGAATCCCAAGGAAATCTCCATCAACCGCTTCTCCTTACTTGCAATAGATCGGACCACTCGATCTTAAGTTACCGCCTTTTGAGAATATCTGTATATATTATTATCTCTCAATGTACAATTTCGATTATTTTACTGTAGACACATTTGTTTAATTATACTCATGGGCAAGTCAATAAATGGCTACCACTTCCACTACACTCCTTCGCCTACAATAATAAATATCTTGTATACATTTTCAATCTCCCAATATACAAATCTTGACCTGGTTAAAGTGTTTTAACTAGGGGGAGTTTATCATTATTTTAGTAATATGAATCTTCTATTATACTCGATTAAGCTACCGCGAACAGTGCTCTGAAGTGCTCTTGCTTGTGAGCAAGAAATGTTAGTGGGAAATAGACGCAAAGGCTAGCATTGGAAGTAATTCGGGAAGATAATCCAGCTACTGCCTGCTCCACTAGGGAAGTACGAAAATGCATCGTTTAACAGGTAATGAATAAACTGCCACGGATATTATCTAAACCGTTCCGACTCAAGCTTAACTTCCAGTACGATTATCGTTACGATCCCGCTTATAACTTTTCGTAATCAAGCTTACCCTCCAACTTCTTCACATCTGCAACCTTTCTAACGGCCTTCATCACATCATTCTGTAAAATATAATCTCTTTCTTCCCTGATAGCAAAGAACCCAGCTTCAGTGATAACATTTCTGATATCAGCACCATTGAATCCATCACTCATCTTCACGGCAGCCTCGAAATCAAACTCTCCCTGTTTTGAAATCTTTGAGGTATGAATTTTGAAGATTTCCAATCTACCAGCTTCATTCGGCAACGAGATCTCAATCTTTCTATCCAATCTACCAGCTCTTAACAAAGCTGGATCTAAGGTATCTGGTCTGTTTGTGGCCATAATAACCTTTGTTTGACCCAAAGTATCAAAACCATCCATTTGATTTAATAATTCCATTAAAGTTCTTTGAATTTCACGATCAGCAGAAGTACCTTCACTAAATCTACGACCACCTATAGCATCAATTTCATCCATGAAAATTATACAAGGTTCATGTTCTCTGGCATATGCAAACATTTCTCTGATTAATCTAGCTGATTCCCCAATGAATTTATCTACGATTGCAGAAGCAGGAGAAAAGATGAAATTAGAACCAATGGTTGCAGCAACAGCTTTTGCCAATAACGTTTTACCGGTACCTGGTGGACCATACAACAAAACACCCTTTGGAGGTTTAATACCAACTCTAATAAACAATTCTGGATTTTTTAAAGGTAACTCTATAACCTCACGTAATTCTCTAATTTGTTCAGTTAAACCACCAATACCATTGAATGAAATTTCACCTGGTTCAAAAGTGGTCATATTGAAAACCAATGGGTCAACTTCTCTTGGTAAAATCCTCATGATTGTTAACGTGGTCATATCAAGTGAAACTCTGATACCATAATTCAAACTTTCCTTTTTGATAGTATTACGACATCCAACAATATATCTTGGACCATTGGATGCTTTTACAATGAAGCGCTCTTCATCTAATTGCTTTAAAACTTCACCAACCATTTGTCCTACCGATTGTAATGCTTTGATATCATCCTCTGTTTTTTCATAATCAGTGTCTAAATCTCGTATACTAAGTCTTAGTTCCTTTAACCTAGAATTCCATTTTCTATGATCAATCAACTTTTCTTTAAGTTTATTAAGAGCACGATCTCTTTCAGGATCAGTAATATCTTCAGGTTGTTCAATGTCAACTTGTTCTTCATTTAAAGCTGCTAAGAGGGGATCGTTTTCTTCGGTCATAGTCTTTGTATGGTTGATATTCGCCACTATGCGATTTGATACTTTTGGACATTTTTAGTCATGTGACTTGGCTTCAATTTTGGAAAGACTAGGTAGTAATAGGGTTGTGATGACACGGTTGGGACTGACGTGACAGAGTAGGTAGGGAGTACTTGGTTGGTATTTGTCGTTGGTATTTGTCTGGCTGTTTTGGCTGAATATTATCGAAGAAAATGAAAATCGATAATATCATAATGAAGATTGTAACTCAATTGGGACTTTGATAAGTCTGCCTTGGCTAGACAGTATCCAATTGAGGTTTGGTGTCTTTTTCATATTTACGTGATGTTTATGTCTCTGTTAAGTGTAGGTAGTTATCACACGCAGGTTTTAAATTTGCAGCCACCCAGAAACATTGTTTCGAAATGAGAGTCTTCACAAAAGACATGTCCTCCCATTTAAAAGCTTACATGTACGATTAAACGTCGTTGTAAATCATCCAAAAGCTTGTCTTTGATTGGTAGACTTCATCTAGCACGGTGAAGAATAATGGTTGACGAACGCGTTACAAACTATGGGAAAGGTGAAACAGCAATTCTTCGATCCAGGTTTAGCTCAATTTACGCTCTATGAGCTTCTTCAAGATCCACAATATGCCACCGTTTACTATAATTACTTTAAACAGGGTTTGAAGAAACAATATATAATTTAGTAAGTAGTAAGAAGCTTGACGCTCATATGCAGCTACGACAATTACCTCCGCCCACAAACATGGCAACCAACACAACTAACCATATGAGTCGCTTCTCTCCTGCCTGTTTTGTCGGGGAAGTTTTCTTCCACACATCCAAAATTTATCGAAAAAATGATTCACAACCCATCTAACAAATCATCTTGAACATGGAATTTCACGCCGTCATATTATGTGGACAAGGGAAAGCCATGTCACCACTTTCCCAAGTTCGTACATCTGGGGTACCCAAGCCATTGTTACCTATCGCCAATACTCCCATGATTGAATACGTTTTGAAGTGGTGTGAAAAAGCCTTCTTTCCTAGAGTTACTGTTGTGGTATCACCATCAGCCAAGGTTGAAATTGAAGCAGCTATAGCCGTTTATAAGCAAAATGCAATTGCAAATGCTCAAAAAGAAGAACAAGAAGAAGATGATAAATATTCAACCATCATAAATGTCATTGAATATGATGCTGAATACTCGGGAGAAATCTTATATCATTTATACAAGACAAAGCAATTCAAAACACAGCTGAATTTTGTTTTATTACCTTGTGATTTTATAACCAACTTACCACCTCAAGTATTAATTGAGGCTTATAGGTATAAAGAAGATTCTGAATTAGGATTATTTATTGACTATAAAAATCAATTAGATATAGAAGATAAAAAGAGATTGATCTTCCCTAAAAACTACACCGTTTACACCGAATTATCTGACGGAAGAACTCAACTATTGGATCTTTTCTCAGAAGAAGACATCGAACCATATAAATCATTACAATTAAGGACTCAAATGTCGTGGAGATATCCTAATTCGATTGTAAGTACCAGATTATTGAATGGAGGGATCTTCTTTGGATCAAATGAAATTTTTAAAATCTTTGAAAAGAACCCACTTAAGTATAACGAAACTTATTTCAAGTTTAGACCAATAACAAAAGTCATTCGTGATTTAGCAAGAAGATCTTGGAAACATACAACAAAGAAAAACACCATTGGATTTCTTGTTATTCCTGAGCAAGCCGTCTTTTTAAGATGTAATAACTTGCCTGTACTCATGGAAGCAAATCGTCATTTCATGAAATTACAAGGTAAGGAACAAAGTACATTGGCACAACAACCAAAAGAAAAGGGCTCAGCCGTAGTTGGACTAGATTCCTTGATTGGAGAAAACACAACTGTTGGTGAAAGAACAAACGTAAAGAGAACGGTAGTTGCTAGTAATTGTATAATTGGTAAGAGAGTTACTCTTACTGGTTGTATTGTCCTTTCTAATACTCAAATTGAAGATGAATGCCAATTAGAAAATTGTATCATAGGTCAAGGTGTGATTATTCGTTCGAAGCTGAAATTAACAAATTGTAACGTAGAATCAACTTTGGAAGTTGCAAAGGGCACGCATTCAAAGGGTGACAATTTGTTATGTTTGACTTTGGAGGGATTGGTTGATGACCAAGATGCTGCTGTTAGTGAGAGTGAAAGTGACAGCGATAGTGATAGTGGTAGTGGAGAGAGTGAAGAGAGTGAAGAATTCGAGGATGATGGTAATGATGATGGTTTATTTGGGTACTAAGCAATTAAGTGTAGTGAGGATTGACAGCGAATTGCATTATCTGAGTCTTCCTAGGACTTGCAATAAATAGTTCTCATTTTGTCCAATTCTTCCTCATGAACATTATCGGACAGTTATAGATATATAAGGTAATCATAATAATTGGCATTAATAAGCAGAATGAGTGTCTCTATTTAAAACTGTAGTCAAAGTGTCACTGGACTATGTAGGATTCTGTGTTGTTCATTCTTAGAAGTCAAATCTGCAGCAAACAGTTTCAACAATTCATCTCGCTACATATTATCAAGTAAAAATCTATTTTGTATAAAAATGCCTATAGAAATTCTACAATTTATATGTTAATGCAAAAGCGTTAAAACAACAGCAAGTTGTTTTGACATGTGTGGGAACAAGTTCGTTTAAGAACAACGTTCTGTATGAAGTGGATGCAATGGATGGTAGGAAAAATGTATGGAATCATCTTTGTCTGATAGAATTTGCAAAAAACAAAACAAGTTTGAGTCGGATAGTTGACCCAAAATGACGGTTGACGTTTCATAAATTTAACCAATTGGGGGAGAAGTTTTTCCTTCTAATTCTTATTATTTACTCGTCAAATTCGCTTCGTCTCCGTCATCGGCTCCTTGACTAATCAATCCTCTCTTGATGGGTCCTATCATCCTTTTTCTTCCATTTCTTCTTGTCTTCCCCCTTCATCTTTCTCTTCTTCAGCACATCGTCATCCTCTTCTGATTCCACCTTCTTCACCTCTTTCATTTCCTTCTTTATATCTTTCTTAATCTCCTTCTTCAAATCCTTCTTCACTTCCTTCTTATCCTTTCTTCTTACATGTTGTACACTTAAGGGTGGAAATCCCAGTACGAAAGGTAATTCAGGTTGTATATCATGATTGAAGGTGAATTTGAAATCCGATGGTAACTTGAAATCCAGTGGTAATTCTTCTGAGCTTGGAGGTGAGCTTGGTATCACACCATCATTATTCATATTTGTTATTTCTGCTCTCTTTGTCAATACCCAATTTTCAACATCCACATCATGAGCTATTAGTTGTAGCATATCATCGAGACAATTCAAGTATCCTTTGGTTTGTAATAATGAAGTAGCATTATTACTCAACCTATATAGAGCAGCAACACTTCTGGCAGCATTTACAAATTCAGCTTTCTGAGAACTTGTGGACCCATTCCCACTAATTGCACTGTTATATAAGGTTGCCACAGATTTAGCGGCATTCTTAAATTCAGTAGTTAAATCTTTGCTAAGGTCATTTATGGAACCTTGTGTTATTGGTTTCGTTGGCGGTAAATCTGTTGATAGGTTAGAGAGATCCATTTCATTACTCTTTCATCCGTCGGTTGTGTGTGTGGTTGTACCAACTGAGGGGGATCTGATGCGTTTCTTAAAGCTTTTTCTAGGTCACGTGAAAAGATAGGACAGGGTAAGAAAAGTTGATATTTAGAACAGCACATAATAAAGTAAGGTACACAATGGTCTTATCTACCTTGATTTATAGAGATGATGGTGAGTAGTTTGATTGATGTTTTAAGGTGAAGAGTATGAGACGTTCCTTTTCGGAGTAATTATCATGAATTGGCCTAGACGTTGGATGATGTTTTGGTTATGGTTACAGTCGAGAAGTGGTGAGGAGTATGTGGAATTTGAGATAGGGTAGTACAAGTCAATTTTATTGTCAGTGTATTTTATATTTTTGCTTGCCTAAGTATTGTTGGGTCGTTATTGTATCCCATCGTCGTAAGAAATCGACCTTAAGTGGTGTTATACGAAATTGACTGTCTTGATATTAGGTGATCGGGCGAAATAGTTGGGACTGATTGCCGTACTTCAGGCAGGATTCGTACAAAGTAAATTCATGTGGATAGACTGCAAGATGAAGTGCATACTTGGATATGTGTGGGTTGATTAATGGTACAGTGCAGTGAGATTAATTAACGGCCATGATATTTCCTTATAATACATACTACGGACTATTTGCAGCAATTTGATGGTATTCGATTTTGTGGGAATCATTGTCACGCCAGTGAAATAGCATATCGATGCTTCCTTTGTCGCTACACTCCATATATCTCGCTCCACTCACCTTACTCCACTTTACAAATACTAACATGCAGCCCTTCCATTATGTGGATCCGTTGACGATAATAATGACCCAGCTTTATTAGAAGAAAAGAAAAGATGTAAAATCATCATAAGTAGAATCACCCCACAATCAGAAACACAAGCTACAATTGAATCAAAACCGTACAACATCCATTACTTAATAGCAAATTCAATTGTATATTTCACAATTTGTGATAAGTCATACCCTAGAAAATTAGCGTTTTCATACTTAGCAGAGGTTTCTAAAGAATTTCAAAACTCCCATGGTCAAGATGCTGTGAGTGCATCTGCAAGACCATTTGGATTTTCATCATTTGACAACTTCTTAAGTAAGACCAAGAAGCTTTATCAGGATCAAAGAGCACAATCGAATTTAGATAAGTTGAACGATGATTTAGCAGACGTAAAGAAGGTTATGACCAAGAATATCGAGGATTTGTTATATAGAGGAGATTCCTTAGATAAAATGAGTGATTTAAGTTCAAGTTTAAAGAACGATTCCTTGAAGTATAGGAAAAGAGCACAGAAGATTAACTTCGATGCATTGTTAAGGCAGTATGTTCCAATTATTGGAGTGTCTTTGTTTTTGGTGTTTATAATTTGGTTTAAATTTTTTAGGTGATCGTAGCAGAGAAGTGTCTAAGTGTAGGGACCGCTTAGGCCGGTTTGAAGGCGGTATCAGAGATTGCAGTCTTTATTAGGACTATAAATATGAAGAACTAATTGGCACGGATATAGGGCTACATTTTAGACCGATTTTCTGACTTTGCCTACATTTTAGACCGATTTTTTGCCTACATTTAAGACTGAATTACTGACTTTGCCTACATTCTAGACCAAATTCCTGACTTTGACTGCCGATTTATATCTATCTAACTCAGGATAGCAAATGAGCACGAATACATACCAAGTTGATCAGCTTGTGCGATATTTATTTACTCTATGGCTGCGAATATGCACAAAAGTAATTTGATTCAATTGATAGTATTTAATTTGGGATACTAAACAATGTGTACTAATATTAGAAGATTGTGTAGTAATTGAGTGACAACTATGATATGTTCTGTAGGGATGAGTTAAACTAGTCAATTGTTAGATATCACAGTAGTGAGTTATGCCCCATTGGGCAATATGGCAACAATTAT
The DNA here is from genome assembly GCA_030570035.1 of Kodamaea derodonti. Taxonomy (NCBI): domain Eukaryota; kingdom Fungi; phylum Ascomycota; class Pichiomycetes; order Serinales; family Debaryomycetaceae; genus Kodamaea; species Kodamaea derodonti. The sequence continues at coordinate 138,703 of JAJLUU010000011.1, forward strand.
CTTGTTATGCCTTCTATCTAGATCTACACTTTATCCGTATGTACTTAGCGTGAATTAAAGTCTTGTGGGGTCTTACCCAAAATTACACGAACGTGCCATTCGCGCTAAAATGCGTTTGGTATTTACGGTTGCTTAACTCAAGAGAGTGTCAGATACACCATCCCAAGTACACGCTTCACATACACATTCACATATAAACATATAAACATACATACATACATATACTTCCTGATACACGTATTTAATGACATTCAGAATCCCACTACTTGAATCAAGAAATCCATCATTCATAATAGACAACACCACCTTTTCAAGTCCTACAACTGCAGTTAATTTAGAAACAGTACGAAAGCTCTCTGTAGATGCAAATGAAGGTCTACATCCGTCTGAGCTGGTCAATCATAGCTTCACATCATCTACTGATTCCCAATTGAATGAGAGTTCAAATTTGAATGAAGATTCATTTAATGAAAATTATATTCAAGAGAACGAAGAGGATCTACAGAACCTACTTAACGGACTAATGAGAAGTCACAAGATTCAGCCGAACCTTTTAGCCTCGTCATCTAAATTATCGCCATTCATTGGATTTAACAGTGAATGTGATATCGATGAACCAAACTTTTATGACAAGTATATCAAGATTGATAAATCCAACGATTCTAAATCATTCCATTCTAAATTAAAGCACTTTTTCATTTTGTCGTCAGCAGGGAAACCTATTTACTCATTACATGGATCCGATGATGTTATCATAGGTTATATGGGCATTATCACCACAATTGTGAGTACATTTGAAGAGAATATGAAAGAAGAGATCAAATCAATAACTCTTGATAATAAAATCAAGATTGTAGCGTTGAATAAGAGTCCCATCATATTAGTGACAATATCTAAAATAGGATACGAATTCAACAAGGAGTCCACCGGTGATGACATAATACTTATCAGTCAACTTAACACATTATATGACTATTTGTTATCGATATTATCTAAACCAATATTAGAAAAGAACTTCTTCAAAAGATTAAATTATGATTTGAGAAAAGTATTGACCCCATTGGATTTTCATAACCTAGATTCCATTTGCATGAAATCAACATTTGGAGTGTTTCGTGATAATGATAAAAGTAGCTTTGACTTCTTCATAAGCGAATTGCTAGATTCTTCGTTGCAAAATGTTATGCTCACTAATACCACAAGAACGAAACTAAATAACATCCTACTATCGACAAAGAAACTAAAACGTATACAAGATGCTCCCAAAGGGAATTTCTTCAACCAAGCTAACGAGAAGTATTTGGCAGACGAGCTCCTCTTTGCATTATTAATGTCGTCAAACAAATTACTAAGTTTCATGAAACCCAAAAATCACAATCTTTCAAATAAGGACTTGAAAATGCTATTTTCAATGATAAACTCGGCATTCGAGTCATCGGAAGAATCTGGAGATTCACCAATAGATGATTTTAAAACAAACGAGGACTTATGGATTCCTTTATGCTTACCTAATTTTAATGCAAATGGGTTTTTGTATATATTTGTAAAGAAGGTTCACTTGGGTGGTAAGAATGAAGGAGATGGGACAACACTTAATGCAAATGAGAGGGTTGTGAGTGAAAGCAACGGGAATGAGAGAGTTGGGGGCAATAGCAATGGTAACGAGAGAGTTGGAGGTGATAGCAATGGGAACAAGAGAAATGGAAGTGACGATCAAACTACCGACAGAGCAAGTGTTGGCTCCACGAACTCAAACAGACCCTCCTCAACAACCTCAACCAAACAAGCCTCACCATTCATCAATTCCTCAGCTACAACATCCGCTCCAAATGATTGCATAACAATCATTCTTATCAGTGGGAACAAGAATGCCTTCTTTGACATGCAAATTATATCTGGTTATATAATTTCAGAGTTAACAAAGAAACTCTACTTTAAAACAAAGTTGATCAAAGAATTAGCATCTGCCAATAAGTTGCTGATTTACAGAGAATTGAAAATCCCAGTCGCAAATCATTTCATTTATAAGTTGAAAAAGGTAGATCAATTTATAATGAGTGATATTCATCAGTTCAACGGGCAAACTAATGATAACGTTAGTTTGCAATTATCTTATTTCTATTCAGTGTTATGTAATACCAAAGCTGTTAAGATTCAAAACAGCTCCGAGGGAATAGAAGAGTTGGTAAATAAGAGATTAACGTATATAAACTGGAGTCACCAGGTTGTTGGATTTATGTTATCAGACGATGTTTTTGAGTTTTATTGTTTATGTAATAATGGGGCAGTTAACTCGAAGGAGTTGATAATGAGTGGGTTGAACGTTATAAAGTGGTGTGAGAAAAATTATAAGAGATTGGTTATTGGGGGTGGGGTGACTTTCTAAGTGTGAGCTGGACCTCTGGTAAGATAATACCTAGAAACATGCTGCCGAAGTCACTCAATCAAGGTATGTACTGCCGGAAATAACATACCGTGCTGGCGCACTTTCTTGAACATTACCTAAAGGTATCTACATCTTCTTTAATAAAACGTCTATTAATTTTAACGGAATTTTGTAAAGGATGCTTCTAGAACTTGAACGTCTTAGATTTACGCATTATATTTGAATACCAAATCATTTCAAAATAGAAGATTCGGCCGACTTGAAAACCTCATTCAACTTATCAACATACAGCTTATGTAACTTCTCAAAATCCTCCAACATTTTCCTTTCACTATCATTTTTCGATTTCTTTCCAGCCTTTGTAAACTTTTGTTTAATATCGGATCTTACAGCTGCCAATGACGTGCTCTTTGATGACCCATGCTTAAACTTCTCAAACAATTCTTTCAAGCCCTTTACACTCTCTTTCTTTGTTTCTGTGTTCACTGGAGGTAACGGGACTTTCAAACTATACTTATTGGTTGGATCAGCTTGAGCACTCATATTCAATCCGGAACCCAAAATGGCGTTTATGACATGTTTGCCATAGTTAGGATCAAATAATGTGATCAAGAAATTTCTTCCTTTTACTGTTGTTTGCGCTATAGTATTGAACAAAACAGCATCTTCATCCTTAACTAATTGAACCGGTAATTTATCGAAAATCTTTGGATTGGCTTTACCTAATTTGATTTCACCTGCAAGCTTCGTGAACTTATCAATAATTTGAGTAAAGCTTTTATTGGCTTCATCAAAATCAATTGTTGGTTGTTCTTCAGGTACTGTTTCTTCTTCAACCTTCTTGGACTTTTTAGCCTTCGCAAGGGATATTGGGCTACTATGGAAAGTACGTTTTGTTGATATGATTGATCTAAGTGGTGTCACGCAGCATGGCTTCGCTTGTATAGACAATATCGTCCTTGGTAAGACTCTGGTTATGGTGAACATTGGGATGTCTTCATAAAATCTGCGAGTGAAAATTGAAAACTGCGAACCAAATCCGGGGAACCACCTCAAATAGTGAGAGACAGATTTACTAGGGACTTACGCTAATACGAATTGGGAATTCTTGGGATATTTCCCCTCTACAAATAACTTATTAATCTAATATGCGTGATTTCTATGCTAAGGAATTTACATTGTAGCGGTAACTCACACAATGAAAGATGGAGAGAACTCTCCATTTGAAAAAGCTTCATTGGGTGAGTAATATTAAATGGATTATAACGGACTGGTACACATAACTTCTGATCTTGCAGCGAGGAAATCGAAAGCGGTCAAGCTTAACTTCTGATCTTGCAGCGAGGAAATCTAAAGCGGTCAAACGTCTTGACCTTTTAGATTCACTTTCAACGGTCCGCGAACTGAAAAGTATGTTTCAGTTTCACTTCACAATATAAATTATTCTGAGTGTATGCTTTCTTATGCAGACATCTGTGGTTGCGTCGTCGATCTAGTGACGAAATGCAAGCGGTTTATCAAGATACAAAGGGTTGAATCTTTCCTGAGACACTGAAAGTCTTGCGGTTCATTAGCTGAGCTGTTATTCATCCTTCGATTCAGTCTCAACAAGCTTGTTCAACAACTTAACACAGCCATGACTTTCCTTTCCTAATTCTCCACCTTCTTTGATAAAAGCATTCAAGTTTTTCAACAATGGTTCCAAGAAAACGTCCTTCATAACTTTCCTTCTAGTATCCAAATCTTCTGCCGAAAGAGTGTCCAAATCTTTGATACTGAACGAACCGTCATCGATTTCTTTCAAGCTTCTAACGCCTTCTTCAACTCTAGGTTTTTGAGAACCCACAAACAAATTAAGTGGTTCATAGGGTTGGGGAGTATTTAAAGGAATCAAGTACTTTGAAGTTTGCGCATGGATCGTTATCATATCCACATTTGATATTTCTGTTTCTTCTGTGAATAAGGATTTCTGCAAGAAGTCTTTTAGAACAGCAACATGAGTTATTCTCGCTTTTTTCGAGGTTCCGCCAATTTCAGAACTTGTTGAAACTGCCAATGAAACAGCTTTCTTATCATCTTTTAATGTCCAAGAAAGTAAGTTGAAGTAGCTTTTGATTGTCCTAATGAAGTATCCCTTCACAAGGGAATTTGATGCATAATTCAATAAGATCTGTAAGAAGGCAGATGAGTTATTCCTAATGTCAGGTACAATATGGGTCATTGCTGAATGTATGAATAAAACAACAGATCGAATATGTAAATCCAATAAACCTGGTTGCTTCTCGGCACATTTTTTCAAGAGAGAAACCAAAGCCGCTCTTGTTGATTTAGATTGATCGTGAATCATAGGTATAGTCAGTGTTAAGATGCTTTTATACATTGTAGGATTACTTGGTAAATTTTGCTCAATATAGGCCAAGACCTCTCTTCTAGTTATATTCGAATGATGTTTTGTAAGCGATAAGTGATGAGATAAATCCACTTCTTGTAACTCTTTAGCATCTTTTGGTTGTTTCTTAGTTAATGTTTGGTTCGGAAGTGATATCAATTTCGATTTGAACGATGTATCTGTATGATTATCAGCCTTTGCAGCAGTTTTACCAACCTTCAACTTCTTCTTTTTGAAATCCTTCGCCTTCTCTGCCTTTTTTCTCTTAGATGGTACCATGGTTGTAAATTAAGTTGGGTTTTTGGTTTTCTATAAATCTGGTTTGGGGTATTTTTCACGATGCCCTTCGCGACAGATCAGACAAACAAAAGACGTCAGGTCAAATGGATTTTGATGGTAGTTTCTTCAAATCATTATCATTAGATGATGTGAGCTATCAGAATGCCAATGACGCTGTTGATAATTCGATGCTTGAATTTGATGACGATTTGATGGATCTTGATGAACCTGAAATTGTGCAAAGTATACAACAAATTGATGATGATGATCCAATAGATCCCGTGGATGTCCTACAAAACTACATCGTGGAAGAATCAGAACAAGAAGTTCCAAGCATATTATCTCCAACTAGTTTAGGAGCGTATATTGCAATCAAGCCAAGATTGCTTTTGATGGATGTCAACCATTCAACGAATAACTCCAACAACGCTCCCAAGAGGAGAGACTCCTCCTCTCCAATTGACTACGATATTGAAATTGAAACAAGCCAGATGAAACAACGTAATACAAGCGTACTACAAAAAACTAAATTGAATGATTTATTTGCAAGAGATGAAGAATTCACTGTTGATCCAATAAAAGGGTACGTTGAAGTCAAGAACACCAACGACATGCCCAAATCTAATATTGTGGAAAATTCCATGTCAAAATCTTATGGCTACCGCCAAATGAACAATCTGTTGAATAACCTGTTGAATAATCTGTTGAATAATCTGTTGAATAATTATGGTCCTCAACACAATCAACCAAATAACATTTCAAACCATTTAAACCTGTTAAGACAACCTTCAATTCATCACCATCATTATTATTCAGGAATTCAAAGAGATCAATCTCTCAATACTTTTAGGCAACAACAATTTCAAGGGAATTCGTTCGGCACTCCAGACAGAACAAACAGTTTAAATCCAGCCAGATCCAATAGCTCATACCCAGACAGATCTAACAACTCGTTGTACCTATATAATGAAACTGACAATAATCATTTGATGCACTCCCCCAAAACTATGTACACCTTACCACCTCCATGGAAATCAAATATTCATCCCCATGAAAGATATCCATACATTCTTTCGTCATACCTACAACTACTCATTAATTTACTGATTTCAGGTTACGGGCTTCAATTGGTGTATTCAATCATTTCTACAATTAAAAAAGATATAGATCTGAACGTTGCCCAACAAACTTATAATCTTTTTCTTGAAATGGAAACATGCAGAAAATCTTGGGTTGAAAATCAATGTCATCCAGATACAATTGTTCCTTTGTTGCAAAGGCAATGTGATTACTGGTATGAGTGTATGAATCAAAATCCCAATCTTGGTGGGAAAATAGTTGCAACAAGTGCACAAACAATTGGTATCATTTTCAATTCATTGGTTGAACCATTGAGTTTGAAGTTCATTTCTATATTGATATTATGTGTTGTTCTTGTATTTGGGTTGAATTTCTTATTTGGTTACGTTAGAGCAAAGATGTACTATGGTGAAAGTGAGAAGGGCGTAAAGGTGAATTGATAGTGAAACTTTATCATTACGTGTACTTCTGGAGTCCATTTTCCAATAAGATTGTACTTCCTAGAGGCACTTCTTCCCTTTGAAAGTAATATATCAATTGTCTTAGTGAATGACATGATAAGGATATTCTTAGCATAATCTAAGCATAACACCCTTGTAAAAATAGAAAACCTTATATCGATGGGTGTTTCAAGTGAGTCATGACGTCATTATCAAAGGAAGAAACGTTCAAAGATTGATCAGATTTGCAGGGCAATGGCTCTGGAGTATAAATGGCACTAAGACTATAGCATAAATCTGTTAAACAGTAACGCGATGAATCTGTTTAATAGCATCTGAGGCAACATCTTCGGCTTTTTTGGAGTCACACCTCGATTTATATTCCGCATGCGAACGTGTATTCCTCGTCGCCGGATTTTGTTCACTAAATATGCTCCTGTGATAATGTCTGCATTCGGGTGGCTTTAGGTGTCAATTCCATATTATTTAAATGGCTTGACATTATTCAAAATGACAAGACAATGCCAAAGAAAATTCATCAATGACAATCATCAACATAATGATCAGTTCGATACAAGTAATAGAAAATCTCTTACCACTTTGAATCACGCTACTTTCGTTTTATAATTATATATTTCACCACCGGCTGGGACTAAATATACTACACTTAAAAAAGCCTCTTTATAGAATAATCAGCTGCTACAGCAAGAATACCCAACAGCCGTTATGCCTTGATCATGATCTTGTGCAATTCTATAACTTTCCCCTCCTCATAACCCCGTTATAATGCTTATAGTGCCAAGTATGCTATTTTGTATGACCAAACTTAAAGTATTCCACGTATTTCCATGCTGTAAGTATGTATAGAATTAACTTTTCACCTTAGCACGCCGAAAAATCACCATACTGTCTATTATAATTACAGATATATCGTAAGGGCTCTAAATGAGTTTTTCCTTGCTGCAAAAAAAAAAATCCACAATAACTCCGAGAATTCCTGCATGATTACTCTAACCGAGGATGTAGGAACCATTATTATGGATAATGGAACGGGGAAGGCCATGTTGACGATGACCTGACCTCACTGCTCGGAGGTAGTTGTCATTGTTATTGCTACGCGATTACAAATAACACATTTTTTTGGTCCTCCAATGAATTATTGGTTTTAAAAATCTTTATGAGTGCAAAATTTTGCGACACGGCGTGTAGAAGGTCGGCGTTAAATTCTTCACATTTTGCCGAAGACATAGTAAGCACAAAAACAGGCCACGGGCATTAATATGCTCAGGGAGTGATAAGCATGAGTAGACCCTAGAAAGAACAGATGAAGTGGCTCAGCAATTCATCCTATGTTATTGGGAAGGATTGTATACCGGCATTATTACCTTTTCAGATGACAATCGCCGGACATACAATGGCTAGGCTTTATCAAGATTATTGGTTAGCAAGCTCGGATGTTTTTTGAGTTTATTATTTCCCGTTCAGTTGAAATTTTACAGCCACCCGGTCGGTAAACATAAATTGTATAAATATGTTATGATTTCCATGTTGATAATTTCCTCCAACTGCAAAACATGGTGTTAGAAAGTAAACAAGTGCCAGAGCAATTGCCAAATCATACAATTGATGATTCCAGGCCAACTGATATTTCTGAAGGTATTGCTTCTAAACCAACTGAAAACTTAGAAGATATAACTTCCAAACCAACTAATCAAAGTAAGGAAAACTCAAGTATTGAAGAACAACCTCAAGAACTTGTTGGAAATGAATCTGAAGAACAATTATATAAGCAATATTCTTTACAGCGTGAAGCTTCAAATCGTACTATGGATCAATTAGTTGGACTTGAATCAATTCCACGTAGGAATTCCACCGTGCATTCGGAGCCGGGCGAAAAAACCATTGCAATCGAGGATTTGGAATGGGATGATCCAGAAGATAAAGGAAATCCACACAATTTCCCAGCTTGGAAGAAATGGGTAATGACATTAACAGTTGCTATTGTGTGTCTCTGTTGTTCTTTAGGTTCTTCACTTTATGTTAGTGGAGTTGAACAAATTGTTATAAGGTTTGGTGTTTCACAAGAATTAGCTGTTTCAGGTTTGACCTTTTATATTCTCGGACTTGCATTAGGTCCATTTTTCACAGCACCATTATCTGAACTAGTTGGACGTCGTTTAATTTATGTTGTTTCATTCCCGATTGGTATGCTTTTTGCAATGGGATGTGGGTTTGCTACCAATATACACACCCTTTTGGTTTTACGTTTCTTCACTGGTTATTTTGCATCCCCAGCATTATCAATTGCTGGTGGTACCATTTCAGATCTTTGGGCAAACGAACCAGTTGATTTATCATTTGCTATTTCTCTCTTTTGTTTAGCACCATTCTTAGGTCCAGTTATTGGTCCAATCATTGGTGGTTTTGCTGCTGAATATAAGGGTTGGAAATGGCCTGCATCTTATGTTCCATTGATGTTCATGGGTGCTATCTTACCATTATTATTAGTCATTCCTGAAACTTACAAACCGATTGTCTTGAAAAGAAGAGCAAAGGCAAGAGGTTACAAGGTCATTGAACCAGTTGTTGATCGTCAATTTGTAACTGAAATGGTTGAATATATCTTATACCGTCCAATGCAAATGTTGATCATTGAACCAATTGTGTTGATCTTGTCTGTCTATGTTTCGTTTATCTTTGCAGTCTTATTCGGTTTCTTTGAAGCTTTCCCAATTATCTTTAGAGGTGTTTACCACATGAAATTAGGAGTTTCTGGTTTACCATTTATTGGTGTTGGTCTCGGATTGGTTTCTGGGGTTTTCTTTTATATGCTCATGGATAGATATTACTATTTCCCAAAGAATGAAGATGGAACCAGAGGTAAAAGAGATGCTCAAGGTAACTTCGTTTATGGTGCCCCTGAGGAAAAATTACTCTTGGGTAAAATTGGTGCTGTTTGCTTACCGATCTCTTTATTCTGGTTAGGATGGTCTGGTAGAAATGACAACGTTCATTGGATGGCTCCAACTGCTGCTGGATTCCCATTCGGTTTTGGTTTGATCCTTGTTTTCTTCAGTGTTGTCTTATACTTCTCCATGTCTTTCCCACCTGCATCTGTTGCTTCTGCAATGGCTGCCAATAATTTCTTGAGATATATAATGGCTTCCGTGTTCCCATTATTCACCGTACAAATGTACAAGAAACTTCATATTGATTGGGCCACCACTTTATTTGCTTTCATTGCACTTGCAATGGTTCCAGTTCCATTCTTTTTCGAAAAGTATGGTCCATCTTTAAGAGCCAATTCTAGATTTGGTTATCATGCTTACTTTAAAAAGTTAGCAATGGAAAAGGCTGCAAAGGAAGCTGCTGCTGCAAAGGAAACTGAAGAACCAACAGGTTCATCCGAAAAGGAAGTACATTCTGATAAAACAGAAGTTGGTCAAACCTCTAAGGATGAATTCAAGGATGTCGAAGAAGTTGCCTCGAACAGGGTTTAGTAGTGATTGCCACAAATAGATCTAGCATGTATAATAGCTTATATCAAATAATACCATATAGAATTGATAGTGATGCTTTAGTGTTGTAGTTAATTGTAGTCATTTGTTGTGAACATTGGTTGTGTTGCAAAATTCTAACTTGTTTTGTTAAATATTTTTCCTAGCTCCAATGTCTGGCCTGTGATCCGGAGATCCCGTCCTCGTCAGAAGACTCACCCAATCCTCTTAAGCTAGACGTGCAAAGTAATGTAAGCTTGATTTGAATTGGATTGGCTACCCAGGACAAGCATATCGACAGAGTGATCTTATCTGCTTTTTTGTCTTGTAATGAGAATCCCAAGTGTTTCATTAACACAGCCTGATGCTGCAGTCTGAGGAAAAGGTGCAAATGTAAGAGTTACACGTTTTAGAAGTACATTCACTCATAAGCGAATCCTCCAATCACATAAGTACATATATGGATTGGTTTCAAATAAATAAAAAACCACCAAACGCTGTACGTTATTGAATCAAATTTGAAAAACACAGTATCCCATCAATTTGGTTATTTCTACCAAATAACCTCACCATACCCCACAACTTCATGCCAAACATCTTCCTCTAAATACATCTTGAACTTCATTACAAGTTTCCATTCACCAATTTTTCACGTGACCGTTACAACAAACTCAAGTTTTGTTGATTACTCTCAAACCAAGTACATCCATGAATAACAACATGAATGGCGGTATGAATGGAGGTAATGGTAATCATAATAATGGCTTTCCAAATGATGATGGATTAAATAGACAATCTCAAAATAATCCAAATGGTCAAAGACAAATTAACATGAATCCCAATCAAATCCAACTTTTGGTGCAAAGATTGAAGAATGAAGTTTCATTAGCGAAAACTCCTGGGATTGATGCAGCCAAGTCAAAGCAACATTTAGCAAATGCTGCAAGTATTAGACAACATTTGCTTACGTATCAAGCACAACAAAAGGCAAGACAAGCAGCGCAAGGTCAACAGGTTGGTCAGAATCAAAATCAACTTCAAAATGGGCAACTACAAAATAATCAAGGACTTCAAAACCAAGGTCAATCACTTCAAAATCAGAATATGACTCAAGCACAGAGGATGGCATTCAATCAAAGTCCAGGTATCCAATCCCCAATGGTAATGAATAGTAGACCATCTTCAACCCCAGCTGCACAATCACCTACTGTTCAACAAACAAGACTTCAACGTCAATCCCCAATGCAAAATCGTCAATCTCCAATGCAGCAAGCTCGTCAATCTCCATTGATGCAAACTAATGGACAACCTCAGAATTTACAAAACTCACAAATTCCTCAGAATGCTCAAAGACAACAACAGCAAAGACAGAGTCCTGCTATGAGTGCCTCCTCCGTGCAAGGAGGTTCTGGTGGGACACCAGCTGCAACTCCAGCTGGTGGCTTGAATTACCTGCAAATACCACCCAGTCAGATCACTGTAGAAAGGTTCAATCAAGTAAAACAGCGTTTACAAGACGTTGGTAGAAAATTGCAAATTTTGGAGCAAAGTAAAAAGGGGACTATTACTGCAGAACAACTGGCTCAAATTGATGCTGAAATTAATGAACAAAAGGGGAAATTTGCTCAATTCCAGCGAATTGGACTTTTGATGAGAAATCTGTTGGTTCAACAACAACAAGCAAAAGGTGGAGCGGTTGCCAGTGGAAGTACTGGTCAAGTTCAAGTTGGTATGACACAACAATTCAATGGGCAACAACTGCTCAATCAAGGTCAAAACCAATTGAATAATCAACTAAGTAACCCACAATTGAATCAGCAGATTGGACAAACTCCACTTAATCAAAATATTAATATCAACCAGAACATGAACCAGAACATTAATCAAAATATCAACCAAACCCAACTCAATCAAAACTTGCTCAATCAAACCCACCTCAGTAATCAGCTTCAAAACCAAACTGGTTTAGTAAACCAAAGTGGTTTAAGTTCTCCAACAATGTTAGGAAGACAACAAACAAATCAGCAATTGCAATTGCAACAGCAACAACTTAGAGCTCAACAAGCAAGCGCTTCGGTGAACCAAATTCAACAGGTTCAACAACAAGCACAGCAAATCCTTCAACAACAACAGCCAAGTATAAATACTCAACCTAATATTCAAGGTCACATACAAGGTCAAAATCTCCAGAATGGTCAAAATCCTTTGAATCAAATGAATCTTGCTCAAAATAAACTAAAACAAATGCAAATGCAAAATCGTCCAGATCAAAGTAGGCAAACGTCAGCAGTTGGTACACCCCAATTACTGGCCAAAGCTCAATCTCCGATGAGTGCTAACCTTAGTATGAATGGGATTAGTGGACCCGCGAGTGTTGGATCTGGAGTCATTCCCGCTAATGTTGGAATTGGAGGATCGGGAGATGCAAATGTTCCTATCAACGCTCCTGGAAATGCTCTGACTGCTCTTAATGGAGCCAGAGCTGCAAGTCCTGTTGTCGAAGATGATAATTCAGCCACTGCTCCAAAATCAGACAAGAAATCCGGTCCATCAATCAGAACAACCGAATCTGCTCCAATTAATTTGGCGGGAATAACCAAACCAAGTGTACCTTCAATTCCAATATCGACCACTATAGATATCAAACCACCTACAAGTGTAACTCTTAAACCAAAAGGTGATTATAGATTTTCATTGACTGGAGGAACCGCCCTGTCGTTGGGTGCTATTTTGAATACACCAGCAATTACAAAACTTCCTATGTTCGATCTTTCAACTAGTCTGGGACAATCTAGTCTACCTGAAACTCGTGGAAGAGTACTAACAAAGAGAAAATTGACTGAGTTGGTGAGTAATACGGGTGTTGATGATGGAGATGGTAAGACTAGTATTGATGGTAATGTGGAGGAACTTTTACTTGATTTGGCAGATGAGTTCATTCATTCTGTTACTAGTTTTGCATGTCGTTTAGCTAAACATCGTAGAGTGGATTCAATTGAACCAAAGGATGTACAATTGCATTTGGAACGTAACTGGAATATAAAGATTCCAGGGTATGCAATGGATGAAGTGCGTAATTTAAGAAAGATGCAACCGAATAATAGTTATACACAGAAAGTTTCTGGGGTTGAGATTTCAAAGTCTGTGAATGGGAATATTGATTAGGCAAATAAACATTGTCTCTAAGAATTGTATGTAAATGAATTGTAGGAGAGTATGTCAACTGTTCGTAGAATGAGAATAGACTGAAACTTAGTTGTATTTCAACCGAAGATGCAGTGTACATCAATTGGAAATACAATAAATACTAACTAGACAAACGATTGTATGAGTTAAGGGAGAATGGGACATCATCACCAACTTACATTACCCCAAGATGTGGTTGTATGTACACGTGACCATCCGCCTGTAGACCCCGCTTAGGTCATCGGGGTCTTAGCGGCACTCCCAAAGGAGAAAAACTAGTTCCATATATAAGCCAAAAAGCCCCAAAAGTTGTCTGCAAATATATACAACATGACCACTGACATCATTACAGGAAAAGGATACGAAGCTGGAACTGCTGGATCCAACAATTTAGCTAAAGGTATGGATCACCCAAATAAGTTACCAACCTTTGAAGATCCACTTGAGAAGAGAAAATGGATGTTGGAACATTTAGCTGGTGCTTTCAGAGTGTTTGGACGTATGGGATATTCCTTCGGATCTGCAGGTCATATTTCAATTAAAGATCCTGTTGTACCAGGTACATTCTGGATCAATCCTTTAAACAGACACTTTTCATTAATCCGTGTCTCAGATTTAGTTCACGTTGATATGGATTGTAATATTTTAGATGATGGTAATAAAGCTGCTGTAAATGCTGCTGGGTTTTCCATTCATGCTGCAATTCATAAAGCCAGACCAGATATTGCATCTGCTTGCCATGCCCATTCTATTTATGGTAGAGCTTATTCAGCATTTGGTAAACCATTAGATATGATCAATCAAGATGTTTGCATCTTCCACAACAGACATTCTGTATTCACCAATTTTGGAGGAATCGCTTTCGATGCCAGAGAAGGTGAAGAGATTGCAGAAAGTATTGGAGAGAAGGGAGTTGCGTGTATTTTACAAAATCATGGTTTAATTACTGTTGGAGGAACCGTTGATGAAGCTGCAATTTTGTTTGTTTATTTGGAACAATGTTGTCAAGCTCAATTACTTGCTGATGCAGTAACTGACCCAAAGAAGAGACCTCAAATCATCCCTGCAGAAACTGCCAATTATACTTTGGAATCTAGTGGTGATGCTGAAAGTTTATATGCTGAATTCCAACCAGATTATGAATACGAATTGGAAATCACAAATGGTGCTTTCCTTAAATAGGCTAAAAGATTATAAAGAGCAACGATTACGAGTGTAGTACTAGTTAATAAAAGGGTTCGTGTGAGCGAGATATGTATTGGTAATAAATGGAGTAATAATTCATTCAAATCTTCGGTCTATGAAATTCAAGAGTATCAATTGGTAATGGATACGCGGTTGAACTCCAATAAGGCTGATTCCGGCGAGCATTATTGAAACGCAAGTGATTTGAAGACCCAGTGACTTTACGATTTCCACGAATAAATCTAATTTGCCTTTCCTTCTCTTGACGTCTTAAAAGAAGCGACATACAAATAATTACCAATGAATCCTCATCACTTTCCAACTCAGATAGTGCTCTTGTTTGAATCTTACCAGTCTTCCTAACATTAGATATATCAATTATGCCAGACTTATCATACGTCAAATGACTATAGAATGCAAATGGAGCTTTGACATCTGCCACATCTGCATCTCCAAACCAATCAGTTATAAAGGATGGGATAAATAAATTAAAAATACTCAACATCTTTGAGTTAGGTAAACCAGTTCTATCATAATCATCCAAAAGATGGGGTTCGTCATTTCCTAATAAAGTCATATCAAATTGAATGCTTGAATTGAAGGAATTGATTGGTGAAGTCCCATTCCATCTAATTCTGGTTCCTTTATAGATTGCATCGGCATATGATGAATGATTATGAATAAACATTACAACTTTGAAATCCAATGAAGGATCTAATGGATCGGGCTTGAAATCAAATGTAAAACGACGTACAAATGATCCAATAAACCAAGAGGATTTGATGACACAGTATGTGTATGAGTTGCCAAAACTCTCAGGATCTGCATTCTCCGATATATCATTTCCACTATCTTCTAATTCATCTCGTCTTCTAATAATCTTTAAGTAATCAGACAGAAATGGATATGACATAGGAATAGCAGTCAAGACACTCTTATCTTTAGCGCCCAGTTTATACTGATTATAATCTTCATTACTTCTAAAAACCTTTTGAGTCTTGCCCAAGAAACTAAATTGAAGCGCTGGTTTTGAAACGTAGAATGATTGAAATGCTTTAAAATCTTCACCTGGTTTACCAAAAATAACTGAATCCATAGGGAATACACTTTGTAAGTTTGTCCTGGAGTCTTCAGATGCAGCTCGACGGAGGTATTCGAACATTTAAGTGTAATTTCGCAACCATTCACAAATGGAAAAAATGGCCAATAGTTAACGACAGGGCACTTGAATCCAAACATAACCTCATATCTACTACAACTCTACCGTCTTTACAAATACACTTTTTATGACTTTTCTTTTCATCCATTGGAATATGTCAACCAATAGAATTATACAAGTATAACCCTATAAGTTTAATGATTATATACTTTAGCTGTGGAAGTTTATCAGTAATGCTTGTTAAGCTTTGCTTCGTGGAGGGGTTTTGAAAACCAAGGATCGAAATTGAGCAAGTACGTTGATTATGAAATATTTTGGGTACATTCTTTGTAGGGTTATATGGTTGACATTGGTTGGGATTACTGGTACTTCACCTGGGGTAGATGACCACAAGGGTATTTTTGGACGCTCCAATGGAATCTATAAGGCAGAATCGAGTTAGTCTAACAGCATCATCTGGCCAGTCTATAATATGTTCGTGTTCAGATTGATATACCACTCTTGAATCCTGCGCTAACTATTTCGTATGGCTCTTCCTAATACCCTTCGCCCATACTCTCACATCCCTATCATAAACTCCCTCTTCGACGCCTCTCAAAAATCCCTCCTTATCCCCAAGCAAATCCCATGGGGATTTTCTATCCAGATCATTTTTGCCCAAACACAGATCAATAAATTTACACAACACCGGGTCATATCTTTCACCTGTTTTTTGGTTTACTTTTCCTGCTAAAGAAGGAGGGGTCTCATTTACAATACGTTGTAGTAAATCCAAAATCCCTTCTGGACCACCGTTTCCAGAAAATGCTTCGATTTGTTCATCATCATCATTCCAAACTTGTAAACCACTAGCAAGTTCAATTAACATTAATCCCATTGACCAAATATCAGACTTTACACCATAATTCAAACCTTGAATTCTTTCTGGAGACATGTAAGTAGACGTTCCTACAAAGGTATCTGCCATTGCCAAAGAATTTGTCAATTCCCTTGATACACCGAAATCACATAATTTGAACTCTCCTTTATGCGTCATTAATACATTACTTGGTTTCACATCTCTATGAATAATTTTGTGAGTTGTATAAAGATAAGACAAACCAGATAATATAGCAAACGACAATTTTTTGAGAACAAATAAAGGAAACTGTTTCAATTCACATAATGGTAAGATTTTATCTAATGAACCACAATTACAGTATTCCATACAAATCACAATGGTATTGTTATTATTAACAAAGGCTCCATAAAATTCAATAATAAATGGAGATTGACATTCATGTAAAATCTTCAATTCTCTGATGATTTGAGTTTTGATGACTGTTTTCAGATCAATATGAATGATCTTTTTAGCCATCGTTTTTTGAGTTGGTATATGTAAGATTTTCAGTACGGTTCCTGAATTTCCGGAACCAAGAGATTTTAGAGTCACCAAATCATTATTATTTAATTTTATCAGTGAAGTCGTTGCAATTGGCAGTGACGTTGGGTCTGGTGAATCAAATTGTTTTGGTTCTAAAGGTGATGAAGCTGTTGATTTTGTCGGTGAGATGGAAGAAATAACCGTTTGTCTTTTTCTACCACCTTTTCCAGCAGGAATATTTGAACTTGATCTATTATTTGATAATTCTAATGAAGAAAGTTGGCTTAAAATAACGTCATTGTTCGAGTTTGTTTCTGGATCGACGTCTCTATTACTTTGATTTATATTGAGTGATAAAGTAGATGTCAGGGTATCACGCAGTACCACTTGATTTGTGATTTTAGATGGCAAATTTAAATTTAAAATTGGAGTTGGTCTTGTTTTATTTCGTTTTTGTCGTAATGATGATGGAGCAAACTTTAAGATAGTTTCATCTGAGTTGTAGTTAGTTGGTTGTGCCAGAGAATATTCCACTGATTGCGCCTGTGGTAGGGATATTTTTGATTGATAATGAGATGTTTGCGATTGGTATCCTTGGGATGCTTGTGATTGACTTCCAGGCGATTGTAATTTCTGAGATACCTGTTGAATTGGCTTATCTGAAGATTGTGATGAATATGTCTTTTGACTTCCGGAATTCCCTGAAACGTCCTCACCTCTAGACCTCAGGGAATCATTTGAATTTATTGAATCCGATCTCCTTACACGTTCATTTACACCAGTTATCACTGGTTCAGTTCCCAAAGATAATTTCTTGAAATTCTTCCTTTTTAATGTTTTTGTTTGTAGTAAATCATCACCCGTGAGTGGAGATGCTAATGGAGAAGGAATGGGAGGTAAATGTTTATCCTTTGAACTCACTGATGACAGTGAGTTGTTATTAAGGTGCATCATTCTATAAAGGATGTATTAGCACACTTGGTACTATGAGGGGAGGATTTGAACAACAAACAGAAAATAGGCGGGACGAAAAAAGATCGCGACTCTAACGAGAGCAGGAGAATCCGGTAAACAGAGGGAGAGAGTATCAAAAAACTCGAAGACGTATAATGGATGAGTGTTTGTATGTGGTATGTGTATTATCGTGTGTGTTCAAATGTTCAGTTATCTAATAACTATACTATGAAACTCAGACATGGTAAAAAAAATTAAATCCCAATTATAAGTCGACCAACTACCCCCATGAAAAATAGAATCCTCTCTTTATCAATCAAATCCATTGATTTATATCTTTATCTTCTTTCTTCACATTCAAGTACGGCACGGAAATGATTACCAAGTTCCGATGCATATCGGGTTTTCTTCAGAAAGCGCAAAATATGGTACGAATTGGACTCCAGATCAAGCAACTTAGCGTAAATTAATGTAGCATAGAGTTAATGTACATGAAATTATTAACAATAAGCTTATAATAAGGTGAATAATTATTGTTGAAAGATTACGAAGTGTCTCACGATGACGTATGATTTGTCTACAGGGTACCGTAAGGCACTTTTGAACAAAATTTGGAACAATAACAATTACATATTCCGCTTTGAATAACAATCACTTTACAAACAATGAAATCGTTGAAATTATATAAAATCCGCTCAGGAGGTTTCACTTTTAATTACCTCTATCAGACTCCCAATCTGAAGGTTCACTTTCATGTCAAATAATTGCTAGAGACTTCACGCGTAACCAAGTTGACGTTGATTAACCTTAAAATCGCCTCAATATGTATCAACTCAAAAATGTACAACAAAATGCTGAGGGTGTAATCTGTAAAATGGGTTAAGGGGATCTTACTCGATTGGATACAAATACGGGGAATATATAGATGACTCTGGAGATAGAAGGACAAGACACGGACCAACCAAATTAGTTATCTGGTCATTTCGGTGCTAATTTATTTGGTTTCAATTACATTTAATATGTTCAATTTTAGTTATGGACACAATACCTCCAACATTAAGATCACAATACCTTCCATGTTCATTGTTAAGTTTAAAAACGTATAAACTGTTAGGTTACAAAATAGAATTTTCACCTACAAGAATTTCTCCTCCAATATTCATATGTTAATCTCTTCACATGAAGTCAATTAACACACTTGACAGAGTCTTGGAAGATTTCCATTTCATTGTTAGTACCATAAGATTCGTGGCATATGCAACAAAACAAAATCTAATCACACATTTCCGAATCTTCATAACCAAAGCTGTTTCAAGATGCGTAACTCGTTACTTGATTTAATTCAGAATAAGG
This sequence comes from Kodamaea derodonti, assembly GCA_030570035.1. NCBI lineage: Eukaryota > Fungi > Ascomycota > Pichiomycetes > Serinales > Debaryomycetaceae > Kodamaea > Kodamaea derodonti. Next base: position 157,974 of record JAJLUU010000011.1, read on the forward strand.
CATGGAAGTCACGGAGCTTAATTATTTTCCGGGTTTATTAGGAATTCTAGCCTTGATATCTCACAACTTAAAGTTTATTAACAATCATGCGGTTAAACATGTATCACAAGAATTGTTTTCGCTAATTAAGGTTTTTGGGGGAAAGTGTATACGAGAATTGGTTGAATCAGACGATTTCAAAAAAATTGACAAGATCTAGAATTGGAAGTGGAAGATAAAATAGATTAAAGTTTGGTTTGCAACGTGGTATTGTTTCCTAATTTGGGTGGATCTGTGAATATGATGGAGCGTGATTTTACAATCACAAATGAAAATATACTTCAGGACAAAACCATTTTGCAACCAATAGGTTGAATGGATCATGGCTTGGCAGGATCTGTTCCTGGAGGGCGCCTTAGTGATATTTTGTACAAATGATGTTAACAACTAACGAGGTCACTTCTCAAAGGGCCACTAACTGTTTATTCTATGAGTGCAACTAACTGTTATTCTTTAAGGGCAAGTAACTGTTAAGCGCAACTAACTGTTATTTCTAAGTGCCACTACGAGTTATTCGAAAATTATTTGGTGTCCGTTGCACACACCTTACAATACTACACTCTATAACTACATCTCTTATAACGAAAATTTACTAAATTGTACATAGGCCAAAGGCAAAATAAATATGTGGCATGACAAAAATCAATATGAGGCATTAACTAAATTTGGGGTAGTAAGACATTAATTGGGTTAACCTGTCGATTCGATTGATCGTCTTGGTTAGTTGCGATTGCGCCATGCGTCAGAGTATTTGCAACCAAAAATACTTCATTAAGGTGTGTTGCCCTGGATTTGACATTGTGAAAATTCTTGGAATCTGGAGAGCACATTCACTATTGCTGGTATGGGAACTCTTCAACCTTGACTCCCATAGAAGCAGCATACGATTGTCTAACGCCCGCTTGTGCCATTGCCAGATTAAATGCTTGCTGTTGCGCCTGCGCTACAGCTTGATTATAGGCAAATTGCAGTTGATACTGATAGCCTTCAGCATTTTGCTGTGGAATCTCTTGAGGAGCTTCATATGGAGTTAAAGTATTCAAATTTTGAGATAACTTCTTTTTGCGGGTTCTACAGTTAGTACAAACCTTGTGCTTTCCAATATCCATTGGATCGAGTGACTTTGCACAACGGTTGCAATTTCCCATTTTCTCAAGATTTGTTCTTCTAATCTTGTCATTTTCTCGACATCGTTCACATACTTTGTAATTACCTCTTGTACCAGGAGTAGAGCTGCTTTCTGAAGGGTCTATAATACTTGCATCCAAAGGTCCCGAACAATGGACGCATCTACCTTGAGCTGCACGATTTGCTTTTCTCTTTCTTAGATTTTGTCTACATCCAGGACAAAGCACGAATTTCTGGTCTTCTAATGGGATGTCCGAACCGCAACGACGACAAGCACCTTGCTTATCTTTGGTTTTCTTCTGCCACCTTCTCGAACGTTGTCTTTGTAAATCACGGCAATGTTGACATAATTTGAAAATCTTTGGTTCTGCCAAGTATTTTGGACCATCTTTATTATTCGTAGTTGGGATGATCAAAGGTTGATCAAAAACCTTTTTACACCTTGAACATGAAGAACGCAACATATCGGATTCTGGGTTTGATAAAGGTTCATCATTAACAATTTGTTGTTGGATATGAAGAGGAGGAATTGGTTGGACTAGACCCTTCTCGGAATATGAAGATGCGCGGGATTTGCCAGTTACTCCTGAATTCGGAGGTGCATGAGTTACAATAGGTTGTTGAGGTTGGGATTGTGTTTGAATCGATTGAATTGGTTGAATTGGTTGAATTGGTTGTTGAGATATCATTGGATTAAGTTGTTGTTGTTGTTGCTGTTGCAATGGTATCTGTTGAGGTACATTTAAAGGATTATGATTTTGACCATCATATGGATAACTATATTGGTTATAATATGGATAAGGATATTGAGGTTGTGGTGGATATCTTACCCCATCGGATAGTACTTGATCATATTCATAAGGTACCTGTTGCAAATGTGGTAATGTTGGATGTGACATATTTTTAATAATTCTTGGTTGTTGAGGATGTTGAGTTGTATGTGGAATATTGTTACGGTATAAATGAGTATCTAATTCAACTCCAAGAAAGGGATGTTCCATAATTTAAATCTTATATGTATATCTACTGGCACGGGGCAACAAGATATATTTATAACAAAATTCTTTATACTGAATGTTTATATAAGCAAACGATTGCTGTTTTGAACGATGACATCAGGTTACATTTTAACCTGCATGGGTTATGTTTCTTTTTTAATAATTTTCAAAAATATTTATTTTTGTAAAGCCGTAACAAATGGCGAGTTTGACAACGTTGAGGAGTTATATAAATAAATAATACGGATAAAATCAATAATTCCCGATAAACATCTTCAACACTTTATCGATCTATTCAACAATTAACTTATAATAACTGTATAACGGCCCTATTAATACATAGTACCTTAACTTACGCATAATGAAAGGTACCATGGATATGCATGTGGGGTTGTCTACTTCCTGAGGGTTCGTCGGTTTTACATTTTTAGTGTCTTTACAGTTTGGGGGGCAGTGCCCAAAAAAAATTCCCAAGTTGAATGTGAAGAAATTAGAGATAAAGTTCGTAAGTTTAAAGGGAAAGATATGAGGAGGAATAATTATACTAATTTGAAATGACTAATAAGTTTGTGACGTTTGTTTGATATTGTGGCTTTCAAAAGTTTGGTTTGCCGTAGGATCACTAAAGTAGTAATTTGTAGTGGATCATGTTTTGAGATGGGGGTTCACTTTTTACAATTCATTCTTATTTAGATCACCTTTTAGAACTATGTAGATCAGTTTTGAAGCAGATCATTTTAAGTATTCTTTCAAATTTGTTCACCTTCTGGTGCCCAAATAATATCTCATACACCCTCGGTTATGAATATCTATCCAAAAGCCTTACCATTCTAAGTATAGATCGCGAAACTTTGTGGTTTCTTAAATATAATTGCAAAAATGCAAGATCAAGCATCTCATGGTGAAATTCACTGCAAAATAATCCCCCAATAACTATACTAATGTCATGTTCAATATTGTGGTCTAAAAGTATTCGGCACACATGGTAATGACGTTTATTTTTATGTCCATGTGCATGAAGCTTGGATATTGGTAATAGGTAAGGGGAAAGGATATAAGAACACATTTATCAGATATAAAGAATATGATAAGCGAATATTATAAAATCTCATAATCAAACTTAAACGATAGTGATTGTTCAACCTACGCATTTGAATGATGTTTTTTTTAAGTAATTTTTCCAATAGATTAAAATGTATCAATATGTATTATTTAATCAATGTTTGCTTAATTTAATTAAAAAGTTGTTGAGGATGTTACGATGATGATATTAACCAATCATAGAATAACTTAGTAATTTTGTTCAATTGAGAAGGTTATTCCAATTTTTATTATTCTGTGACACTTTCGAAGGATTGTTTAAATTCCCTTGAAAAAAAAAATTAATCTGCTTAATTGCTTCTTCTATTTGTCCGTTGATAATTCCAAAAAATAGTTAACTACATATTTAGGTAAATTATCCTTCAAGGTGTTTCTTGCATATTTTATTGTCTACTTGTTTTTTGATTCTTTCGCAGCCAACAAAATTATGTCGTCATAACAGAAACTCTATTAAGGTTTTCGGGCAATTAGATCCACATAAAATAGAGTGCAATCTTAAAATCTAGGATGCAGGTGACTCAGAGATGGATGACGACATAGGTTATGTAAGATGCAGAGTATGGATTTAACAGATATACGCGTACACACAAGATATACACAAGATAACCCCAAGATACACACAAGATAACCCCAACATAACCCCAACATATCACACAAGATAAAATACAAGATATAACGTAACACAATGTATAACTCACACAAGATATAACACACACGATATAACACACAAGATATGACACACGATATAACACACAAGTTATGACACACAATATGTGCACACATACTCATCACAAATGTAGCACCCAAGATACAGCACACAAGTTAGATATACTATGGAACAGTTTGTAACCAGATCGATTCTTGAAGATAAGATTGGAAGTTATTTTTAGGCGGATTCCTGGGACTAGTAGTCATTTCGACTCTTTTGGTTTCATTAATAGAGTTAAGCGAACAATCGGTATATATAATTCACATACCCCAACGGCTACACCACACGAGTACATCTCCCCTGGAGTCCCTCTTTGCACTCTGTTTTCATTTCACGTCATTTATACCCTACATGAATATAATACCAGCGTCTTGGAATTGGTTATGTACGGTTAGGTACTTGCGGCTTGCGCACTCTCGGTGGAATTCAATGCCGCAAACATATTGTGATGTCAACTCGTCAACTCTATTATCTTCAATGAAGCACTTGGTAGCTAACGTTGCGGCCTGATATTACTTGGGCAGATCGATATTAACCCATTTTATCACTTATTAGAACGACTTCGATAATTTGGTTCATAACTTGTGAAATTTCCGTTCAGTATTGTCAAGACGCAAGGATTTACAGAAGGTTGAGGTTATGCGCTTGATGTGTATTGTTTTAAAGTTGATATCTGGTTAGGTTATACATATAGCAAGCGATAAAAATAGTTGGTATATTATTTCCACTCCAGATCATCACTCAACAAAGTTGTAGTTAAAAAAAGACACTAGTTGTAATAGTCGAGCTTAGATCTTCGAGTGCTTTTGTAAATAGTAGAATAGAATTGCATCGAAACTTCTTGCTATCCTTTCAACCGGTCATTTCATGGGTCAATCGTTTCATTGGTCTACAGCTTCCTCTGGTGTTGGTATCTTGACATAGGTTGAGGGTAATAACCAGTGTTTCATCCAGCTGTTACTCAACTTGCCTAAGGTCCCCTGAAAAGCTGATACTCGTCCAGTTTCACACTTTACCATCAGCTTGCATGACTGAGATCGATGCAAAGCTTCAACAAGAGGGCGCTAACCTTATTACTCTTGCTGCTTACGGGCACACGCTAGTTCTCATCTAGCGCCTCGATCCGTAGATTGCAGTCGAAGTGTCTCAGTATCATTATAACTTTCTGGATGATACACTAAATGACTTGCTGAACTCATACCTACTACGACAACAAGTGTATTCCTGATCACTTACCTCAACTTGCGGTTCTTCTGTATTGGCTCCCTGCAGATTCAGCCAACAAATGAGTCGGGGAAATCTTCAGATACGCCATCGATGAGATGTTATTGGTCAAAACTGTTGGTTTGAGGATGTACTGCTGCTATAGATTGTACAGGTATCGATAGAGTGGGAAATGGGAAATTCATTAAGCTGTTCAAAAACCTTATTCTGTGCAAACTCGAACCATTCAGGAGATATGCTTGAGAATCAGGAGATATGCTTGAACCCTTCAGGAGATATGCTTGAACCATAGACATGGTAATATAGTGAGAAGCTAGAAGCTCTGTTAGCAAGACAAACCAATTCTGGCCACAAGCAAGCTCGGTGACCCTTCAAAAATCCAGTGTCCTCAATGTTGCAATCCAACCAATCCACCTTCTCTATGAAAACTCTCAAAGGTTCATCAACCATTACAAAAACTTCTCTCCACTCTTCCACAATTCAACAGCTTGAGTGAGTCTATAAATTCCAAACCCAATGGCACCAACACCAAACCCTCTAACACTTCTTTGCCACCACAAAGGATGTTTCACAATATCAATCAAATTCAGTTTGGGATCTCTGAATGGCAATGTGGAAGCCAAATAACTTCCTCCGAAAATTGATACACCGCCCTGAATTGCAGTACAGGGTAAGCAGTCAACTTCAGGGAGATCTCTAGCAGGCGGAGGACTAAATACAGATAGTATATTAGACATATTTTGGATGGATTTTTCGCAATATGAAATTTTCAGAGCACCCCCACGATTGACTTCTATGGGTTTGGGCTAGATAACTCCGACCCATAATTACGAGGGTATCACCTCAAGGTGGGACGTCCTATGTCATAAAGCCTGCGTAGACTTTATGCGGATTGCTGAGTGTAACTATTTTATATGCCTAATTCACAGGTAAATGTTAGATATACGTCATCATTCCGGACTTTACAAAAGTTCTCCTCAATAAGACATGTCTTCTGTCGCCTAAGCATTCAACTCCTCGTCTGTTATTAGTACCTTACGATTTTAATGTAATTCAGCTGCCCCAACATGCCTTAAAAAAATCGCAAGTAACAAAAATTAAAATATCATGCTTTCCCGTAATACCAACAGAGTGAGTAGCATAAGAAATGTGCTTGATCGAGGTAGATACTTAAGTAGAGATCACCTAGTCTATCGAACCAAACCTAGTGTCAATTTTAGACCAAGCTCCCAATGCAATCATCAGGTTAGATCATACTCCCAATATAACTATTACCAGCAATATAAACCACCTCAGTCACAATTCAAGAAATACGGTTTCATTATACTTGGATTGACAGCATTGACAGGAGCTGCTTATTATCTTTTTTGGCCAATTCATACTTTCCCAAGTTCCGTTGCTAAATTACTTCGTAAGGGATTATGGGCCGAAAGTGATAAGGGAGAAATGGATTTCCAATTGGCTTTGAAATATTATGTTGAAGCCTTGGAAGAATGTAATGTGCTTAAAGTTGATAAATTATCAGATGAGTATACCGGAATTCAATTGAAGGTTGGTGAAATGTTTGAAAGATTGAACATGGTTGAAGATGCTACGATGATTTATAATGAAATTGCAACATTATATTTATCAGTATTGACCGATAAAAACAGTTTGATTAACAAAGTATACCGTCGTCATTTGATTCAAAAAGACTTAAGAATTGCAATGAAATTAGCTCAACTTAATCTGAATAATCCACATCTAGTCAAGGCATTGTTAATTACCCATTTGATAATTGCTCAAGATGAGATTAAAAGTACAGTTGGTGGAGTTTCTATAAATGATTTTGTTTCAAATGCAATGTCTCCTGTGGCGGGTGCTTCACCAGCTACTGTAACCGTCACTGTGCCAAATTTGGCAGGGAGTTCCCCCAGCTCTGGCGCAATTGTCACGGAAGTATCAACGGTTCCTATAACTGTCAAGACAATGCCTGAAATCTGGGAACCCTTTTCAGATGAATTCTTCAATGCAATGGACATGCTCTCCACAACATGTCTACTCACGGGAGACCTTCCACTCGCAACCCAAATTCAAATCAGTTCTATCCAATCAATGATCCTTGCCGACATTGAACCGTCCAAAGTTTTACTTTCACAATGTAATTTGGGGTCGCTTTTGTATTTTCAAGCTGAGGCATACGAAGCCAAAGAAATCCAGTTCATGAAGAAGTATCCAAATTTCAATGATGAGGAAAATAAAAACGAAGAAATCCCAGAACACGAAAAAAAGGAATACCTTGATTCTGTAGCAGGTAAGGATCAAAGTATGCAATTGTCAAAGGGTGTTTATGAATCGGTTCTTGATTATTCAAAAAAATCATTATCAACAATCGCAAAAGAAGATGCTACTGCTCAAAAATCCTTAGCCGAAATCGGTGCATTAGCCTCTTATGGTCTTGGTGTACTCCATTTACATCTCTCTGATTACGAGACTTCAGAAAGGTTTTTAAGAGAATCAAGAGTAAGAGCAAAAAGTAGTGGCTATGATGAAATTCTTGGAGATATAGAAAGAGAGTTGGCAAAATTATTTAAGGAGAAGAAGTTATTAAAAGAAGGAGGAAAACTAAAAAGTAATCCAACGGAGAAGCTCGAATTAGATATACATATTAAAGGTAGTGGTGTTATATAGTAATATAATTTAGTTAGCTGAATGTAGCAAGAGTACTGTAGAATAGGTGCTTTGTATTGGAGTCATTCCTAAAGGATGATACTGGTCAAAAGCTGTATCCCATTGGGTGTGCTTATTTTTTTACAATTTGGATGCAAATGTCCAAAATTTTACTAATTCTGCTCAAAAAGTTTATTTTCATATATATTATCTACATTTGTACTCTATACAATTAAGAAAGTAAACATTTTAGTTGCAGTCATAAGATCTATATGGTATGTTTTGAGGGTATACGTGCAAACGAAATTTTGTTTCGAGATAGTACTTTGCAAACTCATTCGCAAGCTCGAGAGTTATGAGTTAGACGTGACTCTCATCCAAACTTCTATAAAGAACTCTATACCAAAAGGACTTCTTTTGCTCTGCTAACTTGTAAGCATAAATCTCATCATACAGTGGAGGCTGGATAATCTGAGGAATTGAGTTATCCTCAAGAACAGAATAATCGTTTGATTTCACCGGTTGCAAAGAAGTGGATGGAATCAAAGCTGAAGTTTCAGTTGGTTTAGAATTCAAATTATCATTAGACTTTCTGAACATGTCATTCTTAGGTACATCCACAACAACTCTACTTGATTCAGGAACTATGCTTGAAGTGTTTGCAGTTGAATGATAAGAAAATATTGAGGAATTGTCATCAAAAACAGACCCCATATCTTCCAAGGACAACCCCTTTGTTTCGGGGAATAAGAACTCGACAGCTAGGAAGGAAGTAAAACAGGATGCAGCTGGAATGAGATACGTTTTCCACGTAATTAAATCAAGTAAAATCGGGGTCATTTCTCCCACAATAAAATTGAATAACCAATTTGTGGCTGTTGAAAGTGCAGCCCCCTTTGATCTCACTGAATTTGGAAAAACTTCACTCATTAACCAGGGAATTGGACCCCAACTATAACCAAATGCAGCGTTTGTGGTTATAATACAAATGACAACAACCGTTGGCGTATGTTCATTGTTCAAGGCTAATGAATATGCTGTAATTACCAACGGAACACCCATCAAAATCGAACCACTAAGTAACAAGGGTTTTCTACCCCATTTATCAACCAAGTACCATGGTGGAATTGTACTTACAATGTAAATCAAAGAATTGATACCAGTCATTAAAATAGCCAGTCTTCCTACCCAACCTGCGGATTCGAAAATCATTGGAGCATAGTATGAAATGATATTGATACCATTCAATTGTGCAAACATTTGAGAGAAACAAGCAACAGAAATTCTTTTGGTATATTTCGTAAACAAGTATTTGTAAGATCTACCTTCACCTTCAAACCTTTGCAACAAAACACTTTCTTTTATACTTCGATATTCATTTCTAGAACCTTCATCTTCTACATCACCATTTGAATTGAAATCGGCGATCACTATCATACCTTCAATATTATGATCATGATCTAATAACCATCTTGGAGTCTCGACTATCACAAACGACCCTGCAAATAATAAACTACCCATTATACATTGAATGAATAAGGGTGCTCTCCAACTATAGTCATTTTCAATATAAGAAAATCCATAATCAACCCAAATACTGGTGGAATATCCAATGATATTACCTGTGAATTCTAAACATGCATAGAATCCACGATCATCAGGAGGACTAATTTCTGATTGATAGCAAGGTATAATGGTCGTTAAAAATCCAATGGCAATACCAGAAATCAATCTGCCAAATCCTAGATTGAAAATATTGATTGAAGTTGTTTGAATCAAACCTCCAACTACAAAGATGAAAGAACCGTATCTAATGGTTCTTCTTCTACCAACTTTGTCACCAATTTTGCCTGCATAAAATGATGAAAATAAAGCTCCAATCTCAAGAATTGCAATCATGGTACCAACCTCTACCGGTGTTGGTTGATTATAGTATGCTTTGAAGTACTTGTTAGTTAATAATGAACTCATAAGTCCTTGTTCGAACCCAAATACAAAAACCCCTAGCGATACAAAGATAGACGTAAAGTAAAGGAGTGGTTTACCAACGAGAAAGTTCTGCTTCATAGTCATTCTGAATATTGACTTGATATACCTGTGGAAAATATAGTGAATCGAAATACACCTGTGGAAAAATTAAATAGTGAATCTTAATATTCTTCAATTAAAGGTAACAGGTGGGAAAGATAAGACATGCAGGACGTGCCAAAGATTACGTCATAAGCATTCGGAAAGGAATGTAACTTACCGATGCATACAAAATATCGTTGTGAGTTTGAGAACCGTTGGCGGCAACCAAAATCGAAATAATATCTTGAAGTGGTTAAATGTTTGGTGTTGCATTGCATCTCCACTTCTGACCTCCTCATTCGATAAAGTCACGTGAGTTTATTCTCCGCTCTTCGCACCCATATTATTTTCCATTAACCATGTTCAAGTCGATATATGTCTATTCATTATTTGGAAGATATTCAGAATGACTTTAAAAGGAGAAAGTTATATACTCCAACTCCAATCCTACCGGATAATGTAATTAGAAAGGGTACAACCTTGGTCAATAATTCTAATGGTACATTAACTCCAATTCCACATTACGCTCAGGATCAGATAGATCTAATAACAGATGATGAGGTGATTGACGTGGATGAAAATAGAATTAGTGTTGAAACTGTTGCAAATGATGGTGTGGGTGTAAACGGAGCAATAAACAATGAAACAGCTGAAAATGATGACATGGATTTGGACATTACGGTCAAGTCCGAAGAAGGAAGTTCAGAGGCAAACCTCGAATGTAACTGTGGTTATTTGCATGGACCAGGACAAGGGAATCATGAAGACCGTAATGCATTTGGTTTAGCAGAGTTTCCTTTGTTGAGAGGGCCAGATTGAAGATGACAAGAAATACTTCTAAATGGGTGGAACCCCGAAAATTCAGGCAATGAAATATTATTGGGTGATTTCTACAATTTTGTGGAAACAATTGGTGGAGTGTTATCATCGAGTCTAAGGTAGTACGATAGATTGGAGGGGCCATTCTTTTTGAGGAGCCCAAAATATCGTCTCCATCTGCTGAGCCTGGATTGTTATCCTGCCTGTTGCTTTAGACTTTGATCAGGGTCATTTTTCCTTCTAATGCATTACACTCGGACCATTTGATTTATTCCAACCATGTGAAACAAAGGTCCCAATAAAAAAAGAAGCGACTTGAATATGATAATGCTTACCGTAAAAATCTTAAATTGGAACTCGTTAAAGCTCCATTTGATCATTTAATGTATATGAGAATCTGGTATTACTGCCATCTCATCTGGAAAACATATTCCACTGACTTCAATTGAACAAGCATAGTTCAGATCTACGCAAAGTCTTAGAGCATACGATAGTTGAATTGATTCAAGGGCAGCGTTGCATTCTGCTAAGTATTCTGCGTATTGTGCGTATTCTGCGTATTCTGCGTATTCTGTATAGGTTTTATATCTGTGTTTGAAATAAGTATCGAAATGTAGGACAACTGTCTGGTCTCGCACGACTAGACTTTTTCGCAGCCTAAATGCTATATTTCTGACGTAAGCATTTTTTCACAATTAATCCCAATTCGGAAGACGCGTTCAATTTACGCACTTGTTAAATCTTCTCACATTTCGTTTCATTTCACACACACTTTCTTTATCATGTCCTCTAGAAATCGTAAAAGACAAGCTGATGACAATGCTGAAGGAGATGATCAACCATCATCTCCATTGGGTTCCAGTCCCCAATTACCTCCTTCATCGCCTGCGATACCTTTTGCAGATGATGATGAAGAAGAGGAAATCCACAATGACTTCAATGATTTGAACCCTTCAGATGATGAAGATGGAGAAGATTTAATTGATAACATGGAAAGAGATTATCAAACTAGAGAAGATCAGGATCATTACGATCTTGGAGATGGAAATATCGATGACGATGGAGATTTTGAACAAATGGATGTTGGTACCAGAAGAAGAATAGACGAACAATTGAATCGTAGAGATAACATTTTGAACCAAACTGGTAGTAGATCAAGAAGTCAATTCATGGGAGTAATTGGAGAAGATGACGAAGAAGATGATGGAATGGGAGGAGATATCGATCAATATGGTTTACCTATTCAAAGAAGGAGAAGAAGACATGATGATGAAGATGATATGTTGGAAGATGAAGAAATCGATCCCTTCAATGAAGAGTTATCGTTGGATAGTTTGACTGATATTAAGGCTCCAAGTATTACAGAATGGATCTTACAACCTGCTGTTTCCAGATCCATTGCTCGTGAATTGAAATCGTTCTTATTGGAATATACTGACGACAAGGGTAGGTCTGTCTATGGTGCAAGAATTAGAACCTTGGGTGAAGTTAATGCGGAATCTTTGGATATTTCATACGCTCATTTAACTGACTCGAAGGCTATTTTGGCCCTCTTTTTGGCTACATCTCCAGTAGAAATGTTGAAGATCTTCGATATAGTTGCTATGGAAGCAACAGAATTACATTATCCTAACTATTCTCAAATTCATCAAGATATTCATGTTAGAATAACCAATTTCCCTAATCAACTTAGTTTAAGAGATTTAAGAGAAAGCAATTTAAATCAATTGATTAAGGTGGGTGGTGTTGTTACAAGAAGAACCGGTGTCTTCCCCCAATTACAGTATGTTAAATTTGATTGTCTCAAATGTGGAGCAGTTTTAGGTCCCTTTATTCAAGATTCAAATACGGAGGTTAGAATTTCTTTCTGTACTAATTGTCAATCAAAAGGTCCATTTAGAATGAATTCAGAAAGAACCCTATATCGTAATTATCAAAGAATCACCTTACAAGAATCTCCAGGTTCTGTACCTGCTGGTAGATTGCCTAGACACAGAGAAATCATCTTGCTTTCGGATTTGGTTGATGTTGCTAAACCAGGTGAAGAAATCGAAGTTACTGGTGTTTATAAAAACAATTATGATGGTAATTTGAATGCTAAAAACGGGTTCCCAGTATTTGCAACCATCATTGAAGCAAATTCAATCAAAAGAAAAGAGTTCCTGGCTGACAATTCAAATGCATGGACTGAGGAAGAGGAAAGAGAGTTTAGAAAATTATCTCAAGAAAGGGGGATTATTGATAAGATCATTTCCTCGATGGCTCCTTCTATCTATGGTCATAAGGATATTAAAACAGCTTTAGCTTTAGCCTTATTTGGTGGTGTTCCAAAAGATGTTGGTGGTAAATTATCTATCAGAGGTGATATCAATATTTTGTTATTAGGTGACCCAGGAACTGCAAAATCCCAAATCTTGAAATATGCCGAAAAGACTGCCAATAGAGCTGTTTTCGCTACTGGTCAAGGTGCTTCTGCAGTTGGTTTAACTGCAAGTGTTAGGAAGGATCCAATAACAAGAGAATGGACTTTGGAAGGTGGTGCTCTTGTACTTGCTGATAGAGGTGTTTGTTTAATTGATGAATTCGATAAAATGAATGATCAAGATAGAACTTCGATCCATGAAGCTATGGAACAACAATCCATTTCTATTTCCAAAGCTGGTATTGTAACGACTTTACGTGCAAGATGTTCCATTATAGCAGCTGCAAATCCAAATGGTGGACGTTACAACTCAACATTACCTTTATCACAAAATGTTGATTTAACAGAACCAATTTTATCTAGATTTGATATATTATGTGTTGTACGTGATTTAGTGAATCCAGAAGCTGACGAAAGATTAGCTAGATTCGTGGTTGATTCACACATGAGATCTCATCCTGCAAATATCGGAGAAAATGACGAAGATGATTCTTCTCTGAGAGCTCAACGTCTAGATGAAGTTAATAAAGCTAAGATGAATGAGATTTCTCCAATTCTGCAAGAATTGCTTGTGAAATATATAAATTATGCAAGAACGAAGGCCCCAAGATTACATCAATTAGATACAGATAAGGTTTCCAAGGTTTACGCTGATTTAAGAAGAGAATCCATAACCACTGGTTCTTTCCCTATCACTGTACGTCATTTGGAAAGTATTTTAAGAATTGCAGAGCTGTTTGCTAAGATGAGATTGAGTGATTTCGTTTCCCAAAATGATTTGAATAGAGCTATCAAGGTTAGTATCGATAGTTTTGTGGGTGCTCAGAAGATAACTGTGAGGAAACAATTACAGAAGAGTTTCCAGAAGTATACTTTACCGTCGAGGTCGTAGTGGACTTTTGGATGATTCAACTTTCGTTGAAGTGTATTATAGGGTAATGGATAATAAGAGAATGGATGTAGATATTAAGAATAGGTGTAGAATGCGGGATTATGAGTGCAGAAAAGTTTGCGAAGATAGTACCACTTGTGTGTGGCTATGCTGATCAATTGCTTGCAAGCACAAACTCGATAAGGTCAATACTACGCAAAGAATATTTGGAATACGCGTTGCATATGTAGGAAGTTATTGAATGGCATTTTTGGTGCTCTGTCCACAATTGTACTACAAAATTCATGAAAATCAAAATACCCATTAATGACGTGTTTTAAAATACATTTGAATAACTGACCAATATAAAACTATTGAAGTAACAAACTTATCGATCTCTCAAGAATAACTCTATTTCGGTCACCATCACCATCTTCCACTCCAGATTTTAGATTTATGAACGCGAAAAATATAACTACATCATGAATCTAGACCAGTAAGTATCAGAATTGGATTGCCTTGCAGGACACATCAGATGCTATTACGTTCAGTATGGACTCTGAAGATGTTATGGGGATCAGCCAAGCGTTTTTTTAATTGAAGTATCATATATTAACAAGTAGAATAATAGAAGATGTCAAACTATGTAAACACATCCCCGAAGATCATGTGGAAGAACTTTGTTCCAAAGTGATAGAACTTCTAGTTCAAGAAGCTAACATACAACACGTCGATACCCCAGTTACCATTTGCGGGGATATTCATGGCCAACTACATGATTTAATCACCCTCTTCAAAACTGGAGGTGAGTGTCCTCAAACTCAATATCTATTCCTTGGAGATTTTGTAGATCGAGGATTCTATTCATTAGAGAGTTTCTTATTATTAATAAGTCTAAAAGTAAGATATCCTGATAGAATTACTTTAATCAGAGGTAATCATGAATCAAGACAAATCACAACAGTCTACGGATTTTATGATGAATGCTTGAGAAAATATGGCTCGGTGAACGTTTGGAGATATTGTTGTGAAGTCTTTGACTACTTATCATTAGGCGCAATTGTAGGAGGTAAAAATGGAGTGTTCTGTGTTCATGGTGGTTTAAGTCCTGGCATCGAAACAATAGATCAAATACGATTACTAGATAGAAAACAGGAGGTACCTCATGAAGGTGGAATGTGTGATTTATTATGGTCAGATCCTGAAGATATCCCTGGGTGGGCTATAAGTCCAAGAGGTGCTGGATATTTATTTGGAGAAAATGAGGTTGCAAAGTTCTTGCAACAAAACGATATTTCTTTGATTGCCAGAGCTCATCAATTAGTGATGGAAGGATACAAAGAGATGTTTAATCAACAATTAGTAACAGTTTGGCTGGCTCCAAATTATTGTTATAGATGTGGAAATATTGCAAGTGTATTGACTATTGATGATGATTTATCAAGGGAGTACAAGGTTTTTGAGGCGACTAGTCTGGATATTGGTTCGATCGTTCTGAAGAAACCGGCAATCGAGTATTTCATTTAGGCGTGAGTGAGTAAGGGCAGCTTGTTTTTCTTACAATTTCTTACAAATAGGATCGATCTGCAATGATTTCACGCTATTAACATGCTTTACGAAGATTTTGAGTATGACAGCAACAACGGACCCATAAGCAACCAACATAACGGCGAATTGTTCTAGAAGTGATATTTTTTGCTATTGGGGTGAGAGAATCACCAGGTAAAGTTAGATGACTCCACGACATGGGGTTCAATAAAGTTAATATTGGGGTGACTCCATGGGGTTCAATTGACTTAATAGCTCGGGGTGACTCTGGATTCCACTGATTTAACGTGGAAATGACTTAATGTGGAAATGACTTAACACATGGGATTTGTTAAATGTTAATATTTTTGGGTTTTATTAGATGCTAACATAATCCCGTTCGCTTTAATTTAGGAATAAAGATAATATTCTAGAGCGTAGAAATGTCATACATATGCTAGAATTCCATCATAGTTGAAACTATAACCCTTCATTCCTTCATTCATACCTTCATAACATATAATAGAATATTCTTCTTTTTTACGACTATATTACTAATAGTTAGTATGTACGTCCAGGGTTCATGGTTAAAACTATGTCAAAATCAACCTAACCACCAAACTTTAATATAAACTTCTTACCATGTTAAAGACTCTTTTGTGTTGTGAAGAGTTCACCAATCGGAAAATTCCACCTGCATACTTGTAATTGACTTTGTAAGTTTATTTGAATGTTTACGTATGATTAGTCAATTCTAAGCATATTTACTTCACCGCATTTTTCGGAGATCATAGAACTGAAATCATTGCTCAAAATGACATCATAATCAAAGCCTCCATTCGAGGTGAATCAGATGTTATAGATTGGAGTTAAGTCACATGAGTACTTGGTAGAGTTCAAGTCAGTTGAGTGCTTTTTAGAATACTTATTAGAGTCTTATCCGATCTTCTCAGAAAGTCTTGTTCACTCATCCCTACTAATATTCATTTCCACTCCTGTAAAATACAGGCTAAATATAGCTTACGCAAAAGGGAGTGACATCAATGTGGGCCGAAAATCCACCTATTGTCATTCAACATCATAACCTAAATACATACAGCTAAATATACCTATCAACCCTGCCTCACAGTCTTTTCTATACCGTGTTTGCGTTCAATGATAAGCCACCTTAAACATTGCCCCGTTTGACGGTAGTGGAACGATGAAAAAATATCATCCAAACGAAAGCTTAGATCATGCCTATTAACTTATTTAATCTCTTGCCAATTTGTTATTTTGTCTTAATTGCCAATACCTTATTTCCATATTTCCAAAGATTTCTTGCGGATCATCAATGCAGATCGGATTAATCATACAGAATCGAGCTTGAATTAACTTGACGTGGCAAAAACAAGAATAAATTTGTTCAAAGACCATCATCAGTCAGCTGCTGTAATTGTCATGTTGTAGATCTTCCTTTTCATACCTATAACTTGTCCTAACTAGTTGATCCTCTCAGATATAATCGATATTATCGATAATATTTTTTATCTTTTGTTACCAATTCGTCGTTTCTTTTAGTAAATCTTTTCAGTGTAGCTCAAGGTTATATATAGGTATAGGGAATTAATGAAATATTAGTTAAGGTTATCTAATGGTAGAGATGAAGAGTCTCTTTTATATGGTAGTTTTCGCTGGGGTAGTGTTGGCTGCTGATACAACTACACCTGTAGCAGCACCTGTGGGTGCTGTAACAACTCCTACCACAGGTGTCACCACAGGTGTTACGACTGGTATACTACCAGCAACAACCACAACCGGTGTTTTACCTGTGACCACTCCAACAACCATCACAACTCCAACCACAGGTATATTGCCCGCAACAACTACAACAGGTGGTTTGCCTACAACTCCAACTACTGTGAAGGCTGCAGTAGCCACAACTCCAACTACAAGCTCATCATCGTCATCAAGTTCAAGTGGTACAGGAACTACGTCGGCTGTCCCTCCAACTTCAGTATGGGTTACTATTACAAATGCTCAAGGTGTATTAACTGTGACTCAATCCGAGTTCCTGCAAACATTCGCGCAAATGTACTCTGCAGTTGCATCTCCATCAAGTGGTTCAATTGGTGTTCTTTCAGGCGAAGTTGGCACTATAAGAACTTATCCACAAGTTACTATCAGTAATAGTAGACTGAGTGGAAAGAAATCTCTTGGTTTAACTCAAGATCATCCCGTTTCCTTTATGGTTTACGGTGCCATTTTTGGCTCATTATATCTCATCTTTCTTTAAGTAAAATACATTTTTTATTAATAGACTTCATTGTACAACGTTGTTTGCTGTCGCTAGATTCGCCTGTATTTGTGGCTTATCGTCAAGGGGGTCCAGCGTTGCCCAAACAACGTCCGCGCTGCGGAAATTGATTCCGTTCATTATTTTGGTGCGAAGATATCACAAATGTTCACAAAGAATTGACTATTTCATTCACCTTCGCGAGATACTGGATCGTTTCACAAAATACAATTATTTACAAAATTTGTTGTAGCATTTCACTTGCAAAGTAGACAGCCCGAAAAATGCCCAAATCATGTACTTCCTTTTCGCAGCCATGCGTGCTTGCAACCAATTTTTTGGTTGCGCATGGCGGCGGGGAGTGCAAGAAAATCTACGTTCGAGATGAAGTGAAGTACTTTTGACAGCATAGAAAACACAGTGAAGTTGGTACAGTGCTAAACTGTTAGTGAACCTATAAGATGGTAGGGAATCGCGATTAGAAAGCTTTCCCTTGAGAGTGAGATATGTACTGCAAACTATGCAAAGGTGGTGCCCTAATCAACACTAAATAGTATATCTCTGCTATAAATGCAACGGTAAAATTGCATTTCTAGTCAGCTTAACCTCCACTCCAAAACTCACTAAACATATTGGTACATCTCCAGTTAGCGTAATCCAGCCCAATCATGTAGTCACGTGACTTTAAGCAAGATCGCGAATTAGAGTGGTGTGGAGAGACCTAAACTGATATACACATACCACTACTTCTTATCATGTCTACAAGGTATGGCTCTACCGAGCTGAACAAGCTAATTCAACGGGCAGGTTCACTGAATGATCCGGAACATACCACCACAGGAGAAACAGTAAGTTTCTTTAATAGCATTAAGTCATTTCATTTAGAAAATAAAGGAACTGTGGCAAGAGATCATATGGCTAACGAGAGAACATTCCTTGCTTGGCTAAGAACTTCTTTATCCTTCATATCGCTTGGGATTGGTGTCACTCAATTGTTTCGTCTTAATAAAGATTCATCTCCAAAAGCTTTACTGGACGTCACGAATTACGGTAAACCATTGGGTTCAAGTTTTATAATACTAGGGATAATAACTTTATTGTTTGGATTTAGCAGATTCTTTCAAGTACAAAGTTTGCTTACGAAGAATTATTTCCCTGCTACAAGACTATTTATGTTCTTCTTGATTGCGGCACTGGTTAGTTTGATATTGATTAGTTTTGGTTTGGTATTAAAAGCAACATAATGGGGATTAGGTCATAATAAAGGTCATAGATAATATTTAGAGTATTGTAGTGCATAATAAGGGTCAATCAAAAGAAGTGCTTAGCCCACGTTTATTGGCTTACCAGCAGGCGTATATTTGCCCTTAGGGCTTACGTTAATACGTTTGAACCCTTTGGATAGTTTGCCTTTGTGTGTATTGATTGAGTTGAAACGATGAAATTACAATTTGTGTGACGGTCTGTTATTGTTCAGTTGTGGCTTCGATATCCCCTCGGTCGTCAATTGAAAGTTGAACTGTGGTAAAGTAACTTTAATTGAGTGCTATCAAGTACCTGACATGAGCTCAAGGGTGTTGCAGCCGGATTGTAAAGTGGAATCATCTTTTGAGACGGTTGGCTAAACAATTTGAGATAAGCTTAGTTAACCGTAAACGATGCAATGAGGTATATATACATTAACGTGGCTTGCGATCTGTTTTTCGAGGAATGTCAAGAAAACAGTTACCTCGGAAAATAGATCTAATTGGCAAACTAATTTGCAGTCTAATACACTCAATGCAACCATTTCAATACAAACGCATGATCCTAATTGCAGCCAAAATATACGCCCCAAAATCCTCATTCAAAAAATAAAAATAAAAAAATAGTCCGTTTTGGGCTCGAGCCCTAAAAGTCACATGACTAAACGCTTGTCTAACATGTAAACTCTCCAACCTGTAAATCTTACGCAATCGGTCTGGTCAGTGCAAAATTTTCTTATATTAAATTCGAACACTTAAAGCTTCTTTTGAATATACACATATAATTATACAAAATGGTATGTAACGAAGTTATGTCGGATTGTGTGAATGTGATAATAATGATACTGTTGTAGGATTATCAGTAGAGGATAGATGATCAGTGTTAATGAGGATATGCAGTTGGAAGATTCAAGATTCAAGTAAAGATAAACAACATTGAAATCATAATGGAGGGCAATTTTCCCCAGTGATCAATCACTCACTTCCCGAGTCCAAACGTAATTCATATACTAACAATAATAGGGTAAAGTTCACGGATCCTTAGCTCGTGCTGGTAAAGTTAAATCTCAAACACCAAAGGTTGAAAAGACTGAAAAGCCAAAGCAACCAAAGGGTAGAGCTTACAAGAGATTGTTATACACTAGAAGATTCATCAACGTTACCTTAACCAACGGTAAGAGAAAGATGAACCCAGGTCCAAGTTCTCAATAGGCTGTTTATAAAATACAAGATTTTATGTAAGAAATGTAGATGTTGTAGGGACTTCAATGATATTGATATAGATGGATGGAGAGAGTATAAGACGCGATTCAGAGCTATGGACTACAATTGAATATTAGTTTGGTATATATTCCCCATGTTTGCATATTGACTTAACTCATGAATATTGCATATTGACTTAACTCATGAATATAGCATATGTGAATAGGTTATGTTGGCCATGTGTGTGTATTCAATGTGAATTTAATTCATACTGGTGTGTATTCACGTTTGTATCTATTCACTTCGCTGTGCGTATTCTGTTGAAGTTCATATCGTGGCAATCAATAGAATACAAAGAATCACTAAATTAAAGGTATGAACATTCCTTTTTCATTCCCATTGTGGTAACAAATAATAAGAATAGATTCTACTTCTAATCTCAACAGTGTCATCTTCCTCTTCAAACATAGGTCTCCAATTGAGCAATTCAATCTGTTCTGCCTTGAAATCATATTCTTCACAAATTGTAAAGAATCCCAAATCATTCTCTAAAAGATGAGGCCTATGAGGAGAAAATACAACTAAGCATTTCCCATCTTTCTTTAATCCTTTTCTACATGTGGTTAATAATTTGTGATGTTCCGTGTGATTAAACACAACGTCGGATAAAATTATCAAATCGAATTTATGAATCTCATCTTCCGACTCAATCACTTCATTGATGTCATTTCCCCAAATATAACCTTTGACTTCAAACTGGTCCTTCTCAATATGTTTGTTCTCTAGTAAATGATTAAAATTCCATTTGATATTATCAATCAAATCAGCATCTGGATAATCGGTTGAAACTATTTTGGAAGCGCCATTCAAAGAACAAATTAATGAAGGTAAAGCAGCTGCTGCTCCTAACTCAAGAATTCTTTTACCTTTTACCAACTCCGAAGCATTTTTATCTAAGAAATCAGCAGAATAGATACCTGCATTCCATAATAAATGTCCCCATAATGGCGATTTGCCAACTAATTGAAGGGTTATTTCTTTTGGGTCAACGTTGGCTAATTTTCTCTCATATTTGGCATAATGTGGTTTGGGTGGAGGAGGTAAGAAATCGTCTGGGATTTCAAATAATCCTCCTTCAAAGATCTCTTCATCTGACATGGTTGAATTTTTTTGAAAAACTAAGGCTGCGAAATTCAAGATGGGTATTTGCATAGATCGGAGGGAACATAACATTGGGGTTTGGAACTGGCATCATAAGTAGTTTGCTGTAGCTGGAAAATGTAATAGATGATAATTATGATTTAGTCAATTTTAGAAATATAATAAGAATTTGTAATTATTCTTCAAAAATCTGATAAATTGTAGAAATATCTAACTTTATGTAAAACAATTACGTAGAACTTTAACGACTCCATGTTAATTTGTACGCTACGGTTTAAATAAAACATTTAGATTTATTTACTTGTATAGAATTGTATTTCTGCTGCTGTAGCCTTATTTCAATGAAGTTTGCACCCAAATTTAATTCCATTGGACTTGAATTCAAGTTGTAGATTTCGTTTTAGCTTGGTACATAAAAAGAGTTGTAATCATACATGAAAGTTCGCAGTTCAATAATCCCCCATCTATATGGCAGCTAACAAGCATTTTCAAGGTGAATCATCAGCGATGACCATATTCTTGGCTGGTAAAAAACCAAGTAGACGGACCCTCCATGCAAATGATTCGACGAGACTGATATTTATACGACGCTGTAGTATCCACCACTAGCTCTCAATCTTATTGTCAAGGCATGAGCTTTCACAATATAATACAAATTCACTTAGTTACTATGAGCAAATTAGCCAGATTCAATTTGCAATTTAAATATAACGTATAGCATCGTCTCTACCCATACACTAGAGCTCACACCCTACCCAGTCATTAATATGGGACTTGCACTCTTCTAATATTCTAAAGTGCACCAAAAAATCACTTAAGAAATCAAACTAGCTCAGACCTCACAAACCACACAAGCATTCGCAAGCCAACAATGAATTCACGATGGTCAAAAACTTCAACCAAACTTCTATCTGATCCAGACAATCTTTCATTATGGGAACAATTAATCACTGATGCAGAATATAATAATAAACTTGGTATAAACAAGTCATCATCCCAGGAATCCATAGAATTATTGCACACTACATACACCAAATTCTTAGAGAAATATCCATTATTATTCAATTATTGGATCAAATATGCTGAATGGGAATTCAAACTAGGAAACACGCTAAAATCTGAATTAATCTACGAAAGGAGTTTGAAATATTTATCTTATTCGATTGAAATTTGGGTCAAGTATTTAACGTTTAAGATAGAAACAATCAACAACAATGTTATTGAAGTATTGAAATTATTTGAAAGAGGTAGGAAACTAATTGGGAATCATTTTCATGGATATGAATTCTATAATTTATATTTACAATTTTTGAAGGATTATGAGCTGTTTGATCCTTCCAATTTCAAATTGAAATATTATGTTTTATATCGAATCATCATAGAAATCCCAATGTATCATTATGAATTCTTCTTCAAAAGTTTTATGGATTTAATAAACGATTTATCATTACTTGATAAAGCTGAATTCCACAAATACCTACCTTATTTAATTCCTAGTAAGGACTTGAATAAATATTTGAAATTAGAACCGAAGAATGTTGCTGTTTCTTTGAAGAAAACCTTCATCGATATCTTCATAACAACTCAATATAAAGTGTATGAATTATATGCATTTGAAAAGGAATTTACAAGACAATATTATGATATAAAGTTAATCCTGTTGCAACAACTAGATAAATGGGATTTATATATTGACTTCATTAAACTCAAGTATCCAGAAGATTTCGTAATTCTAAACCTTGAACGATGTTTGATAATAACAAGTTCATATCCTCGATTTTGGATCAAATATTCAAATTACTTGATAAGTTCAAAGAAATATCTTAAGGCTCTTGAGATTCTATCTCGAGGTTTCTCGTTCAATAATCATTACAAGTTGCTAATTAAATTAGTTGACATTCATATTACGTTGGAACATTTTACAAAAGCAAAAGATCTTTTGGTATCATACATAGCAAATAATGTTTCAATTCCAATACCAGTATATGAAAGGTTGATAACTGTTGAAAGGTTGTTGAATAACGACGAATCGTATTTGGTGAGTTTGTTCAAACAGATTATATTGGAAACCAATGCTGATTGGTTTTTTCAATACATAGTGTTGTTCGGTTCGATAAGCGATTCAAAAAAGATCGAACTTTTTAACGAGATGGTGGAATTTAAGGAATCTAAGAATTATAAAGAAGCGTTTGGGAGGTTGGTAAAAGATAAGGATGTGGATGATGACAAGGACACTGACTTTGAAGTGTTATTTGACGACGAGATGGAACTGTACAGGTAACGATTAATCAACGTTACTCAGAACGCTTTTAGACGAGAAGAGGACCAAGAACCCGTTAATGTGGTACTCCCGGCTTAAATACCTTTGTTCTTATTAAGTTTACAAAATTACGGCAAAATAGGTCTACATGTATAAATGTCTTGAATTCCTATGGAAATGTCATTTCGTTTATAATAACTTCAATATACCCATACAATTGTTTGTGTATAATAACTTCAATACCCTTATAATTGTTTGTGTGTATAATAACTCCAATGGTACACCCATATATGCATAATGCTCGAAAGTCAATCCGTTTATAATTGTGTGGATGATTGGTATTTCATTCAGGTACTTATGCTTCTCCCTTACAGACCTGTTGCAACAACTCGAGTGTGATCACTCCTTCAAGAACAAATTCACAGAGGAAACCAAAAAAAACCCTGAAATACCTATGTATCCTATCCTCTTGTCCCAAACCCACTTATTATATGGTAAGTATACCAAATAAATTGTGATAATTACAATTAATGCAATAACAGTCACGACCACATCTGTGGTTAAAGTGAAAGTAATTGGGGTACCTTTATTTTTCAATATGATCAAAGCTCCATTTAATCCAAGACCTAACAAAATCAATAATAAGGGAGTTCCTAAACAAGCATTAATACCCAAGATTGGATTTATTCTAGTTGACAAAGTTACGTTTGTAATTATATCATTAATCGAGTTACTTATTGAAAACACAAATAAGCCCAATAAGTAGTCTGAAATCCTCCAAAGAAGTCCAAAATTCTTAAGCAATAAAAGTACACCTTTTGATGTGAATGTGATCAAAATTGTACTATTTAAGATTCCAAATAGATTCAAAACCAGATTACTTATACTTCCTGGAGTATGGATTGATAAAACCAATATGATCAAAATCAAAACAATTGGAAACAAATCTAGAAGATCCATTTTGAAGATCAAATAATTTAATAATAATGGAATCTCTATTGAGAACCAAGTCTTGAATGCTATTTTTGAGTTTCCAAACCACCAAGAAGTTTTATTCGAACTCACTGGAACTAGATATAAGCAAATTACATCAACAATATTAGTTAATATCTGTAATAAACCAATTGAATCTTCAATAATCATCTCTTCTAAATATTCGATATTAACAGGATGACCAGGAGGTTTTGTTGGAGAGGTAGTTGGACTTAATAAATGTAAAGCTTCTTCTAAACCAAACGGTTCATTAGTATCGTCTTGATGATCTTTATCATATAAGTTCAAAAATAATATATAAAACAAGTAAGTAGCTATCATTATAATACATTCTATTAAGGTGATCTTTGAATCGTACATGATAAACGAAAATACCAATAATATAAAAAAGACCCAAGTCATATCTATCATTAAACTATGGGAATTGATTACTTTGAATGGGCTGTTTAGTATACTTATAGTACCAATTATAACAGTGAACATTATCAATATCGATCCTATGATTTGGCCTAGTACAAGATCATTAGTACCTGAATCCAATATAATATAGTAATTTATTATATCTGGAGTAGCATTAGTTAAGGGTATTATAACAAAGCCAAGTATATCATTTTTGATCTTTAAAGTATCACTTAATTCATGAATATTTGGAAACAAACAATTAGATACTATAATACTTAGTGATACTAAGATGATTGCTAATGCTATGAAGATTCCAATCGATAATAATAATAGAATTAGCGTGGATGGGTAATGATTTGAACAATAGTAAAATCGTACTATTTGAAAGTAATTCTTATCACAATGTTTTATAATTGAACAATAATCTCGTTCCTTAGGGGGTAGTATACATGTTTTATCAACTGTTAAAAATTCTGAGTCTAATGATAGTACACCAATAATGAATATTGTTAATATGAGTAGCTTATCACCTTTAACCATGGATGTCTATGAATGTGTGCCTATATATTTAGGATTGAACCTTTGCAAATGAATAAACAGTAGGATGAATGTACTTATCAATAACCGTATGATGAATAAACCGTTGTAGAACCAATAATCTTTTGTATAATGTGAGTAAAGCCTTGGGTATTTAAGTGCAGCATATGCTTGCTAAATGCGAATCAATTCTCTTTTGGGGTGCAGGGGGGCTGTGATATATAGATCGAAATTACGAGGGATTCGCAAGCTGATTTTGGTGGATGAATTACTTGGCAGGGAATTTGAATGACTGCAAGATAGGTAGTTATATTGGGATTTGACGTGAAGAGAATGTAAGAAAGAGAGGTCACTCTCCTAAATAGCCCGGTTACCCGCAAAGGGTATATTACTGTATAAGATCGATATCTTCGCCCACAATTCGCATCACACCCCCATTTACTCACACAATACCAGTAACTTAAATTGGGGGGGCTTCGGGGTCCCGTTTTGAATTCTTTTCGCTTACGTTGTCAAACGGCTGCAAATGACGCATTGGCGGTGTCAATAATTGTCTTGGAAAGCTTCGAGAAGCTCTTGGGATTCGATCAGCTGTGTTGTTTCTAGAAATAATCCTGATTTGGATTATTATGGGACTGTTTACGTTTGCTAATACTACATTGCTTAAGTCCAATACAACTACAATTCATTCACATCTCAAATATAAATACTATATAAGAGGCAAGTCTATCTATATGGTGAATTTGCCTTCTAATAAAATTACTGAATGCAAATTACATTCTTATCACTTCTGAATGCAAATTACATTCTTATCATCTCTGAATGCAAATTACATTCTTATCACTTCTGAATGCAAATTACATTCTTATCATCTCTGAATGCAAATTACTTATCATCTCTGAATGCAAATTACATTCCTCAACCTGCAGATCTAATTCATCTTCAAATACCCTCCACTACTTAAAAACTCTCTTGAAATGCTTTATACTCCTCCCTTTCAAGAATTTCGACACCAATCTTAATATCCAAATTGATATCCTCAATAAGCGCTTCTTTGGTCGTATAATTCAATTCAGGACGAATGTATCCCAAAACATTGAACTTAATATCAGCTCCATAGAAATTATCTTCAAACTTATGAACAATATGAATTTCAGCAGCTTTTTCTTTATTTTTATAAAATGGATTCCAACCAATAGACATAACCATAGGTAAGCTTTGTAATTCGTTTCCATTTAAATATTTTCCATGGTTTATGCTTACTTCTTGTCCATCATTTCTCTTGGTTGTGGTAAGATCATTGGTTGTTGGTATTACCTTACACCAACCATAATAAATACCAGTGTCTAAATTATTCAATTCTTCATTGATTGGAATATTAGCTGTTGGAATTCCCAATTCAGACGACCCTCTACCGAATCCACACACGACCTTAGAGTGTACTATTATAGGATATGGAGAAGTAGGAGCTTTTGGTATGATTGCCTCTGGACGAGCCATGATTGATAAGCTTGAATTTTTGGTGCGAGTTACTAATATATGACTATATTTTTGAATGTGATGATTGACTGGCAGCTCAAAAACGGAAATCACAGAAGTGTAGTTTGTAATCATCTGCGACTTGTCTTTCTTTGAGAGAGAGAGAGAGAGAGAGAGAGAGAGAGCAAGTTTAATAGCGATAGGAATCAACTTACACTCGAATCCTCGAATCCTCGAATTTAAGCTCCATCTCTTTCCTTTGGTCGTTAATGGAACATTGCTAACTGAATTCGCCACCACTTCATGGTATCCAAAGTATAAGTCTGTATTAAACAATTACAATTTTACAAACACAGTGCATGATTTGACAGAAACCCTTAAAGGAAGCGTTTTCGGCGATTTAATGTCGCAAAATCCCCCCGCGGCTGCGTTGCCTAACTCAACAAATAATGATATCTACAATGACTTCCTAAGCGCATTTTTCAGATCCAAAGTATTTGCAAAGAACAACACAGCCCGTAAGGCACAAATCAGTACAGTAAACTAAGCTATATTACAAGTGCATCGCATAAATTGCACTGTTCCCTTATTCGCCCAAGATGCTGCTGAATCGCACTAGAACCCCGGATTGTTTAAATTACGTAAGTGTTGTCATAAAATTTTGACATACATTAGGCCGGGAATGCACTGGATGTTCGGAAATCATCATTAGGAAGTGCTGCGTGGTAATACTTCCTCGTCATTATTAAATTTGCCGTCACTTGAACTCATATCCTTTCACCCTGTAATACTCTACATCTTGCTTACATATAATTAACTGTCGTATAACATCTCAATATTTCATATTAAATACCTAGAATTTGGCTTCTAATTGTTCCAACAAAGTGATACAATCCTTACCGAAACCTCTGATACCTTGGGCTAACTTTTCGGTGGCCATAGCATCATCATTTAATAAGTATCTGAAAGTAGATTCATCATCAACATAAGAAACCTTTTCGAAATCAGCAGATTTGGCAGTGGCGGCATCCAAAACCTTTGGTACATCTTCAGTAGAGTTTAATAATTCTTCCAATAATTTTGGAGCAATGGTCAAGAAATCACAACCAGCTAAGGCCTTGATTTCACCAGTGTTTCTGAAAGAAGCACCCATAACAATGGTTTCGTAACCGAATTTCTTGTAGTAGTTGAAAATAGATCTGACTGAAATTACACCAGGGTCCTTTTCACCTTGGTAGTCTCCACCAGTGGAAGCTTTGTACCAATCTAAGATTCTTCCAACGAATGGAGAAATTAAAGTAACCTTAGCTTCAGCACAAGCGACGGCTTGAACGAAAGAGAATAATAAGGTTAAGTTACAGTGGATTCCATGCTTAGATTCCAATTCTCTAGCAGCTTGAATACCTTCCCAAGTGGAAGCAAGTTTGATAAGAACTCTGTCCTTTTCAATTCCAACGGACTTATACAAAGCAATTAATTCAATTGCCTTTTTGACGGAAGCATCCTTGTCGAAAGATAATCTAGCATCAACTTCAGTTGAAACTCTACCTGGAACAATCTTCAAGATTTCTTTACCGAATTCAACAAGTAAACGATCTAAGGCAAGAGAGGCCTTCTCAGCAGAGGTGGCATCCTTGGCAGAGTTTTCCTTAGCGTAATCGACTGCGACATCAATCAATTTAGCGTATTCTGGCTTTTTGGCAGCAGCTAAGATTAATGATGGGTTAGTTGTAGCATCTTGTGGAGTATATTTGGCGATGGACTCAAATTCACCAGTATCAGTGACGATGGTGGTACCAGAAGCTTTCAATTGTTCTAATGAGGAGGACATGTTTAGTTTTGAGAATTGAAAATTAGGTGGAAATTTAATCCTTATATATGGGGGACCGTGAACCGGATAGCAAGGGAGTGTATATAATCACAACAATAATTATTACATAAGAGCTATTAATGGAGTGAATGGAGGATAGTCCGTGAGCGCGAAGGGTCCGTGGTTGCATTGGTAGTACTAGAAGGTGTGACCATTACCACCATTTACGATGTATTACTACTTATTACTAAATTCAACAAAAAAAAGACTCACGTTGAGGGTACTAATTAGTTATAGTACATGTCATCATATACATTGGAAGATTCCAAGAAGTTTCTAAATTACTCTACCGTCAGAAGAAAATATGGCACAAATGATGTCTAACTTGCCGTATTGTACCGAAATGATTTGCAACATTATTCAATCACGTTTCTTGATCATTCCCACGCTAACACCGACAGAGCTCTAGACTGGCTTAGTAACCGGATTTAACTTTGTGAAGACCTAGAAGTGTTTTGAAATTTCAATACGATTTAGCAATATTAGCAACAATGATCAAACGTCTACTTGTGAGTGTTTCGAGTGATTATGGTGAAGAATTCCAGGTAGTACCAATCAATTCCAATGAAACAGTTGAAATACAATCAGCTTTGGGTGTTTTTAAATTAGCTGTATTCATTAAAAGTTTCGATGGTTCAAAGAGGCATTTAAATAATAGTTGTTATAATGTTGGTGAAGGTAATTATCTTAATGGAGATTTGATTGAAAAGGAATCGACTCTGTTAACTGAAACTGATCAACATAATTTTAGATTATCTATGGATTTCAAGCCAAATGCTCCAATTAATGGAAGTGATTTACTCTTTGGAAATGACTTTACTGTTCCAATTAGAGATTATGTACCTTCATTTTTGCTTTCAACAGGCTTGAAAATCTTCACAAGATTTATCAACAATACTCTTAAAGGAGATATATATTGTGATAAACCGTTTTTATATGGTTTAGTTTTAAACAGCATTACATATCTTACGAAGGCAAATCCGGGCGAAGAATTGAAATTCCCCCTGCCTCCTGCGAATTACAAGGGAGGTAAAGGTGGTGTTGATTATGAAGAAAACCTAAATGAAGATGATAAATGTATTCCTTCAACGGCTGGTCCGCGTAAGACTTATTATAAGAATTTGGAAAATTGTAAATCTTATACCTTCAAAAAGGATACATCTTATAGACTTACCTTTGATGCTATCTCACTCAAAATGGCCGACTCAAAATACGCCATCAGTATCTCCACATTTGCAGGTCGTTCTTTCGATATAAATGCAGGTCAATATGCAAATGAAACTTTGGATAATTTTAATTGGGTCATTAAATCAAAGGGTAATGAAGGTGTTGGTTATGGTACAGTTGGTTTGGTTATCTCTTTCAAGTTGATTGATGAAGAGGAAACTCCAATGATTAATACTGGTAGTACTAGAAGTGAGGCTTCTAGTAAGAGTGGTGCTTAAGTAAGAGCTAGTGTCTTTTAGGAAGAAAGACAAGGGAACAAACATAGCGAAGCTATCTGATTGCAATTGAATGGGAGGCACAGGTATATTCAAGCGTATCACACTACACAGAATACGAGAGATATAAGAAATACACATAGAACTAGATTTGTATAGTATCTTCGTTAGAATAGATTTTAAATATGACATTTAGATTTTAATTATGACATTCCGATTTTACAAAATTCACATGTAAGCCTATTTTACCGATTGCGATTTTGCGGATGATGTAAGTGAAGCATATGAGAAGGTTTGTACAACGTGCGTGCCTGACAACCAGATGTTCATCATCATATATTTTATCCAATGAGCTCACCCTGCGAATGTTCGTTTCAAGGTTCGATGAGAGTCTTCGAAGATCATTATGATATAGTTACGAAGACCGGGGGTCTGGTTTCCGCTAGGAACTCTTGTTTTCCCATGTGTTAGTAAAGTCTAGCGTGTTATACAAGTAAGATATTTTATACCTTTCGCCTATCTTCTTAAATACCCGAAAATGGTTGCAAAATGTGCCTAACATCAAGTTGATAAAAAATCAATATTGTGTAAAATCTAAACACGTCAGACTTGGCTCGCTACATTTACCCGCTCTTACGCGGTTGTTCCCAACCAGTGATAAGTATCCCCCAACCACGTAACATCGTCATTTCCTGCTTACATAATCAAGTCGTGCATTTTTACCAACGATTTTCAACAACACATGACTCGTCGAAAAGCAGTCACAGGAATATACCAGGCACAACAAACATTAGACTGCAAAATATGGAACACGGTGAAGCCCAATTAGGGGCCCAAACTGTCGATACCAACACACCACAAGTAAAGGAGAGCAGCGATGATTTAGACCTTGATAAGGCTATTGCTGATTCATTGTCATCATTAGTTACAGGCGATGACCACGCAATGGCAGAGGAGGAATTGCTGCAAATAGGTCAAGAGGACCCAAAAGAGAACCCCATAGGTGAAGCAGATACTCAAAATGTGGCCCATAATGAAGATAATGAATTGGAGGAAGCAATTGGCAACGTTTTTGACCATTTTGACTTCGATGAAGTCAAGAATGCAACGGAAACTGGGGAATTTGAGGAGCATCTGGCCCCACAAGACGGTAAACAGGAGGAAGTTACCAGCAATGTAACCGACGAAGCTGACTTACAAGAGGGAGCATTTGCTGAAGTTTTTGGGCAGACGAATATTGCAAACCAAAACATTGATTTACAAAATCTGGAGAAGGATCACAATAACAACCATGACCAAACAGATGTCCTTCCCGAACAATTAGATGGCGAGGATCAACACGATGGATTAGAGGATGCCATTGGCGACGCTTTTGCTGATGCAATCAGAGAATCTGAGACAAAGCTGAGCACAAAAGATGACATTACTGATGCATTTGAAGAAGCAATACGAGGGTCTGAGATTTTGGAGGAAAACAATGCTAGTTTGTTTAATTCTAAAGAAGGAAGTAGCGACCATTCAATTTCCGATGCCTTTGCAGTCGCAATAAGGGAGTCAGTAAGCAATGAAGGAGGTAAGACTGACGAGGTAATAGAAAACGAATTCTCCACCGCAAAACCTGATAATGAAGATGAATCATTGAATGATGCCATCGGAAAAGCTTTTGCTGATGTGACGGCAAACCATGAAAGTGATGCACTGAGCGAAGCCATTGCCAATGCTTTTGGTAACATTACAGAAAAGCCTAGAAGTGAAGATGACGATTTGAACGACGTCATCGGCAATGCATTTGCAAATGCTACTGAAAACTCTGAAAATGTGGAGGGCGATTTAGACAAAGCCATAGGAAATGCATTTGCTGAAGTTAATGAAAATTCTGGCAATGAAGATGAAGCCTTGAATGACGCCATTGGAAGCGCATTTGCGGACGCTACTGAAAAGTCAGACAATGAGGACGACGCTTTAAATGACGCTATTGGAAATGCGTTTGCAGATGCCTTTGGCGGAGACAACGAGCAACCAGAGGAATCTCAGAATGCACAAACCGAGAGTGTCGAAGATGAACTACATAAAGTTATAGGTGACGCTTTTGCGAGTACCTTTTCTAATGAATCAAAGGAGCCCAACTCAGAAAATTCTAATGGTGAAACGTTATCTACTCCTATCGAACCTACGCTGAAAATTCCAGTCGACGAAAATGCTGAAGATGATGACTTGAATAAAGCAATTGGAAATGCATTTGCGGACGTGTTGAATGAAGAAGAGCTGTCTACGCAGACCAACAATGATGATGATTTGAATAATGCCATTGGCAATGCTTTAAACAGCATGATTCTGGCAGAAACTGTAGAATCTAATGATTCTCAATTGCAGGATGCGATTGGTAATGCATTGAGCAACATGTTTAGTGCCGACGATAAAAAACACGCAGATGGTGATACTTATATGGATGACGCTCTGGAAAGTTCTGACGATTTAGAAGAAGCCATTGGGAACGCTTTCAAGAGTATCATGCCGGAAGGCCAATCTTCTCAAGTTGCTGATGAAGATTTGGTCGATTTGGTATCAATGTCCTACAAAAAGATCTTACCTTCAGGATACAAGCTGACTGAAAATGCTATCATTGAAGCTTTCAAATCAGCTATTTCCAAAGAGTTGAATGCAGAACCCGACGTTGCCAGATTCAACGTCTCAAATGTAGCACAACTGGTGATCAATAATGTGATATCTCATGATATTCTTCCTGAGGCCGCATTGAATGCTTTAGCATATGATATCGCCTATCAAGTTCTGACTCACCTTACCAAAGATGAAAGGCGGAAGGGTTACAGTATTCCTCAAATTGATGAAAATATCCTCGAGCATTTTGAGAACGAAGCACACAAGAGAGATACAAATAAATCTTCTGGCAGAGACAATTTAGAAGACCTTCAAATGAATGACATAGTGGAGAATGCATTCAATATGGCGATGGATAATCCCTTCGGATTAATTGCTAACAAGCAACCTGGAGAAAGGGACTCCGTAGGGCAGTTTATGGGACGCACAAACAAGCCACCTGCATTGGCTACTCCTTCTCGAACTATCTTGAGAAACAAACCACCAACATACGTTTCACAACCGTCCAAGAGATTTGCATCAACTGCTGCTCTGCAATATTCAGGATTTGCAGAGTTCCATGAACAAAACGCTAAAGGAAGCTCAAGTGGAGATTCAATTTCTGAACCAAAGAAGAAGGAATTGTCCATTGCTGAGACTCTTGCGTTACACAGATCTTACATGTCCAATGTTCCAAGAAGAAACTACTCATCTATGGAATCACTTGACGAAGCCTTGAAAGCAAACAAGGCATACGTAGGACCAATCAAATGGCAAATATCTAGCGTGATTAACTCAATCACATCGAGGACCGGGGAGAGCTCTTCAACCGAAACGAATGTTTTAAGTGCAATCAAGGAAATGACAAATATATTGACATCAGATTCCCGTGGAAGATACATTCCACGCGAGATACTTTCTATCGGAGAAATCATTTCCACATACAAGGGTAAAGAAGAACAGAGTAATTTGATAAAATCGTTAATGTTGGCAAAGAATTACCTTGAGATGAAGAGGCCAATTGCGGCAGACAACTCAAAGGCTAGTTTGTTGATTGATACTGTGTTGAAGCAATTCAAGAACGAGTTCGAAACTCAGGATACCAGCCAGTTGACATTACTTGAGAAATTGAATTTATCTGGGCTTCCAAACATTCCTGCAGAAATCATTTCCAGCATTAGCAAGTCTGTGGTATCAGCAATTGCAAGTTATTCACAAAATAAGAGAACCACCGGCAAAATAAAACCGAAAGAGTTTGAAGATGCAAAGGAAATGGTAAGACTTGAAAATAGAGCAAGAAAGAAGAAGTGGAGAGAAGAGAACGCTGAGCGTAACAAGGATAATGATCTTCGTTCAAGAGTCTGGAAGAAAGCAAATCAAATGTTTGGTGATGGAGACGATACAAAGAAAAAGGAATGGATAGAGGTGGAGTTCAATAAACGTAGAGAAAAACGTATGTCGAGACTGGGTAAACCTTCAGCTAGTGGTAATGAGGATTCTAAAGACGACAGAATGTCTGAGGATATAAAACTTAAAAAGCCGCTCACAGACATTTTCAACCTTCTTTCTGCGTTTGCTCATCATGAAGATCCAAATGTGGTTTTGGCAGCTACGTCTGCTGCTACCGCTTCTGCTGCTGCATTATATGCTAGCAATAAAAACTTGACCGATTACGATGAGATTGATAGTTCCATTACAGCTATATTATCTTCTGTAATTGAGAATAGCCAAAGTTCTGGTCACCACAAGAGAATTGCAACACTTTCTCAAGGAGTTTCAACATTTGAATCCAAAGTTGCAGAAGCATCATCAACCATACCGGATACTAGTGTAGATCCTTCTTTGGCTAGCTTGGGTATACAAAATGAACCTGCTAGCAAGAGAGCCAAGTTGAGCACCAATATCAATGACGAAAGAGACTCATATACCCGAATTGCTACGAATTTGGATCAAATTAGAAACTCCTTATCAAGTACAGTTCTGTCAGTATGGGGCACAAATTCCTCGTTAAAAATTCCTCAGTATAAGAAACCGCCAACACCGGTTGTAAAGGTCGAGAATCCTACGCTCACATTACCATCAACGTCGCCATTTATTTCAAACAAGTCAAATTTCGGCTCAGCAAATACCCCCAAACCAAGTGTTGGATTAAGAAAGCCTGGTAGCTTTCAAAGACCAGAGCCAAAGAAAGAAAAAGGGAAATCGCTTGGTTTCCCCCAATTGCTCAAGACTACGTTGAGACAAACGTAGCAGACTAATTCTGTATATTAGAATGTATTATAAGGGTTTGTATATTAGAGGCATATGTATATTAGAATATAATGCACCATTGAGGATGACATGTAGGAAGTACTTTTAAGGAGTAGCATTTAAACCTGTAGGTATCTGATTAAATTAATGTATATTGAAATGTCATATTAATAAGGATTAGTTTCTCTAAGCAACCACTTGTATGCCCTCTTATCACCAAGTTCAATCAAACTACGAGCAAACAATTTTCTGATATTCTTGTGATAATCGTTCAACCATTTCACTTCCAAGGCTGTGAAATATTTCTTGTTTACCAAGTTACTACTGAATGGAACTTGGGTTAAGTAGTTGAAACCTAAGTAGTTTTCACCTCCTCTAGTTTTACCAAACTTATCATCAAGTTCTATGATTTCCAATTCACTTTCTATTCTGAATCCGTATTCGCCATCCAAATAATAACCAGGCTCATCTGAAATAATCCCACCCTTATTGAATAATCTTGCTGTCAGTGGACCGCCGGCTGTAGTTGAAATACTCAAAGGACCTTCATGTACGTTACCAAAAGTTCCAACACCATGTCCCGTACCATGGTTGAAATCGAGACCTACATTCCATAATGGTTGTCTTGAAATTGCATCCAAAATAGTGCCCGTAGTTGGTGAATTTGGAGCAAACTTTGCAACAGCAACACCAAGATGTCCCTTTAATACTAAAGAATAATGTTTCTGCAATTGCAGAGTTAATCCTTTTTTACCAAAGTAGAAACTTCTGGTAATATCAGTAGTACCCTCTAAGAATTGTGCACCAGTATCTGCTAAGAATACCTTTTGTGGATCAATGACGGAGTGGTTTTCTTTAGTTGGGAAGTAATGTGGAGAAGAAGAGTTTGCCCCGGACGAAGCAATAACTTCAAATGACAAACCCTTAAAGTTGGGGAATTTAGTTCTGATGGAGTAGATTTTCTTTGCAAAATCATATTCTGTTATCTTTCTCTTCTTGTATACCAAATTATATTCGAGCCAAGCAATAGCTATAATTATAGCTAACGAGTCTTTGTTCTGAGCTATTTTGACATTTTTAAGTTCAGTTTCATTCTTGTATGTCTTTAAGATTGATATAATGGATTCGTATTTAATTTGACGTTTTGCCAAAGATTCGGGAATGGAATCAAGTAACGCAAAAGTGGCATTTGCTTTAAATGGGAACACAATTGACAAAGTTGGAGTGCTTATTGTATTATTCAATAATGACAAATCGTTATAAAAGTCGTCATAATCTTTAATATTTAATGAATCAATATCCTTGAGATGAGATTTGGACAGCTTATCAAGTTTCAATTTGTTGACATACAATGAAGCATCCGACAAAGTAACAATTGCATACGAAAAGAAAGAAGTATTAAACGGTATATCCGAGGTACTTCTTAAATTAAACAACCAAGCTACTTCATCTAAATCAGTGACAATTAAATGGGTCCCTTTTAAGGCGGTTAAATTTTCACGAACTCTTTTTATTTTATCATTTGAAGATTCACCAGAGTATTCGATTTCGTAAGGGAAGACCGGATCCAATGATCTGCTTGGTTTTTCATCTCCCCATACTAAATCAACAAGATTTGTTAACAATGGTTTAAATTCATATTGGTATTTATATTTGACTTTATTGTCCTCGAAGTATTCACCCTTTGAAATGCTAATAAGTCTTGGATCTGTTGAAATCACATTACTAAATTTATTTGAAATGGCGTTATCAATTGCAAATTGATTCCAAGATTTATAACCAGCAACACCAGCTTTCAATAAGCTCCAATGTTTACTATCCAATTGTTTTTCTGCTTGTAAGAAATACCTACCATCTGTAGATAAGGCGGCAGATCCCGTTAATGTGACTTCATCATCCAAAGTGATAACGGCGATTCCAGCACTGCCTGTAAAATCAGTCAAGAACTCTCTTCGCTTATCTGAAAGTGCAGTGTATTCAGATTGGTGTTCATCTTCTGATGGAACAATATAAACACCAATCTTATGTTCTTTCATCAATTGTCTTAATTTATATAACTTTTCGCCAGTTGGAATTCTGGATTTATTAAGACTGTGGTATTCCAAATCATCTAATTCTTCTTCATCCCCAGAATCGTCTTCATCATCAAAATCAAATTGTGATAAATTCTCTCCAACTACTAAATTCTTTAATTGAGTTGATAAGCTAATTATTGGACTTGTCACAAGTTTCAAAACTGACGAACATCCGGAATCAGTGGTTGCTGAATCAAGTGTGGAACTGACAGGTTCGTCTGCAAGAAGTCTCTCCTTCTCTGAATAGCTCATGGTATATAATTTACCTTGAAATTGTGCGACACCAATATTCGAAGGTTTTGGGCAACACTAGATTATTGGAAACTGTGGAAATAACGAAATTTATTAAAAAGTACAGAGCTCCCTAAAAGAAAGGGAGGGTACTGTGAAAATAAAGTGAAATTCTCCCTTGTATAATTTCCACACTCCACAATGATTTGTCCAAATGGAGTACATTGTGTTCCAAATAAGGAGCTGTTGCATGGGTTAAGTGATCAAAATTGTTGTAACATGTGAGCAGTTTCAAATATCATTACAGATGCAAGCTCTTCTTGTAAGAAAGTCGGAATGTTAGGAAATATTGGGTGCAAAAATAATTTGAACACGCCCCAAATCACATACTTAGGTGGGGAGTTACTGGGTGTAATTGAGTGCAATTAAGTTGGAATAATACTTGGTGGTGGGTAAACGTGATACCGAATTATAATTAGAAATGTATACATATTTCAGGCTAAGATGCCACTACTAAGTTGCCCTATACTTCAGATGCCATCCTTGAAGGGCACAATTGGTAGTCATTCTGTAGCAAAGTCAATAAATTAATATTGCCCATTCTTATCGTACTAAAAGCTCTTATCATACTAACTGTTAACGCATTCCAACCTCTAGTGGAACTACGAGATAGTGATCCTTGTCGTTTCAAGATCGTCGTGTGATAGGTTCCGTTCTCTGCTGTAATTCCACAGATTACAAGTCACGAATTTACGCACTCATTTCTCTGTGTACATTTTCTATTTACTTCTGACGCGTCTAACAACATGGGTAGACTCATTGGATTAGAGTTACACAACTTCAAATCATATAAAGGAACCTCCACGATTGGGTTTGGATCTTCCTACTTCACGTCAATCATTGGTCCAAATGGTGCTGGGAAATCTAATATGATGGATGCAATTTCCTTTGTTCTTGGTGTGAAATCAAGTCATTTGAGATCAAGTAATATGAAAGATTTGATCTATAGAGGTAGAATTAATGATATTGATGATCCATTAGAAGTTCCAAATCGCGCCTATGTCTTGGCTACTTACCAAAAAGATAATGAAGAACTAATTCATTTGAAAAGATCCATCAATTCAAGTGGAGTAAGTGAATACAAAATAAATGATGTTTCAGTCACAGCATTGAATTATTCATTAGTACTCAAAGCGGAGAATATACTTATTAAAGCTAGAAATTTCCTTGTATTTCAAGGAGATGTAGAACAAATAGCTTCACAATCATCAAAGGATTTAACCAATATGATTGAAACAATTAGTGGATCCAATGAATACTCAAAAGAATACGATCAATTGAAAGATGAATTAGAAAAAGCACATGAGTTTTCCAATTCAGTCTTTTCAAGGAAACGTAATTTGAACTCGGAATCAAAACAGTACAAAGAACAGATGCATGAGCAACGTGAATTTGAACAGAAATTATATGAGAAATCTGAAACTATCAAGAAAATCAACTTGTATAAGTTATATCATAATCAAAAAAAGCATTTTGAATCAATTGAGGAACTTTCAAGTAAGAAGAAACAGTTGAAACAAGTTGAAAAGAAATTACTTTCAGAGAATAAATCGTTAAAAAATGCTATTTCCGAATACTCGAAGTTAATTTTGGAAGATAAGAAACATGCCACTTTGATTGATAATGTGTCAACAAAGGTTGAACTTTCAAAGAGAGATTTAATACCAATTGAAGCCAACAAGAAGGCCATTTCTACAAAAATCCATCAGATAAAGAATAAAATAAATCAGATTGAAATCGATTATAAAAGACAAAAGAAAGATGTCTCTATAATTGAAAAACAGTTAAAGGAAGCTGAGTCTTTATACCAGGAATTCCAAGATAAAATAAGAGCAAGTGTATCTTCAAATATGACTGCAGAAGGTCAACTTGAGTATGAAAATTTAAGATCCAAATTCCTCGCAAATGATGGATCTCAATTAGAAGAAGAGATCAATATCTTAAATAATGATAAAGATTCTTTAAAGATTGGAGTTTCGAATTTGAAAGTGCAATCCTTAAATGCAACAAGCAGAATTTCAGAATTAGAAGGAATTGTGAACTCAGAATTGAAGTCGAAACTATCTGATATTTCCAATGAAATAAATGATGTACTTACCTTGAAACAAGAGAAGACAGAGAAGAGGGATTTGCTTATCAAATCTAAAGAAGAATTCAATTATCAAGAATTACAATTAAACTCCAAATTAAGAGATGTATTAGTGAAATTGGATGAATTGTCTTCTCAACAGAGAGAATCAAACAAACAAAGAAAACTAAGAGAAAATGTAACCATGTTAAAGAAGTTCTTCCCTAAAGGTTCTATTAAAGGTCTTGTTTACGAATTGGTTCGTCCTACTCAACAGAAGTATGAATTAGCATTACAAACTGTTTTGGGTAGAAATTTCGATTCCATCATTGTTGAATCAGCCTCGGTGGCCTATAAATGTATTGAGATTTTGAAAGAAAGAAGAACAGGTGTTGCAACTTTCATACCTCTAGATTCAGTTGTCAATGATCCTATAAATTTGAATTTCTTAAGATCAATTGACTCCGCAGCCCAACCGGGGGTTGATATTTTACAATATGAAGATAAGTCTCTAGAGCAAGCCATGAACTACGTGGTTGGAAATGCTTTGGTCGTAGATGGTATTGAAAAGGCGAGAGAATTGAAATGGAGTTCTAATAGACTTGATTGTAAAATGGTTACGTTGGACGGATCGGTGATTCATAAGTCTGGCTTAATGACCGGTGGTCAAGCCCAAGCTTCCAATTCTACTACTTGGGATAAAAATGAATGGAATAGTTTGAATAACGTAAAAGATGAGATATTGGGTCAATTATCTAAACTTCAAGAATCAATTCCAAAGGAGTTGGAAATTAATGTAATTGCTGAGGAGATTAGTCTGTTAGATGACAAATTACCAATGTTGAGGAATCATAAATTGAATGTAGAGAGAGTGACCAAAGATAGACAGAGAGAAATAGAACATCAAAAGGGATTATTACAGAAATTTGAAGATCAAATCAACGAGAAGCAAATTGCGATTGTTAATTTGGATAAAGAGATTTTGAATTATCAAGAAAAGATCAAAAATCTACAAAACAAAATCTATTCAGAATTTTGTATTAAATACAAGTTCTCCAATGGTATTGAAGATTACGAAAACTTACACGGTTCTACATTAAGAGTTAGAACAAAGGAAAGAGCACAATTTTCAAAGGCTATTTCTACATTGTCCAACAAGTTGAATTTCGAGAATCAAAGAGTTAAAGAAACTGAAGAAAGAAGAAAACTACTTGAGACGAATGTGCAAGAACTTGAACAAGAGAGGCTGGTTATTCTCGGCCAAAAACAAGAACTCGAAGATATTATTGATCGTGATGAAGCTGAATTAGAGATCTTACAATTGGAGAATGTTCAGCATACTAATAAACTAGAGAGTAAATTGAAATATACCAAAACCTTAGAATCCCAGGTTGCTGAAATCGAAGCTGAAATTTCTGAAATATCTAAAACAATCACATCATCGGAAGAGAATCTTTTGAAGGTTGATATCGATAGGGTCAACCTTATAAAGACCTGTAAGATTGGTAACGTAAATATTCCTTTGGCAGATGGTTTTATTGAGTCACTACCCCTTGATTCACTTGTTGAGGATGTATACAAGATTGAAATCGATTATGATCTATTGGAAGCGAAGTACTTGGATGTGTATAATAATAGGCTTGAAGCTGAATTACAAGTACAATTGGAAACGATCACAGATCAGCTTGATAAAATAACCCCAAATTCGAAGGCAGTGGAAAGATTGAAGGAAGTCGAGTCCAAGATCAGAGACTTCGATAAAGAACATACGATTGCAAGACAGAAGGAACGTAAGATTGCAGCTAAAGTTCAAGTTATAAGAACAAAAAGATATGACTTATTCATGCAAGCATTTGAACATATTTCTGGCCAAATTGATTTCATATATAAAGAGTTGACGAAGTCAAGCACTTCCCCCTTAGGTGGATCTGCTTACTTGACTTTGGAAGATGAAGATTCCCCTTACAGCTCTGGTATCAAATACCATGCTATGCCTCCAATGAAAAGATTTAGAGATATGGAATTATTGTCTGGTGGGGAGAAAACAATTGCTGCACTTGCATTGTTATTTGCCATTCATTCGTTCCAACCGTCTCCATTTTTTGTACTTGATGAAGTTGATGCTGCTTTGGATAACGCAAATGTTGGTAGAATTGCAAATTATATAAAGACCCATGCAGGGCCGTCTTTCCAATTCATAGTGATCTCTTTGAAGAACTCATTATTTGAAAAGTCTGATGCATTGGTTGGTATTTATAGGGAACAACGTGAGAATAGTTCCAGAACTGTTACTTTGGATTTGAGAGATTATCCTGAGGAGGATATACCAGTTACTGTTGTGTGAGGGTATTCCGATAAGTTGTTTAGTGTATTATAATGTGTTTAAGTATTATTTGTAGATTATGTTTATTTTGCTTATTTTTCATTTTTAGACATTCTCGAACCTGCACTCGCGTGGGTTGCAAAATCTCTTTTCAGAATCTTTTTTCAAAATCCGTACTACAATGATACGATGCTCCATGATCGTTGGTAAGGGCCTTAGGTGTTGCCGGAACTTCTCCCTTACCAGAGCCAATAACTTGGTTGTGGTGCGAAAGAAGACTTTGAATATCATAGATGATATTATTGTTGGTGAAGATAAACTAGCTAGAACAACAGGTAAGGTGCTATCGGATTTGAAGAGAATTAAGAAGAAGACGAAACGAGATACTACGGATGTCACAAGCAGGCCGAATATTCTTTTCCTAGAAGTCAAAGATGCATTGGAGAAGTTTAATATGAAGTCAGGTACTTCCGTCAAGGTACAAGATATTTTAAACTCAACTGAATTGATAGACAAGTTTTTATTTTCAAAGAAAAGACCAGAAATAATAATCCCCAGTGTGGAAATCATTTACCAGACTTCCGAGGGTAGTGGAATAGCGTTTATTCCTAAACCAATGTATGCTTCGGCTTTGATAGAAGAGGAGATTTATAATCAATACACTGCGGTGATTATCCCAAAGACCTTGGTGGGAGATAAGGTTAAAGTCAAGTTGGCACTTCATGATAAGATCCACTCAGAAGGGATTCTTCTAGAGGTTGTGAATTCAAAATCATCGAAACGTAAGAATGACTTAGTTCTCTGCAAGCATTTTGATGAATGTAATGGATGTCAATTACAAATGCTTCCATACGAAGAACAACTTAGTTGGAAACAATCAATGATTCAGAGAGCATACAAATTCTTCTTTCCAGACTTGCTAAATAAATTTCCACTAAGTGAATTCGGTAGAGTGAACCCATCCCCAATGCAATACTCATATAGAACAAAATTCACTCCGCATTTTGATTATCCAAGAGATAGAAGTATAACTCACATCAACATCGGATTGAAGAATGTGGACCCGTCAAAAAAGCTGGTGGATATCGACAATTGCCCTTTGATTTCGCCAGCTCTTAATCGAGGATTTCAGAAGAAGAAAAAGCAAGTTCTAGACAATTTGGATCAGGTACCTAATAATAAAATGGGTAGACAGAATACGTTATTTTTCAGAGAAAGTGTAAATGTTGATTTGGAAACTGGTGAAACAGAAAGATTTTGCGTGTCTGATCATACAAAGGTGATTACTGAACAGGTTGAGGATAAATTATTTCAATTCAAATCTGCAAGCTTCTTCCAGACAAATAATGTCATCCTTCCACTGGTGTTAGAGTTTGTTAAACACCATATCAAGCAAGATGGCAAATCTTTCAAATACTTGGTAGACACCTATTGTGGGTCAGGATTCTTTGGGATTTCGTTGGCCAAGTATATCCCCGACGATGGTAAAGTTTTTGGCATTGAAATTGACTCCAATTCGATTGACTATGCCACCAAAAATGCCAATTTGAATGCTATTGATCCGGAAAAGGTACAATTTATTGAAGGAAATGCAGAGAGTATGTTTAAATCAAAGCAATTCCTACAGTCCGGTATTTCGGGAAAAGATAGTGTCGTTATAATGGACCCATCGCGGAAAGGATCGGACATGTCATTTCTCAAACAGTTATATGCTTTCAAGCCTAGCTTGATTATTTACGTTAGTTGTAACGTTCATACTCAGGCAAGAGATTTGGAGAACTTTTTCCAAATCCAAGGTGATGCGAAGTATAGAGTTAGGGATGTTGTCGGGTTCGATTTCTTTCCACAAACAAAGCATGTTGAGACGGTGGCTGTACTTGAATTGGTTGATCCCCTTGGAGCTTAGCGAGAAGGTGGACATTCCTATTAGTTGTACGTCATACCTATGAATTGTGCGTCTTACCAATTGGTGGCGGTGGTATTGCCTACGTTGTGAATCATGTGTTCGACTTCACAAAATTGCACGTTGAGGTAGCTTTACTTGAAGGATATGAATGTAATATAGTTAATAGAAATACATGTAAATAGAGGTACTACATTTACTATATATTATTCTGTATTATTACACTAGGCCGTGTCATCTATAATCTATATACATGTTATACCATGTTTTTAATCATCCTTTGCTCTAACAAACTCGTCAATTATATCAATTAAAGCGTTGACTCCCCATTCAATTCTCTTTCTTTGTTTTTTACCATCTATGATCTCACTGTTTAAAACCTTATCTTGTAAGAAATGTTGAAGACCTCTCAATAAAGATACTTGTTCTTGTGCCTTCGAAGCTCTTTCGATGAGTAGTTTATCATCATACTTCTGTTCGTATTGTTGTGCTGACTTTTTACTTAAGCCAGCACCAACAGAATTGAGTTGAGATTTCTTTGCTATTTGATCCAAAAATCTAACAAACATCACCTCTAAAAATAAAACAGTATCATTGGTAGCAGTCAAAAAATTGATGGTTCTTAAGATATGTAACGGCAAAGAGCCTTCTGCTAACAAGTGACCAAAGAACCTACCCAAATTTAATATTCTCTTTAATTTTGCTTCATCAGTTTCATCTTGGTCAAATCCTGCAAAATCTTCATCATCCAGATCACCATCTCCACCTTCGAATTCTTTGATTAAATCCCAAAGGATGAATTGAAAGGATTTTCTGTATGCATGATTGTTACATAATTTGTTTGCAAGAACTCCATAATACGGGTTCCAGGATGGTTCCACCCCAGCACAATGGATTAATACTCTTGGGATTTCACGTTCTTGGGATCTCTTTAACGTTAACTTATCTAATTTGGTCATGGCATCGACATAATCATTCGCAGACATGATTGAAATGAAAATGGCTCTCCTAATATCAGT
The DNA here is from genome assembly GCA_030570035.1 of Kodamaea derodonti. Taxonomy (NCBI): domain Eukaryota; kingdom Fungi; phylum Ascomycota; class Pichiomycetes; order Serinales; family Debaryomycetaceae; genus Kodamaea; species Kodamaea derodonti. Next base: position 202,924 of record JAJLUU010000011.1, read on the forward strand.
ATTCATTCTTTGAGATCTTGCTAATTCCATCCAATTTGGTTCAGCGCTATCCAATATATCATTAATTTCATAAGTGTTGTCTTTTCCATCTTTCTCTGAATCTTCATGACCTTTCCAAGCAGACCCCACTAACCACCATTTACCTCTTGTTGCAATATCATTAATATCACTGAGACTTACTTGAATTGGGTCGTTAAATCGATTGTTATTAATTGAACTCAAGAATTTCTTTAATCTGATTGAGACCAAATGGTTAGCTTCATTATCAATTTTCAATTTATTATTCTTCAAGGAAGTGATTGTTTCAATTAAGAATTGAGTTCTGGTATTGATTTTTTCTCTTGGTAGGTTCGAATATACTTGATTGATCATCAAGACAATCTCCTTCAAAGCTGTAGGATCATCCGATCTCATTTGATTACCACTATTTCTTATCAAACGTAATAATAGTTCAGCGTTTGACTCATTCAATTCACCAATCAACTTTTTGATCACATCGTACAATAATTTTGAGGAAACCAATTGAAAAAGATAGACCGAAGATAAAAGGGAAATTAAGTTGGAGGCTTCTTTCCCGTTACTGGTGTCAACGTACAAGATTTCGAATTTCTCAATCAAAGATTGTATGAAATGGGCACCGAATTCAACACCTTGTAACCTATAAAGTGCAGTAACCAATGTAGCATGCAAATAAACAAAGTTGTCCAATAATCTACCTTGCTGGATTATACTATCCAAAACAATAGTTGTTAATTCTTCATTAACCGTACTTCTTGGATGAGCCAAAAATAACCCGTTGATTTCGTTCACAATGGTAGCTACATTTGCTTCAGATAATCTATTCAATGGACCTTTGATTGCTCTTCTTAATCTTATGAGTTCTTCAGATGATTCTGCTTGCTTTCTACGCAATGCAGGTGGGACGTATTTACCTGGGGCTGGTATGTCGCTATCAGTCACACTCTTTGGCTCATCAACTACAGGCGCAACATAAGGATTTTCCCTTACTTTGGGAGCTTCCTCCTCATCACTATCAAAATCATCCTCATCATCTTCATCAACATCTGGGAAGTCACTTACTTCTGCTTCCTCGTCCGAATATTCACCTCCAAAGTCTACATCAAGTCCATCTAATAAACCACCAATAATGTCATCATCATCAATTTTTGATAACTTTCCTTTCTTTCCATGTTTGAGTCCAAGCTTTTTAGCATAGAAATCCATTTCGTCTTCATCTTTCTTAAGTAAGGCAGCATCCAGCGCAGATATTATCCTCTCCTTGCTGGCTCTCTTCTCTTCTTTTGCTTTTTTCTTCTCTTCCTTTGCAATTCTTTTGATCTCTTTCTTCTCTTCCTTGGTAAGTTCTTTTGTGAGGCCATTTTTGGCCTCCTTCAAGGCTTTTAATTTGGCCAAAGGATCCTCTTCTTCTTCTAGCTCTTCTGGTTCATCGTCAAAATCATCCTGATCAAATTCAATATCCAAATCTGATTCTTCGGAATCATCATCCTCCAGTAAGGGAATATTTTGTTGGCTCTTTTTTTCTTTTAATGCCTTTAATTTGGCTAAAGGATCGTCCTCTTCTTCAAATTCTTCAGCTTCGTCATCAAAGTCGTTTTCATCAAATTCCTCATCGAGATCTGATTCTTCAGAGTCGGACAGGTTACTTTGTTCTATTATTTTTTTCGATTTCTTCTCCTTTAATGCTTTCAATTTGGCCAAAGGATCTTCTTCTTCTTCTAGTTCTTCAGCTTCGTCATCAAAGTCGTCCTGATCAAATTCTTCATCAAGATCAGACTCCAATGAATCTGAGTCTGAGCTTACATGCTCTTCAGCTTTGGATTTTGACTTTTTCAGTTTCAATGCCTTTAATTTTGCTAAAGGATCGTCTTCCTCTTCAAACTCTTCAGCCTCGTCCTCGAAGTCATTTTCATCGAATTCCTCATCAAGATCCGATTCTTCGGAGTCTTCATCATGATCTACCACCTGCTCATCGAATCCTCCAAAGTCTGAACCTTCGTCTGAGAGGCCATCTCCAAAGTCTGAATCATTGAAATCATCCAAATCGTCTTCCTTGACTATTCTGAACGTGTCTTCCTTCTTAGGTTTTTCCTTCTTGGACCCGGTCTCCTTTTTAGACATCTCATTGTTCTTATTCTTCTTCAGCTTGCTTTTTACATCAGATTTGACCGGCTTCTTAAGGTCGTCCTTATTAATTCTCTTTTGTTTCTTTGATTCCCTATCATTCTTTCTTTGCTCTTTCCTTGAAACAGCTTTCCTCTTTCTTGTTAAGTTAAATCTTGAATCATCTTCTTCGTAATCGCCAGTTTCTTCTTTCTTCTGAATCTTTTGTAATATCAGTACAGGGAGTTGAATTCCCTGCGGTTCTTCATTATCTTCTCTAGCCATGGAATCTGGTTGGTCCTTTACAAACTATTCAATGTTCCAGCTCTTCTCAGGCTCGCTATAAAATTGTCACAGACCAAAAATCCACCAGACCGAAAAAGAACGCTCTCAAAAAAGTGCTTTGAACAACGGCAAAATATCTTTATAACGTAAACAGGATAGATAATATTATGAGTAAATTCAAATTTGATTTAACCAAATTGAACTATAAATTAATAGGAGATCTCGTTGTCCTTGCTGGTGCTGGCTTATCGGTATACTATTTATTACACACTATTCTTAATGAACTGCATGCTACCAACAAATCATCCAAAGAACTGCAAGAAAAGAGTGCTGTAGTACTTAGAAAATTACAGCAACAGAATCCAAAATTAAAGAAAGTGAATTTCAGTCTGTATGAAAAAGCTTTACTTAATTCTTTGGTTGTACCTGATGAAATCAATATTGATTTCAATGATATTGGAGGTTTGGAAGATATCATCGATGAATTAAGAGAAACAGTAATATTACCATTGGTTCAACCAGACTTGTTTTCAGCTCATCTGTCTTTGATTCAGTCTCCAAAAGGTGTTTTGTTCCATGGTCCACCTGGTTGTGGTAAAACCATGTTAGCAAAAGCCATCGCTAAAGAATCTGGCGCATTCTTCTTGTCAATCAGAATGTCGACTATTATGGATAAATGGTTTGGGGAATCAAATAAAATCGTAGATGCTATCTTTTCATTAGCAAATAAATTGCAACCTTGTATTATTTTTATTGATGAAATTGATTCATTTTTAAGAGATAGAGCAGCTACCGATCATGAAGCCTCCGCAGCTGTCAAGGCTGAATTCATGACTTTATGGGACGGTTTGCATTCAAACGGTAGAATTATTGTGATGGGTGCAACAAATAGGAAAAATGATATCGATGCTGCTTTCTTGAGAAGATTGCCAAAAACGTTCGCTATCTACAAGCCAAATGCCAATCAAAGAAGATCAATCCTTGAAAAAATCCTTGAGGACGCTAAATTGGATGATGAAGACTTTGATTTGAAATCTGTTGTACAGTTCACTCAAGGTTATAGTGGTTCTGATTTAAGGGAAATGAGTAGAGAAGCTGCAATTATACCTGTTAGGGAATATATCAAGGTCAATTATAAGAATGGGAAATTGAGTAAAGGGAAATTGGAGGGAGACGTGAATATTAGAGCTTTAAGAACATCGGATTTTATAAGTACTGCCTTGCCTTCAAGTACTGTTGATTGATTTTCAAAATGCTTGCAGTAATGTTCATAGAAATAGGCCACTCAAGGGGCTTTCAGAGAATTGTTCCTATTGAATGGGCCTCATGATGTGGCTCATTTAATAAAGGCCAACCTTATAGCCATATCACTTTATATCAGTAATTCTACTGGCCCCGAAATATTAGAGAGATTTTTTTTAACAACAACTTTTATACCTTAATTGATATTCCAATGTAATTTAGTTCACCCATACCCGCCACTACTTGATAGACATTACTTATTTATAAACTGCTTTGTAGTCTTACAGCCCTAACTTTTTAGTCGTGTGAGATTCAATCTCATCGGGTATAAAAGTTGGACAATTCAGTTATTTATTCAAAGGCAACTATGTATTAATAAACATACACACAATATCATGTAGTATTGGCCTTTTCGAAGATCTTTATATCTTTACTCCGTGATATAAAGATTCAAAAAGAGGCCCAGAATGAATGTCGAACCTTTCAAAGCTAATTTGGCTTCTTTTTCCAGGTATAAAATTACAAAGGAGAAGAAACTGGCGCAAGCTGGGATAATTAGTCTGACACATTTTAATGAATGAACTCAGTGTGAGTCAGTTGAGAATTTTATGGCTGTGGATGATCAGTTTGATGAATCAGTATTTGTAGAAGAAATCTCTAAAAGAAGGAATTGGAGTACTTGACCTCAAGGAGCAGTGAAGAAATAATGTCGAGGCTTACTTTCGCTGAAAGCATTCCAAGAGTTTGCTTTTCAACAAAGAGAGAATAATGTATCTCAAGAGGATTTCCCATATATTCACAGTAAAAAAGCATCACCGAAACCAGGTAAGCGCAGAATGTAAATCTGACTAGTAGCTGAATGTAGGGAACTGTTTTGCACCCAAGCGTGCAACAATCTAAAGTCTTCTTCCATAGCAATCATATTAAAGTTTCGAATTTTGACATCATTGAAACTTTGCAAATGCTTCAAAAGTGGATTGTGTATATGGTTGCTTAAATTTCGACTTCTGTCTAAAACCTTTCAATCTACTGTGTTACCCTTAATATCACTTCAACATCAATACCAACCTGGTTATTACTTACTACACCAACGCGCTGTGCACGACTCAATCTCTCTTGTCCCTGGTTTTTACTTACACCACCGCTGTGCGCCACTCAATTCTCTCTAGTCCCTGGTTCAGCCTTACGCCCCAAAAATCACTCCGGATTTCGCAGATCTGCGAAAGCAACTTTGCCCCCTTGACCACATTTACAATGTTACGCCAATTAGGAATCAAAACGGTTGGTAGGACCATCCATGGAGTTGAACTTCGAAGGCATTTGAATGCCAGTCTCATTGGTCAATTCCATTTGAAGAGATATCTTTCAGCAGATATCAAAGAAATCAAACAAGAGTCTGACTCCAATGAAAATGATACATCTGCTTCTGTCACTGGTGTTATTGATAAACAACAAAGTGACGTTTTGATCTATTATGATCATTTATATGGATTTAAATTACCATTTGGGTTTGGTAGAGCAGGATTCTTTAAAAAACCCTTTCTTTCAGCATCTGCCAAATCGCAAACTAAAGAAGTTGAGAAGATTTTGTCACCATTACCTGAGACGGTTAACATTACGGAATGCATTCCATTGAAAACGGATTGGGGGACTTTTGTTAAGTTCCGTATCCCGGCAGATATGGGATCAAAGGATTTCATTCAAACAATTAACGAAAACCTTGAAGCCAACAATGCTGAAAAGAGAAAAAATATCTTTAGATATGCATTAGGATTATTTGTAGATATTAGTCCTAAAATCTACACCGTGAAAGGTACCCCTTGGATTGAAGATTTAAGAAGATATCCAAGTAGTCACTTGAATGTGAAGTATGAAGGAAGTCCATTGACAGAAGAAGAATTGTATCTTTTATTCCGTAGATATGGTTCAATTTTAGATATCTTTCCAGATAAGGATTCGGCCAAGATCATTTTTAGATCGGTACGTTCTTCAATAGTTGCAAAACAATGTGTAACTGGTATCTCCCTTAATAAAGGAAAGACGATATTACATTTGCAATTCATTCCTGTGAAAAGATTTAGATTCATCATTGATGCACTTGTAAACCATCAAAGAATATCAATTCCTATTATGTTAGCCTTATTAGCTGGGCTTGCGGTTTTGATTTTTGATCCAATTAGAGAATGGTGTATTGAATTGAAAATCACAAAGAAATATGAATTGGAAACCTATTTGGATAATAGGTATGTTCAATTATTACTTTTACCTTATCACACAATCAGAAATTGGTTGACTGAAGGATATGATTACCTTGATGATCAAATTCAAAGTAAATTCCCACAATTGGAATGTGTCGATTCCGATAATGCTGATTTGACTATCGAAAATGTTGATGAAAACAAGTTGTGGAATGAAAGAGCAGAAAAATCGAAGCAATTGAAATTGTTGATTCTTGAGAACATTAATACTTTCATTATCGTAAAGGGCCCCAAAGGTTCTGGTAAAGAAGAGTTTGTATTGGAACATACGTTACATGCAGATGAATCGTTGAAACATTTAGTACTTAACATTGATTGTGACAAGTTAGTAAAATCAAGAACAGATAATTTATTGATTGACAATACCGCTAAGGAATTGGGTTACTTCCCCGTTTTTACCTGGACAAACTCGATTTCACAATTCATTGATTTGGCAGTTCAAGGTTTGACTGGTCAAAAATCAGGGTTATCAGAAGGAAAGGAAACCCAAATCAAGAATATGTTCAGTTTAACTACAGCAGCAATTAGAAACATATCACTTGCCAGTTACAAAAACTATATTACATCTGTTACGAGAAGAAACAACAGACTCGAACGTAAAGGTGAACCTTTAGGGGAAGTACTTACTGAAGATGAATATGTTCAACAGCATCCAGATGCAAAGCCTGTTATTGTAATTAGTAAATTTGCAAGAAAGTCTCATGAATCACATTCTGAGGTAAATGATTTCATGTATGAGTTGATTGCAGAGTGGACCGCTGGTTTGATCCAAAATAATTTGGCTCATGTTATATATACAACTTCTGATGTTGGAAGTATTCAACATTTATCTGAAGCCTTACCGAATCAAGTATTTAAAACAGTGTCATTATCTGATGCTACGACACTTGGATCCAAGCAATTTTTGATGAGTCAATTGAAATTGGGTGATTCCCACTACATTGATGAGTGTTTCGAACCTTTGGGTGGTAGAATGTTGGACTTACAAGCAATTGTAAGACGTATCAAATCAGGTGAAACTCCAGAAGCTGCTTTGGAAGAAATGATTGTACAAGCTGCAGAGCAAGTTACCACATTCTTTTTAAATAATGGTGAAAGCTCAACAGAAAAGAATTGGAACCCTTCTCAAGTTTGGAGTCTTATGAAATCCTTAAGTAAGAATGAATTTGTTCAATATGAAGATTTAGTCAAATCTCCACTTTTCGGCTATACTAATGAAGCTGCCGAAACTTTATCTACCTTGGAGAAATATGATTTGATTTCGTTGCAAAGGCGAAATGGTGTCTTGGAACTGGTATCAACGGGTAGACCTATTTTCAAGGCTGCATTCAAGAAATTGATTGGAGAAGAAAAGATCTACAAGTTGTATGAAGTGGATTATCTTAATAAGTTGATCAAGATAGAAACTGAAAAGATCACCAAGTTGGAAAATGAGTTGGTGAATATCTTTGAAGTTGGTGATAAAATGAATAATAGGATAACTTACGTTACAGGAAAGATTGACGCTTCCAATGCAAAGGTTATAGGATACGAGAAGCAGATTGCGGATATAAATCAGGTTGGGGGTACGAAGTCGTGGTATAAGTTTTAGGTGGGTGAATTTGAGCAGATGAGAGTGTAACTTTTGCCTTGTTTTCGTGGAAATGTCGTTTGAAAGTACAGCAGGGCTCGACGGTGAATGTGTTATATTTGTGTGACAATTTCTTGTATATAATTTGAAATTTGAATAGTTGAATGTAATCATTGTAGAGGAGTACGGACTTGAAATCTTCATTTCTAAGGATTGTGTGCATTAAATTGTGGAATTCATTCTATTATTAATTGGATATCCTAAGTAGAATCATTATACTAGGGGTCGTCCAATAGCTTTTGTATTGTTGGATGGAAATTATGCCTTGAAAGTTTTAAAAGGCTCGTGCGTATGCGTGTTTAAATTTTACTTTCGTGAACCACATTGGTGTTCGCGAAAATACTGGAAAATGTTGTCTTGTCACTTTGAGGTAAGAGTCAGGATTACTTCTCCAGATCCATTTACCTGTCGAATACCTAATTGAGTAACTTCTTCGTCATAATTTCAAACGCCATCCTGCGTCTAATAGTCTTCATATCCGCCTGACTAAATGAGCTATCCTTCCTCTCTGCTCTAAATCGGGCATTTGTACAAGTAAAAACCCCACAGTCGGAACCATTATTCTGTTGAGGAGATTTGCAATTGGAAATCAATTTATAATCTATTTCCTTCACGCTCAACTTCTTTGCCTCTTGAGACATATAATTTGCTAATACTTTCACAGCTGCAGAGTTCCCTGAAGTTGATAAAGAATCAAGATACTCGATTTTCTTTTCAATGTTATCTATAACAGCTAAAGCCCAATGAGTATTCATAATATTAATAGGTACGATTATAATATCTTTTTCAAAAACATTCAATTTTCTACGTTTTGCCCAACGTGCAACACCTTGATAGCCCTTTGTTTCTAATGTGGTGAAAAAATGAGTTGTCCATGCATACACTTTACTATTATTATCCATAATTAGATTCAAATAATAATCAATTACATTATCATTCAACCATCTTCCGTCTTGTAAAGTTTTCAAATCATTATTCATGATTTCAATTTGGAAATTAGATATAACCAACTTATTTGAATGAGATCTCCATATTTGATCAATTTGAGATTGTTGTGATGAATTCAATTGAGTAATTTTCGACGTGGAACTCAATCTTAGTCTGTCAACTTGATCATATAATTCCTTCTCAGACTTTAGGTATTTTGAAGATACATCATCATTGATTTGGAAGTTTGATACCAATGAGTCTACAGTGGAAAGTTTATTGATGGGCTCTGAAGGTATGTAATACTTCAATACTGATTCAGTGTAATTTTTAGTTGTGAATTTATCTATTTCACTGATAGCATCATACTCTTTGGGTTGAGATGCTTGTACCAGATAACCATTTTGATATGTTGATTTTGATAATTGAGGAAATGATATTGAAAGGTCGGTTCCATATTGAGGCTTGGTGATTGACACTTGGTTCAGATTCTGTAATCGTTTATTGAGGAAATCATGCAATACCGATGAAGTTGTTTGGGGTTGTTCTATTTCAATCAAACTTGTATCTATGTCATCTATAATACTATTTCGAAGATCCAATGTGAAACTATTTAATCCATATGGAGATGAGGTTTCTATAATGCTGTCTCCATGATCTTCTATATGGTAGTCTTCTTGTTCAACCTCAGGTGAATTGGCTAAGTCGTCTGGTTTGTCTATTCTGGAGAAATAATCAAGTATGTAGTGTTTCAATGTCAGAAAAATTGGATATATGGATTCAGGTTGTGATTTTGCATCCTCTTGTTGTAGCGCTTCGGTTACAACTTCAGTTGGATTGTACAGTCGATTCTTAGTATAGATTGGATTCTCCATGGTAGTCAAAAGTTCGCAAGCCATTTGGAAAGCCAGTTGAAGACACATTGATTGTCACGTGACTAGTACAATGACAACAGCGTTTTCGATAAAGGTATTAGGCGAAGATTAGAAGCATGGGGGTTTGAGTTTCAAGCCAAGGGGGAGATTTGACACAACCGATTAGACAATGTCTACAATAATCAGCAACAGTGGAAAGTATTGATAGGGTAACAAAATCGTAATCAAAGCTAAGACCCTTGGAAAGTTGGTTTCAGAGTGCTGGTAACTATCTAAGGATTCCATTGGCAGGGCTAGTAATCTTATTTTACATAAGCCCAAGGGCAGATATATTTGGCTGCAAATTTATTTTTAAGAAAAACCACAACATATTCGCGAAATTTATCAAATATACAATTGCAATTTGTTGTCGGGCAAACGAATTTTGTACACTTGTAGTAAGTTCGTACGACTTATTGCTTGTATGAGATTTCACCGTATTTGTTTTCGTATGCAACGAGTGTAATCTATTGTTCTTATGGTGTCAATCACTTGATGCAAGGGTTGTATTGTTTGCGATTTCTGCAATTAATACTTCACAACGCCAGGACTACGCTGTTGTTCAAAAAGACCATAAAGCCCACCTTGCTAATCATATTTCCTACGCGAACCCTCTCCAAATCAAAGCTGTGAAATCTCCTCTTATCTCAATTCAATCACAAACCCACCCTAGATAAGAAATGTTAAACTACTCTCTATCCATTTCATGTATTACTCAAATTCAAGATATCAGTTACTAAAAACAAACCACTATCATCTCAAACATAGTAGTGGTCAAACACAGTAGTGGTCATATCAGTAACACAAACCTAACTTGCAAGCACTCTCAATTTAGCCCTCCATAATATTAAATATTGATGTTAGGGTGTAAGTCTTGACCCACTATTACATATGTCAACCAATAGTTTCTGCAGTATATACACTTCAATCGTTATCAGCAGATAAGAGATATTACCACGCTCATTATGTATATAAGTAACCTCCATGTGCCCTCTTATTCGTAAACCCTCGCTGTTTCATCTTCCAATACATCCGGCAAATTTGGAAAAGCTGACATAAGCAGTACATGCATATTAACTCAATACTGCTCACCCACGTGTAGTAACTTATATTAGATTAGCTGGAATTTCCCGTATAATTAAAAGTATAAAGCTTGCTACTTATATTGAATACTTAGATAGCAACTTCTCAAGCGTTCGAAAGTTTGATAATATCGATCTACACCACACAATTCAAGTTATTGTTTAGTGAAAAGAATTGCCCGAATTGAAACCATTTCGTTTCAATAAACAATAACACATTATTAGAGAAAAAAACGGGGTACATCGTGGTTATTGTACATAAAAGAAGCCATAATCCTCTAAAATAGTTTTAAAAGTATGTCTTCACCAAACAACACAACTTCAGGTGAGACTCAAAGAGATCCTAGAATGTTATTCGCAACCAAATTGGACCATGAAATCTATCCTCCATGGAAAGATTATTATTTGAATTATAATCACTTGAAGAAATTATTAAAGGAAGGAGTTATATTACAAAATAATTGGACCGAAAAGGACGAGCAAAACTTTGTTAGTGCATTAGATTCTGATTTAGAGAAAGTTTATACTTTTCAACATTCCAAGTTTGACGAATTCAACTCAGAATTGAACAAATTACAATTACAAACTGAATTGCCACTGCAAAAGTTTGAAGTTGACAAATTCTCAACTGCATTAGATGAAATTTTGACATTTGCACAAGAATTGGAACATTTCCAAAGATTAAATTATACTGGATTCACTAAAATTGTTAAGAAACACGATCGTGTTCACCCTAATTATTCCGTAAAACCTTTATTGAATGTTAGATTGAAGAATTTACCATTCCATAGTGAAGATTATTCTCCATTATTATACAAAGTTGGTACGTTATTTCAATTTTTGAGAGATAATTATAATATCGATCAAACTTTGAGTAAATTATCTTCATTCAATGATTCTTCTAGTACAAATCATGAATTTCAATCTTTCAAATTTTGGATTCACCCTGATAATTTAATGGAAGTCAAAACCACTATATTAAGACATTTACCTGTTTGGATTTACAACCAAAATCAAGGCGATGAAGATGATGAAGAAGATGATGACGAAGAAGTTGAAACAACTAAAGATAATGATCAAACCATCAACTGTCTTTATTTTGATAATGAGCATTTCGAATTATACAACAACAAGTTAACCAAAATCAATAATTCTTCAACTTTAAGACTTAAATGGGTTGGAAAGTTATGGGATAAACCTAAGATTACTCTTGAAAAGAAGCAATTTGATTCCAATTCAAATTTCCATCTTGATGAGAAGATCTTGTTGAAACAAAAATATATCAACCAGTATGTGATTTCCAAAGAAATCCCAAAGAAATTGAAGAAAAACAATGATGATTCTTCCTTGACAAATGCTTTGGAATTCATCAAAGAATTTTCTTTACAACCAGTTATGAGAACGGTTTATAAAAGAACAGCCTTCCAAATTCCTGGAGATGATAAAGTGAGAATTGTAATTGATTCCAATTTAACATTCATCAGAGAGGATTCATTTGATCCTCAATTACCAATTAGAGATCCTTCAAATTGGCACAGAACAGACATTGACTCCAAAAGCTCAAAGCCTTTGCAATTCTTAAGAAAGGGTGAATCTTCAAAATTCCCATATTCAACCATGGAAATCAAAATTAAAAAGTCTTCTGTCAAGAACTTCAAGAATTTGACTTGGATAAATGAATTAATTAACTCATCTCACTTGATTAAAGAAATTCCAAACTTTTCCAAATTTGTTCATGGAATTGCTGCTTTATTCTTAGAAGATGATAAATTGGATAATGTACCATTATGGTTCAATGAGTTAGAAAACGATCTCTCATTTAATCCTGAATTATATTTGAATCCAAAGAACGATAAAAAAGATGATGAGACAATCGAAGCTATTGATGATGAGGATAATTTGTCCAAATTTAAAACTATGATCTTGAATAATAATACGAGTGTTTTGCAACCAAGATCTGCTAGTTTCTCAGGCTCGCTTGTCTTTCCAAATGAAGAACTTCCAAATTTCAAACCTACAACTACGATAATTGAAGAAGGTGAAGAATCCGGTCAACCGGGTCAGTCTGTTACAGACGATCAATCCTCTGATTTCGATGATGATGATGAAGAAGACGAATTGAATAATAAAACCTCGATTGCAAGATTCTTAACCATTCCTTCTCAGTTCTCCAAATTAATCGACGTTGATTCAGAAGAAGAAGAATTCGAATTACCAACTGGTGTTATCAAACCAGACTCTTGGATCAAAAACGCTGGTCCACTCAAAATCGAACCTAAAGTTTGGTTGGCTAATGAAAGAACCCATAATCGTTGGTTACATGTAACAACTTTATTGTCCACATTAACCTTCATTATCTATTCTTCATCTAAGAAGTCAAACTTTTCTGATCTTTCTGATTATTTAGCTTATTTCTACTTTGCTTTAACTTTATTCAGTGGGTTCTGGGGTCATTACATTTTCTTATCAAGAAGAGACATTATTAAGGAAAGATCCGGTAAGCATTTGGACAATGTGTTTGGTCCATTGGTTGTTGCTGGTGGTTTAACATTAGGTTTGGTTCTTAATTTCATCTTTGGATGGAAGAACTTGAATATTGATTTTGATGATGATTTCTACGTTAATAATGCTATTCATAAGAACATTCAAGAATATGTTTCTAGTGTCATTAATTGATTAAACCATGAGGTCAAAGAATAACAGGTGAATTGGTTGCTAAAGTTAATCCTAGTATGATTTTCTGAGAAGCATCTTATAAGAGCACGCGGACATTGATAAGCATTTACTATATATTTAATAAGCCGTTGCAACTGATCAGAAATTGTAGAGACGTAAAAATGCTCAAGAGTTGTATTTGTTAGGGTTTGTTAATATGGATCGACACCACTCAATTAGTATGGATAGACACCACTCAATTAGTGTGGATGAGCTTTTTCTATTAGTATGGCAGTGCGAAGTTTAAGTACTGAGCTTTTTCAGCTTTTAGGGACAACATAACCCTAAAACGAGATGTACAAAACATACTTTATCACTTCAACAACCCATATTGTAGACGCACAATCCCACCATTTCATACCCACCCTCGGCAATTATCTCAATCCTCTAAAAACTGTCACCCCTAACGTCTTGATTTATTGATTTTTCAATGTTCGCACAATCAAAACCACCGTGTCAAAACAAATTCAACAATCACCAACATGTCTTCAAATACCTCATTATACACCGTTTCCGCGGTCTTGATACTAGATAAAGATGGTAGTAGATTATTTGCCAAGTATTATCAAAGACATGATGATACATTGGGAGCTCCAGCTGGGTCTGCACCTGAAAACTCGGATCTTAAATTCCTGACTGTAACTCAACAAACAACCTTTGAAAAAGCTGTATTCAGTAAGATTAATAAAGTGCATCAAGATATTCTTTTGTACGATAATCATTTAATTACCTATAGACAAGTTAATGATGTTGTAATTGTTATGGTTGCCAAGATCACCGAAAATGAATCCTTAGTGTATTCTGCTGTATCCAACTTATATGAGGCCATTAGAATTTTACTTGATTATTCACTTGATAGCGCCAACATTTTGGAAAAGTTTGATTTAGTTGCATTGGCAATTGATGAAACCATTGAAGAAGGGATTTTGATTGAAATCGATCCAGCTGTGATTGTAAGTAGAGTTACAAGTGAACCAAAGGAAGAAATCCTTGCATCTAACATTGAATTAAACGAAAGGACATTGTTCAGCGCATTTTCCATGGCTAGAAGATTTGGGGAGAAATTGCAACAAAGTTTATAATGAGGTATCATGAAGAAGCCAGGGAATTTGTCTGGGTGAAACTGGGGCTAGGAGATTTATTTTTTGTAGCAGGAGCCAGGTGTAACTTGATATTGGGTGGACGTTTGTAAGAACCAGTTCCAGAAGATGTTAGACTCGGCGCAAACTGTGGGATTGCTGAATTTTATTTAGATATTGAGGTTGGGTAATGGGGCAGGTTCTATATGGCTATAATACAATGGCTCCCTTTTTGAATTGAGGTGAATGACAATATGAAGTAGATCTCAACCCCGCAAGTTCATCGGTTATTACTGGCCCTTGAATCCACTTACTAGCCTTATGCTATTCAATTGACATTGCCCGTCACTTGCTATACATAACAAACGAATCTATCATAAATGACTGTAGGTTAGATAATTGCCGTATGTAGTCAGTAAAACGAACTGCCAAATCTATTCCATCAATTTTGGTACTACTAGTGTAATTTAGATCTCCTGCTAATATTAAGCTTGGTCCTTAACCTGCGAAACTACTCCGATAATCTCCTCACTCTGTTCCATGTTAATATCTTAATTGTCGCAGCCAATTCAAATGAAAAAAATATAATACTACAAACAAATCTCGACCGGTGAACTGATTCCAAGTACTTTCCAAACACGCTCACATTCATACACCCATATAAATATATACACTCATGGACGACGCATTTAACTTTGCACTATTACGAATTTCAATTGCGCAAATCCTTAAAGCTAATGGATTCGACAAATGTAAACCATCAATATTGAACATCTTAACAGATATATACATTCAAAGTTTCAAGCGTCTAATAGAGGAATCCACCAAATGCTCTCAATTAAGAACTCGATCGAATCATGTTGAGCTTCAAGACGTTACTCAAGGAATGGTTTTAAGTGGATTCATCAAAGCTAATAATGCGTTAGCATTAGATGAGGATGATCAGATATATAATTCCTTTTCAATGACAACAGTTTCGAAATCAGCTTATAATACAAAATCCCTTGATTCTTTCATAAACTGGATTAAGTATAGTGATTCGTTCAGAATTGCAAGAAGATTGAATGAACTACCAACTAATCTTATAAAGAACTTGATAGAAAAGAGAAAACTAGATTTGGATGATGGTGAAACAGATCAAGAGAAGAAGAAAAGGAAATACAAAGAAAGACAAGATTATTATAATCAATTAAAATTAGGTGATAGTAATATTATGAATGATATAGACGATGACGATGAACTTCATGAGAAAGATAAATTAAAATGGTTGAATTACTTAATAGAAAAAGATTTGAAACTAGGCCATGATCTGAAATTCTTAAACACGTCTTTATTCGATGAGTTTTTGAAATTTCAATCAAACCCAAAATTCCATCCGGTAAATAATACAAACACAGCTTTATATGAAAAGTATCAACAATTTAAAAATCATATTAATACTGTTAATAAGTATGATTATGTTGTCATGAATATTGAAGATAAACCAACCCCAGCTAAAGCTAAAAATCCAACAGTTGTAGTAGCAGAGGTGGTTGAAGATGAAATACCTATCTTGAAACCTTCAGAAGATTTGGAAAGCATCTTGCCTTACAATTTGAAGTATGATGAACATTTACAAGATGATAGCATAGAACAATTCTTGGAGTATGTGGAAAAATATAAAGATGATGGGATACAGTTTGATACGATCCAGGATAATGATTTGGAGCAAGATGGTTTTGATGGAATTGAAGGAAATAATAATCTTATGTTTACCTCGTAAGATTGAAAGAAGAATGCTCATTGAAGCAAAAATTCTGCTCAGAAGTTGGCAAGATTTGTTATAGGTGAGAGCTGAGCAATTGGAGACATAGTGCGTTAAACCCTCACATAGTTGGTCACTTGTAATCTGCTGGAGCAAGTGGAACAAAATGAAGCTATTGTGGAGGCCCTTCCACTCCCTCTAAACTTAAATGTGTATAAATAATAATAATGGTTAAAGGAAAGTAATCTATTGATGTAATGTTATACTGTAAAAATGAAATCCAGGTACTGGCAAATCGTAGCAGCAGTCGTACAAAAATACTAATACAAATGATCTAGTTTCGCTAAAATAAAAAAAAATATCGACAGCTACAGGACTCGAACCTGTGCGGGCAAAGCCCAAAAGATTTCTAATCTTTCTCCTTAACCACTCGGACAAGTTGCCTAATTCTTGGAAGATTTTGTGGAGTTAGAGAACCTAGTTAATAGTGATGGAATTGCAACAAGTAAAGAGCTGTGGCTGAAAGCACATTTCCGAAATAGCTGTGATTTGCGTGAACTGCAACATGCTAAAGCATTGGACCTCAAATATGGTTCTTGCAGTTCCGCCAGGCGGTGTACTAGCTTAAGTATACGCGTTTTGCGTTGAAGCTGTTACTGTTGGAGGAACATTGGCTACCACAGGTACTGGTGAATATCACCAGCGTCAGTGTGCGATATAACTTAACCAGGTATCACTTCTAGTTAAAGCAATGCAGCTAACCTTGAAGTCTGCAGTAGAAACAGCTAGAAATATAAGTCATATATTGATTATGTTGACTTACCAAAACTCCAAACGAGTGAAATATTAGCAACACATTAGTAAAGACTATATATATAAATAATAAACGAGTTTTACAGGCCGAGCATGAGACAGACGTTTTAAGGTAGGTGAGTTTATGTTATTCGAATCTATTAGCTACTTGACTCCTTCGCAGGTAGTTCATTCAAAAATACCATGTGTACTTAATTTTGCTATACCTGGATGCAGCAAAAAAGTCAGTTTTGCAGCAATGGTGCGGCTAGAATGAATTCTATTGAAGCAAGGTATTTATATAATTGAGGGAAAATCCTTTGTGCTGAACTTTGGATTTGCTTCACTTCATATTCAAACTCTCTTTAAGTTATTCTGTGTTACTCTTAGAACTACTCTCATCAATCTCATGGTGTAACGACTCGACTAAGTCGTTGTGTTTATACGAGATTTTTGGAGTGATGAAATGGAAATATGGGTGAATACGACTTAAACATCAACAGGGGTGCATATGACTAATGTTACAACTGGTAATATGGGGTGAGATAGGTGTTTAGACTGACCAAAAAACTTTGAAATTTCATCAAGTATTTCTGGGTGTAAAATTTTCCATAAGGCATTATTTAATCAAGATTGTTCCTTGCAGTTAAAGGCATTTTGAAATTGAGATAATACTTCGTAGCTAAAGACATAATAATTATGATAGCTACCGGCCTTGGTTAACCAACTGATTGTGGTTTCTCTCGATCCTCGTCATGAACTTTCACTGATAATGAAGGAAGAACCTAGTCCGTATATCGGTCATTGTTATTTGGCGTTTTAAGCTCAGGCCAAGAAGACTTTTGGTTCTTCATTTGCGCACATAAACCTACAAGATTCGATTATTATATCGATTAACTGGCAAGTTGCGGCTTATTTCTCAAGCAGGTTCAACACAACAAATCGTGTTCTAGTGCTAGCTTTCGACCGAATATTTTATTTAACCTTAGCGTCGTATCTGATTATAAGTGGTAATAAATTAAGGCACCTCGCTAAAGTCTTACTTTACGAGAAGGTAGAGTTCTAGAATTAAAGTTGACACAGAGCAGTGACAGGTGAGTGTGATTAGTTGAACCCAATTTTTGAATCCCGTTAATGAAAGTTGGTTCAGATTGGTATATTGCCGTGAGGAAAGCCACTCACGCGTACTCCCCAATTTTCCTTTACAATAGAAAGTTGAGTCAAATTAAACTTTATGAAAGGGGTAAGATTAATGCCTTGTCTGGAGCCAAGGCGACAACTTTTGATGGTCTCTTTTCAAATGTACTAACTTTAGGATTAACAATGTATGATAGGGGATTAATGTAGCCATACTTAATTCAAGTGTTGTGTATATCAAGTTAATACCACACGAATTGAGGGTTTTACACCACACAAATTAAAGTATATGTATGTCAAGTTAAACCATTCAAGTTGAAGGTTATGTATAACAAACTAAAACCAAACGACTTGTATCAGATTATCTGGATAATCAAAGCATTTGCGTAAATATTTCTATTCGTAAATCAAGATTACTCCGAAATACCTTCAGTACTATTATACCACATTCCGCAGACATAAAATAAATCCGCAATTATAGGACTAACAACGCAATCTTGTCTTAATTTTCTTGTTCGATTGTCATTGTCCAGAAATGCTGTGGCTTAATCGTAACACCAACGAACATCTATACCAATTAGTGAGAGCTTCTCGACTAAGTTCCTTCTAAATACTTGGTGTACACATTTTTTTTCCCATACACCTCTCTATGCCACACTTAAGTTATCGTAATTTTGCACCCACGGTATTGTGTCACATGTATAGTATATAATTCAAACTCCATTCCCATTTAATTTAGGGGGAAGGGATCATTGTTGAGTTATAAACGTGCTCAGTAACGGCACTTCTTGTCAATTACATCCAGAAGACAATTTTTGTCTGGAATGTATAATTAATTAAATGCTAGTTGGGTAATCTGCGGATAAAGTACAATACCCGAAGGAAGTAACATCGTGGTGGGGGTTGATAGGAGAGAATCAAGAATGTGAGAAGTTTATTCACACAAGGGTGAAAGAAAGATTAGATTCTTTCTAATTCCTTTTGGAATTGGGGGATTTTAGAAGATTTTTTTGCCGAATTATAAATCTCCCTATGAAAATCAAGTACACAATATCAAAAAGATCCGGTATATCCTATCGGGAATATCGGTAAAATTAAAGTATTCAGACAACTTTAATTATGAACAATATACTAATCATAGGCTGATCTCAATTTTTAAGCGAATTTGTCCCAATTGGGACTAATTAAGTATAGTTAATTATACAGGGGTAAGTAGATATAATGCACAAAATGAAAAGCCAAAAAAGTTTAAACAAGACGTGTTTTTGTCATGAAGACAGTCTAGGTTACAAGACCCTGCTTCTATTCATTGTTTAAACTAATAGGGTAAAGATAAGTAAATTAAGTACGTCCATGGATGCAAAAAAAAAGCTTCGATATCAAAATTGAAGCAAATTTGACACGTCTCGACATATCTGCAAATGAAGAAAGAATTACAGCTTTTAATTATGTACATATGGCATATAATACTCTCATGAACTTTATCAATTTCATCGTAACAAGGTCATTTTGCATTGTGTCTACAGTGATATATAATGCCCAATAACCGCGTCGATCCCTTTGGTATTTTTTGACACTATTACACGACTTGCCGCAACGAAAAGTCATTTGATATTAAAGAGCAGAATAATCACTTATATAACTCAACAACTTAAAGATGCTCAATAAGAAAGTAAACTTGTCACTCAAGTTTAACAAGTCTTTAAACAATTTAAATGGGAATGATTCAGGACCATTTACACCGTTGGAACAAACTAGTAAGAATGAGCAAACATGGATAAATACTCCAATTGCTAATCAACATCCTCCTCAACCTCCAAAACAAGATATGTATTCAAATCCAAATTATAATGAATCAGATGATTTCTTGGTGGTTGCATCAAACGAAGATAATGGTTATAAGACAACAAAGAATTTCACACTCAATTTCACTTCGAATTTTGATCAATTGGTTATGTCAATTTATTCCCATATACTTTCATTACCAACAACTACTCCATTTTCAGGCTCACTTCCACCAAGTGGATTAGTCAGTAAAGTTGCAAATGAGACCATGGCTAATATTTTTAATGCTACTATGAATCAAGAATCCCACAATAATCAATACCATGACAACCATCAAAACCATCAAAATCAACAACATAATCAACACAATCCACCTATATATGACCAACAAGGAATTATAACGGCAGAAGCTTTATTAAATCATTATTATCAACCGATATTCTTACAATTAATAAGAAAAAGATTCTTGGATTTATGTACGTATAACGTCGATATAAATAAATCTCAATCAAATCAACAAATTCCTGTTGCAACTCCAAGAAAGTTACCAGAATCAACATCTGTTTCAATTACTTCTGCTCAAAATGGCGCTGTTTCAATTAATAGTTATTCTGGTAATAACGTTCGTCATTCTTCAATTTCAAATTTATCATTAACTGAATTAAATATTTCAAATTACAATGCAAATAATGAGAGTGTTACACCGGACATAACAAGATCAAGAAATTCGTCTTTAAGTTTACGTAAACAATCATTAACTAGAAACAATTCCCATTCTAGTACCAGTAATTGGCTTCATGTTGGAAATATCAATAGCATCCGCCCAAATCAGAGTCAGTTCACAGGGAGTACAGATTCTTTACAATCACTACAAGATTATGTACCCCAATCGCTTATAAATAGATCTTCGCATGATTATCAAACTCCACCTTCCAAAAGTTCTTTAGGTATTGCTCCTCCTCCAAACGTCTTTGGAGCCCCAGCAGGAAATGGTTTCGGAGGCTCAAATAGTCTTGGAAATTCTTTTGGGGGTATTCACACTTTAACCCCACCACATGGCGGAGATATTACAATGGGTAACGATTACGATGATTTCACTTTCTATCAAGAAAGATCTCGCTCTGGTTCTGTTAAGAGCGGTTCGTTTCCAAGACCATTGACAATCAACACTGATAATGCAAATTCGCAAACGTTAAATGCTTTGAATGGTGACAGACTGACTTTCAATGGGTTTGCCCTTGATTCTCCATTCATGTCTGCTACAACTCCACAAGATGATTATGGATATTTTTCAAATGGGTTTGCTTCACTTTCTGGTGGAAGTATTAGTGCCAGCAGTTCGATTGGTGCTAGTCCTGTTTTATCGCATCATGGAAATAATGATGCACTTCCTGATAATAAGATTATATTACCAGCTGCCGTAAGTTTGAGTGAGAAAAAGAGGGATTCGTTAAAGTTGAAGAGAGGGATTCATTGAGTTTTCGAGTGTGCCAGCCGTGCCAGAACAAGATTTTGCTGGAGAATACGGTAGTCATTGAGGATAAACGAAGTGAGCTGGCGAATATTACCGTTGTAGTCATTAAGTTTGATAGCGTCAACGGCCATAAACGTCAGTTGAGTACCATAAACTTTTGTGCGAGTTGCACAGGCTGAGTAAGTAAGACGATCTATAAAAAATGCTAGTCATTATATCAAAATCTCAATCAACTGCACATATAAACCTATCATTTAATGCGGACAATGATCGTTTCAATTGAAAAAAAAATTGAAGTGGGTGAATTTGACCCAACAATTTACAAATACGCTAAAATTACACTCAACGATTATTTTAATCGTTGTTTGCTTGTCTTATGTTTGACAATGTTTCAGTAATAATAGAAGGGATATCCCCGGCATTTTGAGAATGCCGCTTTCTTTACTTGTTTCTTGTTTAATTCTTGTATTTTGATATACAATTATATGTAATAGTACCAATTTAGATTTATCGAATTATTGTAGATCCCCTGTAGAGATACCCCTGTAATAAGACTTATTTGAATATAATAGAAGATAAACCCGCTGCTCACACCTTAGGAGGATATGCTTAACATGTGATGGTTTGTAGGAGGAGTACTTTTTTTTTTTGCATCCTTAGAAATGTGACCTTGCACATAAACTTTATTGCATATATGAAGCAACCATGCTTTGGAATCAGACGATATCTATCAACAGCTGATGAAACGAGAATAGTCCTTCGTAAATTCATATTACCGAATCCGCCTGGTATGGATGAGCATAATGAACTTCCAAATGCTTCATTGAATGGTATTTATGACGCGTGGAATATACATCGATCCAAGTATTTACCATTATACAGTTCATTACCTCAAACCCCATTTCAATATTATAGTAGCCATAATTCAGAAGGAAATATCTTGAAGAGTCCCAGACTATCTGTTACAAAGTTGTTGGTTGATTCGTGGTGTGAATTGAGCCAATACTATCAAATATATGCTGGTAGTCTACGGTATAAATCCAAAGCAATGAAGGTTGGTCTGGATTATCATACCTTGTTAGAATTAAGAAGTCATGAAAATGTCGATACGACCGATTTGCAAAATCAATTGAAGGCGGTTTCTTCCAAAGTTGAAGCTGTAGAACCCGGAGAAGGTGTTGATCCAGAGAAAGTTATTAGTTTGATTGAATTAAAAGAGTTGATCTCAGGAAATGTAGATGAAAGTGAACTTTCAAGAGATTGGTCAATTCAAATTATAAGCCGATTGTACCTGTTAATTACAACATCAGAAGCAAGAGAGGTGTTGGTGCATTGTTTTGTCGATTTGAAGAAGAAGACTTTTGTGGAAAATCTCGAAATGGCCAAACGAAATACACAACATGGTACTGCAGACCCTTCAATGGTACTTATTAGTGGAGTTGTTGACGAATTTCAGATTTCAAACTCGAACGATCCGACTGATTTATCTCTCTTTGAAGAAATTAAAGATTCTATTGATTATTATTTTGATAAACCTGTAAACGGTAAGCAAGT
This sequence comes from Kodamaea derodonti, assembly GCA_030570035.1. Lineage (NCBI taxonomy): Eukaryota > Fungi > Ascomycota > Pichiomycetes > Serinales > Debaryomycetaceae > Kodamaea > Kodamaea derodonti. The sequence goes on from JAJLUU010000011.1 coordinate 225,663, forward strand.
TATAGAATTGAGCAGGTTTTTTGAGTTGGTACAATCGATTGTCGATGGCCACAAAGACTTCAAAATCAGTACCTGTGATGTGAAAACAAGAACCAGGAAATTGATCCCACAACAAGATTCAGTAATCACAGCTGCAAAACTTCAAACATTTTATTATAGAAAGATGTTGGGACTATTGTCCCAATCTAAAGACAATTTTGCATATTACAGTTTACTTGAAAATGCGAGAGTTAGAATGCTAGATCTAGATGCCCCCGTTAATGCAACTGTAATAGTCCGACTTCTACGTGAAAATTTTCATTTATATTATGATGATTTCGTGAAGCTAGCCAATGGTGAACCAATTGGGTTTGAACCATTTGATGAATACGAAGCTCCAATTAAAAGATACGATTTGCGGTTTATTGATATAGTTGGTGAAAATGATATCATCCAAAAAGATCTAGTTGAAAGTGAATTAATTCAAGATGCTGATAATTACAAAGAATTGTTAACAGAAAGGTTATTAACGAATTGGAAAACACCACCTACTTTACGATACTTTGCAGCAAGATCAAGTCAATTTTATAGCATGCTTGGAAATATCTTGGGCGATGAAACTTCTGTAGAATATCATGCAGGTGGAAATCGTTTCCATGTTAACAAATACGCATTCGATCTGGAAGCTTTAGATCAACAACTTCAGAATGCAAGTTCATTTTGGAATGGGGAAAGGATTCCTAAACACACTGAAGATTTAGAAAAGTGTGGATATTGTGAGTTTAAGGAGAAATGTAAGGTAGCTAATGGTCTCACCAGCTCCAATAATAATAATGAAATAGGGTATAAACTTAATAGGTTTGTTTTCAATTGAATAGTAATAGGTTTGCTTCCAATTGAGTAGTAATAGGTTTGTTGATTTGAATAGAATTTAAAGTAAACTCAATAAACTTTTTCAATTAATCGAAAGTTGTAAAACATCATCAAAAGAGCATAGCACATTAGCCATATTAGAGATATAGTATGCCAGCTCTTCTGCAGATGTTTTTGGGATTCAATATTTGGGACTCGTTTACCGCATACATCTATTTATGATGGCATGTACACGGTGATATTGTCCCAGACTACATGTGAATTTGGATGAAATATTTATTTGTAAGTGATGTTGACTATTAAATTTTCAGAACGCTCGAGTTTAAATAGGAAGATTTTGAGAAGACCTGGGTTTTGGCGCGTACACGCAAAATTGCAGCCAACCCAAGAGAGTGAAAGTGTAGTGAAGAGTTGGTGGGAGTTACTTGTGACTAAGCGTATCGAATTTGGGTTAAGTACAGTCCCGTTAAAAGTGAACACACTCTTTATTAAATAACCTATTGTATTCTATACAATGATTTTAGATGATTAACTTTCCGAGTTATGGGATCAGTCTTTCTCAAGATTGACAATTGTGAGTTGAATAAGTTACAGGAGGGAAATCAAATGCAGGTTTATCAATGACATATCCAATTCAAAAACATGACCCGTGCTTGGAAGTCGATGCTTAAAGTTTCTAAGCACTCTAATTTGTGCCAATGTATGCAATAGTGTCTGTCGCTATGCTCAAAAGCGGCCAAACTTCTTCTCAAATTCAACCTCCAAATGCTTCTTCAACCTGGCAAACAGAAAATTATATGAAATTCCACAATACGGACAAACCAATGGTGTTTTCTTTATAAGATCTTCTAGTTTTGCTTCATTCCTTTGTAAAGTTACAAATTCCTCTTCTTCTTCTGAATCTGCTGAATGAGAGTCTGAATCATAATCTCCATCATTTGTACCTTTACCATAAATCCTTTGATATTTCTTATTCAACAAAGGATTAAGTTTATCAAAAGTAACAAAGAAATCTGTATTGAAAGAATTGAAATGTTGTTTATGCTTCAAACGTGTTGAATTGAAGTCCTTTGTGATTATATGGACATGCAAATGTTTCAAGCTTGGAATTGAATGTACCCCAACTTTGATGAAATCATTTTTGAATTCAGATATTTCGCTTGAATTGAGTTTGCTCAAATCAGTTTGTAAATCCTCCATCATGATTGTCTTAGCTTTCTCTATATATTTCGTCATCATGATATATAATTCAATACCTGTAAATTCTTTATAGTCTTTATTAAAAGCATCTAATGGATGTGTTAATGAAATTTCCTTCAATCTAGGAATGACAAGGTAGTGTCTCATCGCTTTAGGAAACCCGTCTTTGATAATTACTACGTTGCTATCATAGTATAGTACATCTTGATCTTCTGGGTGATCAATGTATTGTTTAAATGCGTATTGGAAGCTCATTGTAAAGTAATTTGGAACTTCGTGATCATAATTCGCAACTGTATTTCGTACACGTTGTAAAATCTACAGAAAGCTTTAATTCTTAGAAGGTGATTTCGCAATCGTTTGATTTTCCGTAGTTACAGGATTTCACAGACATCTATTCTGCTATATATTTACAAAATTACATACAATTGGTAGAATATTATGAAAGGGTGGATAAAGAGTGATCTCCAATGAACTAGGCGAGTTAAGCGGGATATAATAGAAGCTTGGTTATTCTACTAAATTATTTTACCAATTAACATTGCCATTGTACTTATAACACACAATCTAAAAGTCCACTCAAGATTGGAACAGTCAGCATCACACTTAACTGACAAATTAAAGATTATTGAGGATTATTCTAATCTTAGACTCGATAGCAAGCACTATGAGTTGACAAGGTAGGTAGAATTCCCCAGGGATGGCTCTGTTATACTATCCAGTTTCACTTTCAGTCCACTCATGCCTTCCTCGACTTAACATTTCCACCTTGTAATCCAGAACTGAAATTTTCTTTCTTACCAACGACGTCTTCATCAACTTCGGCAGCTTTAATTGCAGCAGCTTCTCTTTCTAATTCTTCGTTGGTTCTCAACTTGGCATGTCTCAATTCCCCGATAAACCATACAACGGTTCCATACAATAAGATTGCAATGATCAACAAGTTAACAAAATGGAATGATCTTGTTAACCAAACCAATGTACTTAATGATATTATTAACAAAATAAATGAAGCATGTGTTGCTTGAATCAATGCAGGAGACGTTCCTGGAGTTAATACACTCTCCCATAAATCTACTATAAACATTATTGGTGACTTTGTTAATTGGTTACACAAATTTCATGAAGATGAAGATTTTGGGCTCCCGCACGCATTTTTTGAACCAACTTTGACGCCATTTACAAATCAAAAAATTACTAAGACAACGTACAAATTAAGATAATGATACCTAGTGACGATTCATTTATAAGCGAAGAAGAAGAGGAGTTTTGGTATGTATACTAATTAAGAGTTTATATGACGTGATTACTAACATTCAGTCCTCTCTGTGTTGAAGAAATGGACATTTCTGATAAGAACTTCAAACCCTGTCCTTGTGGATATCAAATCTGTCAATTTTGTTATAACAATATTAGACAAAATCCAGAATTGAATGGCAGGTGTCCTGGTTGTAGAAGATTATATGATGACGAAAGTGTTGAATATAAAACCATTAGTGCTGAAGAGTATAAGTTACAACAAATCAAGAAAGAGAAGCGTGATCGTGAGAAGAAACAACGTGAAAAGGAGAAGAAAGAAACCGAAATGGCCAATAAAAAACATTTGGCTGGCTTAAGAGTGGTTCAGAAAAATTTGGTTTACGTTACCGGCCTTAATCCTCCTTGTAGTCCAGAAGAATTGCATGGAGTATTAAGATCAGACAAATATTTTGGACAATATGGTAAGATACTGAAAATCGTGATCAATAAGAAATCTCCATCTCCACAAACTCCACATCACCATCATCAAAACCCTGGTCTTGTGGTTTATGTAACTTTCACAAGAAAAGAAGATGCATTAAAATGTATAAATGAATTAGATAGTACATCTTGTGATGGACGTATTTTAAGAGCTGCTCATGGTACAACCAAATATTGTTCCTCTTATTTAAGAGGTCATGCTTGTCCAAATCCAAATTGTATGTTCTTACATGAACCAGGTGAAGAAGCAGATTCTTATACCAGAAAAGATTTGTCTACCCAACAAGGTATTAAAATGGGTATGATGGGTATGAACTCTGGAAGTGGAACCAATATTCATGCTACTCAATTCGATGAAGAATATAGTGCTGAAGAAGATGATGAATATGATGAAGAACTTGAGCACGTGAGTACTTCGAATAGTCATGGTGTGACAACAACAGCTCCGATTCCTGTTGCTGCAGCTCCAGTTGCTCCGTCAGCTTCAAATTCTATTCCAAAGAATACCTCTGGTCCAATCTTACCTGCAGCAGCTCATTGGGCTGCTGGTGTTGCTCCTGTTTCAGCGACAAATTCTCCACAAGTAAGCAATAATACTCCCTTGGCTAATGTTGCAGCTTTCCCTACCTTGGGAGAGATTTTCAATAGTCAAAAGCAACAGCAAAAGAAGGATTCGAAGCAAAAAATCAGATCCACCAAGGCTGCTAAGGAATTATTACTTGCGGATGATATTGAAATTGATGAAGATACTGCAATTTCATTTATAGAGCAAACTACAGACTGTTTGAAGGCATTGGCCGAAAGTAAAGACAAGTTGAAAATTAATTTCACTGCATCTCCACATACTACTCCGAGATTGCCATTCTTTACCTTTGACCCTAATGGCTCTTATACTAATGAATCCACTTTAGAAGAAGAAGGTGCGCTTGCACGTCAAGTTATTGAAAGATTTATTTTGAAACCATTAAAAAATTATCATTTGGCATATCAGAACCATCCAGTGACTCAACTGCAGGCAATTGCTCAAGCACAATTACAGCAACAACAAGCACAACAAGCTGCTGCTGTAGCTGCTCAGCAAAACGTTCCTCAACAAACTCCTAGTTTACAAGTACAACAAATGCAATTGGAAAGACAAAAGAAGTTGATTGAAGCACAACAAGCTCAACTGCAAGGCGATGTTAACTTGGCTCATCAACATCAGCAAATACAACAGCAATTGCTACGCATTCAACAGCAACAGCAATCAGCTGCTCCTGCTGCACCTGGTCTGTCTCAATTTAATTTCTTGAGAGTCAACGAACGTGCTAATACTTCTACGCCTCCACCTGGATTATTTGCTGCAGCTGTGAAGCCACAAGCTCCAGCAGCTCAACAATATCCAACCGCACAATACGGAGATGCAATGTATAACAGTAGTGCCAACGTGACTGGTGGTAACTTTGGAGGAAACGGTGTCTCTTCCAGTTCTCAATTGTTAACGCAATTAATGAGTGGTAAGAGATAAATAAAAAAGAGACTTATATAGCAAATAAGCAGTATGTACAATATTAATTAGAAAGTGTAGTATCTCTCAAATCTACAAGTAAAGTTATTATGAAATACATATGGTACAAGGGACTATTTCGACAAACGGAATATTCATCTAATGATCAGCATCCTTTTCTAACTTGTTCTTCCTGTACAAAAGTGAACGGAATCCGATTTTACCATACTTTGCAGCCAAATTAACACCTTGTCTGGGTGCTACAGCAGGAGTTTGTTTATCGCTTGACGTGTTTGTTACAGTATTCCCAACCGAGTTTGAAGAAGCGCTAGCATTTTGAGCATCGAGGGTTGCAGTCTGGTTTGTATCTTGGGTTGCTTCTGGCGCAGTCGTCGTCAGTGACAAATTCTGGTCCCTCAAATGCATGAGTGCTTTCGAAAGTGGAATATTCATGGCTAATGATAGTTTTCTTGCTCGTTCCGGAAGGCCTGTCGTTACCAGACTCATGGATTTTGGTGGTTGTGTTTGTTCTGCTACACCGTGGACCATTGGGTGTTGCGAATTCTGCAAGCTGGGGGCATCGAGTGATTTTGATGATTGTACAGCTTGTTGTATACTAGATTTTGAGGAATCCAGAGACACTGGAAGGTGTGAGACTTGCTTGTGGCCATTCCAGGATGGATTCGTTAATGCAGATGGTATCTTAAGCGGTTCCCTAGTGGATTTAGTTTTTACCGGGACTTCTTTTGGTTTTAAGCTCGAAGTAGCACTTTCATCTTGGTCCCTTATTGCACCTTTTGGTAAAGATGCTAGGTTCTTTAAAGAACTCGTTGACGATGATGTCATTTCAATCGGAGTAGCTGTTGGTGAAGATGGCACTTCATTAGATCGTGTTGATAATGGTGTTGGGGTTTTTTTTTTTAGGTCTATAGCCAGGCCAGCTGATTTTGATGGTAATGGGATTGGACGAAGCATGTCTGGTTTGATAGGCTTTTTTGATATGGACAGGTAATAAGGTGCCTTTTCTTCAATTTCTGCTATATTTTCCTCAAGATCAACATGAGTTCCATAAACGCTTATCAAAAGGTTTCTGAATCTTATACCATATTCAACATCGTACATATTGAATACTTTTGGATGAGAAACATTGAACGAATCTTGGATAATCTTCCTCAAGTCTGAAATTTGTTCATTTTGATGTTCAATGAATAAGCGGTCAAATTCTTGATTCAAGTCTTTGGCAAATTTGTGAGTATTTCTAAACCCATAATGTAACAACAAGTATCTTATAATCTTTACTGAAGCATTGATATTGAGTCTATCTTCAAGCAAAGCCTTGATATGATCTACACGTTCTGGAAAGGTATCATGTTTCGAAACTCCATCAATTAAACAACGAATATATTCCTTGGACCAATTTCCACCAAGTATACTTGGTTTAATGAAACTACGAGGAACTAGTATAGGAGAACCGTCGCCAGCCTTGAAGGTTTTGAAACGGGTTGATTCGCTTGAAGGAGAATTTGCAGTTGGGGTAGATATTGTTGTGTCACTGCTTTCTGGTGAAAGAGCCACTTTTGGTTTTTTGGAAACAAACTCAACTTCATCTACAGACTCCGGTGATCGTTTAGGTTGTTGGGTCGTTCCAATTGCATTCTTAGTAGCTGCTGGTGTAGGGATTGGTAAAGGCTTTACCTTGGATTTTACGGAAAGCTCTGGTGATGAAGATTTTGAGTCAACTCTTTGTAAAATTCTAGGCTTCTTTATGGTCAAATCAACGTCAACATATATGTCACTATTTGGTTCAATAAACCGTTTCAAGTCTTTATTTGACAATTGGAGTTCATTCGAGTAGAAGATTTTACCAGCTTCCTTTGCATTCTCATGCAATTCACGTCTAGCGATAGGGAAATTCTGTACTTCAGCACCTATTTCTGGGATTGGCAATAATTTATATAACTTTTCAGCGAGAATATTCATTTCTTGAAGTGACTTTTGATCTTCGGCTGTTAAATTTTGCTTGGAAACTTCCAAGTACGAGTTTATCACATTACGTTCATACAAAAGCTCATCCAAATACGATATTGCATCAAATGAATTCTCAATCTTGTGTTTCTGAAAGTCTGGATCTGTCAATTGCGAGGTTTCCTGAGCTTCATCACGATCAGCTTGTTGGACTTCATTGCGACAAGCTAAATACTGGGCAGTCACCGTCTTCTTTCTCTCATCGTACAAGCGTATCTTTCTATGAGACGCGCTCATAATTCTTTGGAGTATTGATTATAGAATGTGAAGTGGACTCGGAAAACCACGATAAAATGTCCCAAACAAATCATTGTCACGTGAGAGAGATTTGGGTGCAAGATTGACTATATATCTACCAACTATGGGAGTACGTATTACCTGGGTATAATCTATACACATTATTTGAGTATTCTATATCTATTTACATTATTTACAAGTTCACAACGGAGTCACATTTAACACACAATTCATCTTCGACAGGAGCAATGAATTTCCAACATCTCGGACACTTATGATCTTTCGAATGGGAGACTGAAACCTCTACCTTAGTTTCATTCAAGTCGACCTCTAGTTTAGATATTTCAGAATCAGAAGGTCCGAGAATAACCTTTGACACTAAGAAATAATCATCTAAGTAGCTTTTATGCTTATTTAGGATACTTGCAACTTCACTTCCTTGTGGAGCAACTATATTGAGCTGAATTTCCAATTTATTCTTGTACTCCTCGTTAGTCCTCAATACTTCCAATTGTTTATAAATCGAAGTTCTCAAATCCCATATGATGGAAAATTCTGCCTCAATAATTGGATCCTGGTGGCTTTCGGGCAATTCATAAAACTTTTCCCATTTCCCAAGCATAAATGGAGAGATTGGATTATCTGATGGAAACAACTTATTAAACTCATTCCAAGCTTCTTGAGTTAAGATTGGTTGAATTGGCGATAAAATACCAATATAAGTTATCAACAATTGTTTCAAAACAGTTTGAATGCTTCTTCTTTTATGTGAGTTTATCAGATCAGTATACAAAGTATCCTTTGAAATATCGAAATAAAGTGAACTTAAGTGTGCATTCATATGATGATTGACATCACTAACAACTCTGGAGAAGTTGTAATCATTATAATGTTTAATACAATTCTTCTCCAATTGGTATAATGTAGATAATGAATATTTGTCTAATGGATATAATTCATCGTATGGCACAGGATCTTTGAACTCGCTCAAGTTTCCTAGGAGGTATTTGAATGTAACTCTATACTTTTTAACATTTTCAAACACTCTATTCAAAACTTCATTTGTTACATTCACGTCAAAATTATAGTTCGAAGAAGCAACCCATAGTCTTAATCCATCAGTTCCCAAACTCGGCAAAAATGGTTTGTTGCTACCATTGATAACATCCATTGGGGAGATGGTATTACCTTTGGATTTTGACATCTTATTATTATTTTTATCCAATGTAAATCCATGCGTAATGATAGTTTTGAAAGGCGCAACAGGTTTGAAATCCTCACCATTTACACCAGATGCAATAATCTTATTCAAAATAGACGATTGGAACCATCCACGATGTTGATCACTTCCCTCAAGGTAAATATCAGCAATTGGATCATCGCTTCTAAATTCATTATCTATACTGCTCCACGAACATCCAGAATCAAACCAAACGTCCATTGTGTCCTTTCCTTTATAGTATAATTTACCATCGTATCCATCAGGTAACCATCTACCAATATCCTTTTCTTCTACAAACCATTCGTCTGTGCCAAATTCATCAATCTTGCCAATTATAAAGTTGATTACTTTTAAATCATTCACTGGTTCACCAGTTAAGTCATAAATAATAGGCAATGGAACCCCCCAAAACCGCTGTCTTGAAATACACCATTCATTTCTATTCTTGATGAACAGTGGTAATCTATTTTTTCCTGAATCCGGGTAGAACTTTACTTTCAGTAAGGACTCAATAGCTGTTGATTTAATCTTCTCAACATTAATGAACCATTGCGGAGTAGCCCGCTGTAAAACTGGTTTGTTCGATCTCCAATCATAAGGATAAGAATGTTTAATCAGCGAGATGGTATAAACCATGTTACTTTCTTTCAAAATATCAATACAAACTTTAATACATTTGCCTTCTGTGGCCTTCAATCCTTCCATGGAATGGAAGCCCACTGGAATCACCTCCTTTATTATTTTTCCTTCTTCATCAACACTAGATTGGATATCTAAACCGTACTTCTTCCCAATTAAATAATCATCCCCACCATGAGCTGGAGCTGTATGTACCAATCCTGTACCGGCATCATTAACTACATGATCAGCATGTAAAACTGGGAATTTTAAATCCTCCTGAGTGGCTGGATTGGAGTAAAAGTTATCCACTAGAAGATCACCTTTAAACTTTATATCAACAACCTCCCATCCAGGAACTAAACTTGAGATTTGATCTTTCAAATTTTCTGCTACAATTAAATACTCATTGTCGTCAGACCTGATCAAGCTGTATTCAAAATTCTTATTGATACAAATCGCTTTATTTGCAGGAATAGTCCATGCGGTGGAAGTCCAAATCAATAAAGATACTTTATCTGGCAAAATTCCACTCATAGTCAACAAGTCTTCTAATTTTTTAGTAGATTCTTTCAATGGGAATTTAACGTATACTGAGGTTGACTTATGGTTATTATTATATTCCAATTCTGCCTCAGCCAACGCGGTCTTTGTTTCACATCCCCACCAAACTGGTTTCATTTGTCTTGAAAGAAGACCGTTTCCTATAAGCTTTTCGAATATCCGTAATTGTCTGATTTCATAATCATGGTCCATGGTTATATATGGATTCTCGAAATCTGTCATGATTGCAAATTCTTTGAATTGATTCCGTTGTTTATCTATCATAAATTCTGCAACTTTTCTACATGCTGCACGAATTTCTAATGGTGTGCTTGAACCTGTTTCCTGAACAGCCTTCATTTCTATTGGTAGACCATGACAATCCCAACCAACTTTATAATTCACTGCATTATTATTATACATAAGCTTCCATCTATTGATGATATCTTTCAAGATTTTATTAAGTGAGTGTCCAAGATGGACATCCCCATTAGCATACGGTGGACCATCGTGTAATATAAACGGTGTTCTACTTGGATCTGGATTCTCCAGTTGCCATTTGTATAATTTTTGTGATGATTGGTTAATTAAAGAACTTCTTTGTTCATCCTTTGGAATTTTAGGCCCAAAGTCGGTTTTCGGGAGGTGTAGGGTCTTGGAGTAGTTGGTGGAGTACAATCTTATCGATTGCAACCGAACTCGAGTCATTGAGGTCTTCAATTTTTCACCGAAATCTGTGCGCCTAATAGAATATTTACGTAGGAGCTGAACCAACTATAACGAGTGGAATACAAATCGCAAACCTACACGTGTATCTAGTGCAAGTGTACTCTACAAGTACCTACATCGAATAAAAGTTGTTATGCATTTTTCACTGCCAGAAACCTCAGCCAAATCTTGGTAAATGTACCGAATTTGTAAATCTCAATAATCGCACTCATCAACATTGCTTGTTGTTTTACATGTTCCAACTAATAAATAAATAAATAACAGTATATATGTTATACAATAAAAATCATAACGGGATCGTCAGCCGATCGTTTATTTAGCAATGCTCTTGACCAATTCAATGTACTTTTCGGTGGAGAAGGACTTTGGTCTTTCAAGGGCCATACCTAAACCTCTGTCGAGGATCAATTGTGGTAAAACACCAAATGCTCTGGAAACACCGAACAAAACAGTGTAGAAGGATTGTTCCTTCAATCCATAGTATTGCAAAAGGACTCCAGAGTGGGAGTCTACATTTGGCCATGGGTTCTTGGTCTTACCGTGCTTGGTTAAGACACCTGGGGCAACTTCGTAAATGTTGGAAACCAACTTGAATAATTCATAATCAGGCATGTGCTTAAGAGCAAATTCTCTTTGAGCAGTGTATCTTGGATCTGTTTTTCTCAAGACAGCGTGACCGTAACCTGGAACAACTCTACCAGCGTTTAAGGTTTCCCACAAGTATTTTTCAATAGCTTCCTTGGAAATATCGCCCTTTAATTCATCCTTTAATTTGAATAACCATTCCAATACTTCTTGGTTAGCACGTCCATGTAATGGACCGGCTAAACCATTCAAACCAGCAGCAAGAGACAAGAATGGAGAAGATAATGCAGAACCAACTAAGTGAGTGGTGTGAGCAGAAACGTTACCACCTTCATGATCAGAGTGGATGGTCAAGTATAATCTCATTAATTCAAGGAATTCTTGGTTTTCACCATATCCAAGTAAATTGGCCAAGTTAGCACCGTAATCCAATTTAGGGTCAACCTTGGCTGGTAATTTACCGTCGTGGAAAACATTTTGGTAGATTCTAGCAGCAATGTTTGGCAATTTAGCTAATAATTCAATAGAATCTTCATAAGTGTATTTCCAGTACTCGGTCTTGTTAACACCAGCAGCATAAGCCTTAGCGAATTGAGATTCGGATTCTAAAGCGGTAACAGCAATTGAGAATTGAGCCATTGGATGTAAATGAGATGGACAAGAATCAATTAAATCTTCGACATGCTTTGGTAAAGCAGATCTTGCGGCTAATTCTTCGGATAAAGCCTTGGTTTGAGCAACGGATGGAACTTCCCCGGTTAATAACAACCAGAATAAGGCTTCTGGTAATGGTTCAGTACCATTTTCAGCATGTGGTAATTCTTTTTGAATATCTGGGATGGTCTTTCCTCTGAAACGGATTCCTTCAATTGGATCCAATACAGAACCTTCCCATACTAAACCTTTGATACCTCTCATACCACCGTAGGCTTGTTCAAGGAGAACTTCTCCAATGACCTGAATGTTAGTATACAGAAAAAAAACGTTATATTGGTCATTTGAAGTATTTTATTGAAAATCCTTTTTCAAAGGCATTGAATACCAATCTCGTATTCAAAGGAATTGTATAATAATCACATATTCAAAAATTGCATAAAAATCTCAAATTCAAGAAAATTCGATAAGAGTATTTCGAGCACTTTCGAAGGAGTTCTATTATACATTTTCTTCGAAAATGGAAGGTCAATTCATATGTATCAAAAAAACTTCATATAAATGGGGGATTTCAAACTACTTACAGTTTTACCGTATTCTTTCTTTAATTGCTTAACCTCTTCAAGCTTAGCTGGTAAGATTTCAGCTAAACGTGCTTTTAAAGTCTATAATTGTTAATATTTAATTGGCTAATAAACTTCAGCATTCAATTACTTACTGGTTCAGTGGTGGCATAAGCTCTAGTGTTTAAAAATGCTCTCTTAGCAAGAGTGGCACGAGTAATAGATCTAAAGGCAGACATATTTAATGATAAAGAAAAGATCTGGAAAAAATTTTAAACAGGGAATTCAATTGAATATAAATACTTCAGTATGTTTGCGACTCCGAATTGGATCACAATTATAAAGAAATTTCTACTCTGGGGGACTAAGCTGAGAAAACTGGCCAATCAAACCGTCGGAAACTCTAGCATATGCATAATTGTGTAACCTTAACAAAGAATTCGGGCACTCACGGCCAACGAGCCCATGACGGAAGACCTTAATACTGTGCGGGTGATATCTGAAAAAGAAACGAAGGAGAACAAATGATATCCGAGGAAGTAGTGTAGACTTTGTAGAGGATTATGAGATGTTCTATAGCGAGGGATGATTTAGGAATTGATAATTAACTTTAATTGGATGGATATATTACGGATAACTCATTAGCGTCCTTTTCATCAGTGATTGATAATTGAAGTATCACAGTCTGGTGTTAATATCCGAGCAAATCACGCAAAGGTTGATTTTTTTTATACAGGATGCCAATTCCCCAGATTTCGGAGTAAGTGGGATCCAATAAGAGTTGAACAACAGGATCAAGCCACCCCCACAGTTAGTTCCTATCTCCTGGAGACAAGAAAGGGCGACACCATTAAATGTGACCGTAGTATATTCGAATATGAAACCAGAATGCAATATTATTCATTATGAACCTTGATATGTGGAGGTGATTTTGAGTACGCATCTTAACAACCGATTAAATCAACCGTTGGTTTAATATGTTTTGCATGACTTGGTCATTTTGGAGATTGAATGAAGGTACACTTTGGAAACTTCGTAAAGTGTAAAGTACGTAAAGTTCGTAAGTGTGAAGTTCGATAATAGAAATGGACGAATGGATGACATTCAAAATGATCCAGATTTTAGTCCTCTCATATTCTAACCACTTACTCAATTTCTTCATAAAATACTAATGCTTTTAAAATCAATCAAAACGGTCTCCTATTCATCCCAATCTCTCCTAATCGCATCATAATCCTTCATTACTTCGCACCCTCATCGCTCTTTTCACAGCCAAATATGCAACAAAAATTATTGCAACAAAAATACTATTCAAATCATCATGTCTATAACAAGAATCTTGGGAGGATTGTACCTCTCATCATTGGAACCACTCCAAGCAAATGAAGATATTTATAAACAACATAATATAACTCACATAATCTCAGTCATTGCAGGTGAAGAAGTAATTCCTTCACAATATACTTCATCGCCATATACTCATTTACAAATCCCTGTAAACGATTCGGCCGATACAAATATAATCCAATACTTCCCAGACTGTAATGATTTCATTGATTCTGCTAAAACTAATGAAACTCCAGGTAATGTACTTGTTCATTGTGCCCAAGGTGTCTCACGTTCAGTTACTATCATAGTGGCGTATTTAATGTACAAATATAAATTAACAGTTAACCAAGCCATTTATGCTGTCAAGAGAAAAAAGGCTGATATTGGTCCTAACCACGGCTTTATCATACAATTGAAACTATACGAGTCAATGGATAATGTTGTGGTTGAAAGATCTTCTATTTATGTTGATTTTGAAACTGAAATGAATGCTCGTATTAATCCAGAAGCTCTTAGAGATCAATATTTACAAAAGGGTATAACAGCACAAAACATCAAGCTGATTCGTGAAGATGTAAAACCTTTCACTCTTCGTTGTAAGAAATGTCGTCAACATCTTTCATCTTCTGATGAAATCACACAGCATACACCTCCGGCCTCCGAATCTCGTGAGGCTCAATTTATAAGAACTGCTCCAAAGTCAAGACGTATTGTTGCCTCAGAAGCCGGTTCATCAAATTGCCTGCAATTTTTCTATACTGAACCACTTTCTTGGATGGCAACTGAATTAGAAAAAGGTGAGATTGAGGGAAAGTTTGCTTGTGAAAAATGTCAAGCAAAGATTGGAGGGTATTCTTGGAAGGGGTCTAGATGTTCATGTGGAAAGTGGATGATTCCGGCAATTCATTTACAAGCTGCAAAGGTTGATAAGCTTAATGTGTAAAGGTATTGCGATATTAACCAAGAACTCTTTTGCTAGTTTCACTTCATCCTTGTAATACAGAAATATAAAATTACATTGACAAGTCATTTAATAAATACATTTTTTACACAGTAGAAATAGATACCTTGTATTTTAATTATCACAAACATTGTGTATTGAACCCGCAGCTATTCCTCAATAACCATATCATCCGAATCCTCTCCATCCTCCCTTCTATAACTAGTTGCTCCCGTCTCCAAACTTCTCCCCGTAATGCTTGTGTTCAACGTCGTTCCACTATCTATCAACATTTGATGCAAGCTTGGATCCACTGTCGAGTGATCATTTTGATATTCCACATCATCTGCCATAAATCCTTCGTCAACCAAATTGGAATGTACTGGTTGTTGCAGTACTCTTTCTAAAACAGGTCTCGTTTGACTGAGCCTTAAACTATTTGCAGAGCCAAATCTGCTCCTGACGCGAAGACCAGATTCTTCCGGTTCATTTCTACTATCTTCATCTTCATCATCATCATCAAAAGATTCCGCGGCAGCAATTCGTATTCTCAGTTCATCACCAAGGTATTGGTCATCATCATCATCGTCATCAAAATCTTCGAAATTCTCCTCCTCGTCTGCATCACCGTTAATGAGCTCAGCATCTAAATCTATTTCTTCTCCACTCGAAGCAGCTTGTTCATTCTCGGTTGTGTGTATATACGAAGGATCATCGTATTGTTGTTCTGCCTGAGCCAATGCATGTTTACGAGCATCTTCCATGTCAGCTTCTTCCATGGTCATATTTATTCCAATTGGACGAATGGTGGAATAACCGGTATTCCTGATATGTTCCAATTGATCTATCTTCATTTGCGTTAACGGTGTGTTTAATTTCATGTAAGCATTTCTTCGTGACACTGAAGTGGAAGCAATTGTGTTTGTTGATGCTGAAAATAATGCAACGCCATTTGGGCCCTTCATGCTTGGAGTCGAAGTTGAAGTTTGTATGTTGTAATCCAAATGTGATAAATTAGCACCTGGATATTCAGCATTGTAGGCCAGTAGTGGAGGGGCAAAGAGCAGTCTTAAATACTTCGTATGTTCATCTAATAATTGTTCAGTTGGGTTGTTTGTTGATGTATTGGTGGGTATCTGTGAAGCGGATTGATTGGTTCGAATACCATGACGTACACTATCCCACGTCAAATCTTCCTCTTCATTATTCCATAGATTGAATAGATCATTTGTGAAGATGTTTGATGAGTACATGTTGGTATTTATTTGTGGATGCAAAATTCGAGAAACTGGAAAGTAAGTTTGAGAAAGCTGGACCAAACAACAGAAAGTAGAATTAGTACAAATTTTGGGAATATCAGAGCGAGCGGTTGATAAGATTTACATGAACTTTCTATATTACTATTAGTTGTCGTTACACCTTAGTATTTTACCTTAATATATAAATATATGCATCTTAACTATACAGACTTCTATATTAAATTATCAAGCTACATTCATCAACACACTTGAACAGAAACACTCGCTTCTCGTTTGTGCTAGTCCTCATTATCTGTTAAAACAAACTCATCTAAAACCTCCTCTTCGTACAAATTCCTTAAAGGAACGTTCTCTATCCCACTTTGAAGTGGCCAAATAAATCCAGTGTCTTGTTTAGTCCCGCCCAAAGAAACTATACAACCATAACAAATATGAACGTGCTGAGAAGTACCCTTGATTTCTTGTGCCTTCACCACTGACTTATTATATAATTCTATGAAATCCCTTTCTTCATCTGTTTCAATTGGAGCAGCTTCATTAACAGTTATACGTCTTAACCATTCTCTTGGGTCTTGGAAAATTTCGACTCCACATACTTCACAACTAGCTAAAACGGTTGCTTGGGGAGCGCCTAATTTTTCGCCTGTTTTAACCACAGTAAACGCAGTTGAAGCATAACCAGTTGCATCCAACATCGAGAAATAGTTCGTAGTCAAATCTCTAATAGTCATATTCTTAGTGATTTTTGACTTAGCAACCGTTGAGCTTACTTGAAACTGATTTAAATCGGTTAAATTAGAATATGCAACTATTTCAGCAAAAAGAACATCACGTAAAGGATATAATACTTTGATTTCATGCCCACGTAACAGTACTGTATGGTCTGCTATTGCCTTATAAACAGTAGAGCCTCTGCCTTTAACTGTTAATGCTATTATTTCATTTGCAATTCTTGTCATACAATGACCATATAGGATTGTCTCACAACTTTCCAAGACTGCTGTTCTGATGATTAGTTCATCATATATGATAGTTAACAAATCTTCGACAGAAGATTTATTTGGACATAAAGAAAGTATATCAATCAATGAGTAAGTTTTGTCATCATCCAATTGACTAGATAATCCACTAAATTCATTATTGATAACGATTTTCTTTAACATTTCTTGGTCTAAGATGTAAGAGTTTAAGGACAAGATTTTGAATTGAATATCAACTGGAGAATATCTTTCAAGTAACTTTGGTAAAACTTCCAGCACCTTTTTATTTAACAGGTTTAAGGCAAACTCATCGATATTAAGTAAGATCAATTCAAACCCTTGCTTACCTTTATGAGATACCTTTTGCTCTTGCAATAAGGACCCAATAACATCAACCAAAACTAAAGAAGATACACCTCCTGATACAGTGAGCAAAATCTTTTGACTTGGTAGTTCGGCTTGTTTGCCGTATTTCACCTTGTATTTTTCATCTAACATCTGCTTTCTTTGCTTTCCCCTAATGAATCTAACAAAACAGTTCGAACAAAAACGGTCCTTTCTGGATATTAAAATAGCAGTCTCAAGTTTACATCTTTGACATAGACCAGCTGTCTCTGGTTCTAAGTACTTTATAGGTTGATTCTCTGCAACATTCATCTTGTCTCATCTGAAAATCTGCAAAAAATGAAATATACGCAGTATGGAAGAGTCAAAGCCCAACACAGAAGAACTCCACTCTATCCCGGAAAAGATCAATCAAAAGCCTAATGTCGAGCTTGGTACAGATATAGTAGAGAAAGATAAATCAAAGGTTGATTTTACGAAAGGTGAAAAGCTCAAGTTTTATCCAGATAATCCAGAAAATCATAGACATAAATACAGGTATGCTATGAAGGAACCTTCCAAGTACTACGATCCTTGTGAGGAAAGTAGACAAGCATCGTTGAATTGCATTCTTAGAAACCAAGAAGATAAAACGGTTTGTCAAGACTTTTTTGATGCTTATAAGGAGTGTAGAAAGGACTTCTATGATAAAAAGAGAGCTGATAAAAGGGCAGGAAAAAAGGGATGGGGGTTGTGGTAGTTTAAGGGAATTGATAATGGTCTTCTTCTTGGAAATGTAAATAAAGTCACTCCAGGAGAGTGAAAATAAATACAAGAAGGATTACTGTTGAACTCTCTATGGTTGCATTGGGGTTTTACGAAGAATTAATGAGGCTGAAGCATATTTGATTGGGGTTGGTTGTGTTGGTTGTGTTGGTTGCGATTGGTGAGATATGGATGTTGTTTTTGCAAGTATAACTCCAATAAAAGCATTACATGAGGAAGTGTAATTCAGTGCATGGGCAATGTTAAATCGATAAGATTGCAAGTACATTTATATTGAATATTGGGTAGGCCCACTTCAAACGTTCAATCTCATTACCTTTTTAAGATGATATCCTTACAAATTTGCAAGGGATCGATGCGAGACTTAACATTGCACCTGTGAAGCTTCCAGCGCTTTCAGTTTCGGAGCGTATTGTTTAATACGATGGTGTACACATTGTCTGCCCAGAGTAAATACACACCTTGAATACCTGATTTCCGTTTAACGTGATAATTACATGTTTACCTTTCGGATTGGGTCCAAATCAATCAAACTCCAATCACCAAAGGTGCTACCAATGGCGTTATTGTCAAAAATAAATTGCTTCATAGAACTCAAAGCTATCCAATACTGCTCAAAATCTCAAAATTAAATAATGTATAAATTTCCACATTGTTGGGTTTACTATAAATGTAGATATATGCTAAGATGCGTTTCCATGATGACACTCATGAGTAAGCAAGTTCAAATAGTAGTTACAGACGTTCTTTGTGTATGCATAAATACTCCTTAATATTGTACATAGCTTAGTACTTAATACAGCCTGAGCGAACAAATGAGGCACTTTATCAGGAGTATCTCCAAATTTTTAAACTTTAACAAGAGTTGCAAAAATTATAAAGGTAACTTTTCTTTGGAGATTCATTTTTTGCACCCAGCTCTACATGTCACGTTAAATATAAAGAGGCTCGCTAGTTGCAAAATTATACATGTTATGTGGGATACCTAAGCTAGTTGGACAAATTAAAGCACACAAGATCATATACAGTGAGACGTTTTGAGAGAAGTCCCACAAAGGGGCAAAGAGCAGTTCCAAAATGACCAAATCAAAATGACGACTTGGCGAGAATAGACGATCGGGAATTCTGGAGTTTGGAGTTGATTTCGCCATTTGGCGCAGCTGTGTATGTGACTTGTTCACTCCATGCTACAGAATTCTTCAGATCAACCGAGCTAGAAGCAAAAAAACGCACTGTGATATTTTGCAGCCGCACAATGAATTAGCCTAGCTGAAATACGAGAGTTCGGAAGATCATGCAAGTTGTAAAGACTACTACTATCACGTGTCATAATGTATATATCCACTGGTAATCGTTACCTTTTGTCAACACGATTACATCATCGAATAGACTCGTAATTAAACTTCAGACCCTTAGAGCATATGCGTTTATGTACAAGAAATGAGATGCAAGATTGTTGTGGATGACCAACAAAGTACCCTTATTGTGTAGTGAGTACGTTATTGATCGTATTGTCTTAGAATCAAATACAGCAGACGTTCAAGCACTTCACAAATACGAGAACGTATTTGGGCGTGGGAGACTTCGGCTAACTGGGGTTTCTACTAATTAATACACGCTTATTGGATTTCTACATGTATATGATCTATATATCACATTATGAACATTACATGCCTTTCCTCTACTACAATACTGCTACTTCCAGTTCCGCCGCACTGCGCACGATATCCTCGGCAAAAAGGGACCCCACAATCACAGGATCGATCGGCAACGATATCAACATTCACTTGACACAGATCGCGATGTCGTGTGGGGCCGGAATAGTACTAGCATGTCCTCTATACAACACAATCAGTTGCGTAATTTTCATATCTCATCCTCGGAGTAATTTAAAGAGCAATTTTTTTATATAAGGTTGTGAATTTCCCCAGACGTTTTTCACCAAGCTTCTTTTTCTTTAATTTTCAGCTGATACACACAACAACATGGGAGAAAATGCTATAATTGATAATATCAAATCCTTCGGGGCTGGAGGATTTGGTGGGATCTGTGCCGTTTTGACAGGACATCCATTTGATCTTGTCAAAGTTAGATTACAAACAGGCATGTATAATTCATCTATCGAATGTATTAAAAAGACTATTGCTAAAGACGGGTTGAGAGGTCTTTATCAAGGTGTTTTACCTCCATTGATTGGGGTGACCCCAATGTTTGCAGTTTCATTCTGGGGTTACGATGTTGGTAAGAAAATTATAACTGGTTATACTGGACTATCAGTGTCTGAATTCACGATTGCTCATATTTCAACTGCTGGTTTTATTTCGGCTGTACCAACCACTTTGGTTGCTGCTCCATTCGAAAGAATCAAGGTCGTGATGCAATTACAAAAGGAATCCACTTCCATGGGTCAAGTTGTAAGGGAAATGTACAAAACAGGTGGTCTCAAATCAATCTTCAAAGGTTCTGCTGCAACCTTAGCAAGAGATGGTCCAGGTAGTGCGCTTTATTTTGCAACTTATGAATACTTGAAAGAAAAATTGTCCACTCCTGGTAAAGATTTATCATTGGTTGCAATCATGACTGCTGGTGGGTTTGCAGGTGTTTCCATGTGGTTGGGTGTTTTCCCAATCGATACCATTAAATCTACTCAACAAAGTTCAAACGCAAACGTTTCAATTGTTCAAACCACAAAAAATATTTATAGAAGAGGAGGTATTAAGGCATTTTTCCCAGGGGTTGGGCCAGCTTTGGCCAGAAGTTTCCCAGCAAATGCTGCCACATTTTTGGGAGTTGAATTAGCTAGGGATTTCTTTGATAAGATTATTTAAGAAACTTATTTGAAGCTGGGTTGGTCAGCAAGGTTTAAATCTAAATGTTTGAGGATGTCTGATTTTTTCAAGAGCCCAAACCATACAATTTTGAATTTAGAAAGTGTGGCATTGGATACGGGACGAGTTAGATTTCCCATATCCTAACCTAAGTGGTTAGACGACCCGACAATAAGTGTAAACTTAGATTTCGCATACACAGAATAGTCTACTCTTATATGTTATCACCTTATTTACTTATTTATTAAATAGAACTCGTAAAGAGTCCTTAAATCTGTGTAAAGACACTCAAAAATTAGATATATGCAATACATATTCTTACACGAACTCGTTTTCTAATTCCTACCTGAGACAGCCAAAACCACTGGCGATTAAATTGTCATGTGGAATGTTTGGGTGGGTGTGCATTATTTGTCGAAGTGAAAGAGTGCTTTTCAGCAACATAAATTTTTTGCAGTCAAATGCAACAATGCCCAAAATCAATTCTCCTTTCGAAAGTTGTTGATTGCACAAGCCACACAGTATTTCTTATATAGCACTCCCTCAGAAACTATTGACCTATGGATCAGAAAGAATGTGGAACCTAATCTTGTTCAATAACATCAATTTTCTTTTTCTAGTCAAAACAAACCAAATCCCAATCAAGTCTGCTTGGTCACATATTCCCTATAGCATGTGGTACCCTCCCCAATACTCCTCTTACCAATTCACCACCATGCTTTAATCATTATCAAGTAAACCCGTGCTTGCTTATCTAGTCGTGTCCCTACCGCCTCCAATCGCTAATTAAAAATTCCCGAACAATCAACGAAATTACCATCAATCATGTCTTTATCAGATGACCAAGTAAGTACCTTCGATCAATTAGCCAAGCTATTGAGTGAATATATGTTTAAATGGAGTGTTTTGTTTCAGGGTCGTGTTTATTTTTAAATGTTTTTTAGTTTGTCATTTATTATGGTCATTATTAGTTTAAATTGGCTCAATTGGGTGTTTCAATTTGAGCAGCAACGAATGATAGATTAGTATTGGATGATTGGGCTATGCGGTAAAACGTTTAAGAAATTGCTGTCCATCAAAAAGAGGGTTCTAGAGCCATTTGTGTTGTAAGGCGTGGCTGTAAACCCCATGCGAATTGGACAAGAATTGTGCCATTCTTAAGTGGAACTGATGGGTATTTCTACCAGTATAATCTAGATGCATAAACCAATTCGTTAGTATGAACAAGGGAAAAGATAGGAATGCATATTTTTTAAAACTGGAACATATCATTTGGTGAAAGATCATTTTTAATGATAATGTGCCCACTCAACACACTGCTAATATCTGACTTGCGTTCAATATTGCACAACCTGTTTAGATACACGATGACCAATTGCACCTAGTGGGTTATGCCCAGTAGCCAATACTCGCCAAAACACTTCAGACCAAGCCCAATCCCTTAAACATCACCATGTAACTGAAATAACTCACCTAATTAGTGATATCACACACGCATACTAACATACAGGTCAAAAGCGAGCTTAGCAAAATGCAAGCATTCATCAAAAAGGAAGCTGAAGAAAAGGCTAGGGAAATCAAGTTGAAGTCTCAAGAGGAATACGAAATTGAAAAGTCTTCCGTTGTCCGTACTGAAACTAATGCAATTGACTCCGTTTATGATCAAAAATTAAAAAAAGCATCTTTAGTACAACAAATTACCAAATCTAAAATTGATAACAAAACTAGATTGAGAGTTTTGGGTACCAAGGCTGAAATTTTATCCCAAATTTTCTTAGAAACTGGAGACGAATTAAAAGAACTTACAAAGGATGCAAAGAAATATAAACCAGTCTTAATTGGACTTATTGAAGAAGGTTTATTAACTTTGTTGGAAAGTAAAATTTCTGTTAGAGCAAGAGAGGTAGATATTCCTCTTGTCAAGGAGTCCATCGAAGAAGCTGCTGCCAAATTCGAAACCAAGGCTGGTTTCCCTGTTGAAGTAACTGTCGATGAGGAAACATTCTTAAGCAAAGATGGATCTGGTGGTGTTATTTTAATTAATGGTACTGGTAAGATTGAGGTTAATAACACTTTGGATGAAAGGTTGAATATTTTATCTGAAGAAGCTTTACCTGCTATTAGATTGGAATTGTTTGGAATTTCACAAAGTAGGAAGTTCTTTGATTAAGCAACAACATGAGTGTGTAGTGGTTGTATAGACTGTGCGAAGCACACCTGCTGTAAGATTGTTCATTGACCGACTATTTTTTGTTGGAATACAGAAATGGTAAGTTGTGCTTGGCCTGCGTCATTTGAATGAATTTGCATTCTGTATTTATACGTGAGTATAAATACTAGTTTGTACTTCGCAAATATCATCAAAACAGTACTAATGTGCTTGCTACACATTCCAAGTGATTCAAGATAATAGTAATATAAACATTGATTGTAATTTTGTAGACATGATTTTGCATGCAAAGTTCTCTGGAGATATTGAAATGGAAGGCAATACTACTTCTTTTTATGTAATTCAAAATCTAATTGAATAGTAATTTGTAGCCACATGCGGGTTATATTTACTTTAGCGTTCATACTTGAAGAATAATGGCCCCTACTGGTCCCGTATGCAACTTTTCGAATTCTCTCTCGGAGGAGATTTCTTCCAAATTAACTTTTGCACCCGAAATCTCAAATGCGCATACAAATTCACAGTATAGGCAAGATGATGTCTTATCTACCCAGACAAAGCATAATAAGGAGTAGATCAGCTGTACGAACTATGAGAGTACGAAAAATGCTTGTACCAACTAGCTCCGTACTCACAGCATTAAGATATTCATCGCAAGATCAACGAAATAATCAAATACTTGAACAATATAAAAATTTTGGGCTTCCAACGAGTCTCCTTAATGATGAATTTCAGTATCAACCAAAGAAGAGCATGCTCGGTAATGTTGGTCCTGTTCAACCAAATGATTCATTTGTACTGTGTACGATTTTTGATATCAACGGTAATGTCATTGGAGTTTCACAGAAATTTCCCAAGATGAAGTTCCTTCGTGAAAATAATCTTTTCCCCAGAGATCTAAGAAAGATCGATAGTAGTAGTATTGATGTCGTACCATCGATTATGATTAGGTCTCCAGACGCCATACTTGTCAATTTACTTCATATTAAAGCAATAATCAAAAAAGATACAGTAATGGTCTTTGACACATCAACGAAAGATATAGCAATGAAACTAGGGGTATTCATGTATGATTTAGAAATGAAATTGGGATTACCTGGAGGAACCCTGTTTTATGAATTTAGAGCATTGGAGGCAATTTTGATTAATATTATGGGGTTCTTAGAAGGTGAATTGAAGTTATTAAAAAGTAGCTGTCTGTTAATTCTTTCACATTTAGAAGATCAAGTTGATAGAGGAAGATTACAAGAATTACTTATCAGACTGAAAAGTCTTCAAAGTTTTTACCAAAGGGCATTACTTATCAGAAATGTATTAGAGGATCTTTTAGATAATGATGAAGATTTGGAAGGAATGTATTTAACCACTCCAAGCAAAGGTGGTGTGGAAGCAAATAATGATTTTGATGAAATAGAAATGATCTTGGAATCTTATTATAACCAATCTGACGAAATCGTTCAACAAGCTGGGAGTTTAATTAATGATATCAAAGCAACAGAAGAAATTGTAAATATTATGCTTGATACAAATAGAAATTCAATGATGTTGTTTGAGTTGAAATTGACAGTATACACCTTAGGATTCACGGTTGCTACTCTTGTTCCTGCATTCTATGGAATGAACTTGAAGAATTACATTGAAGAGTCAAATTATGGGTTTGGTGCTGTGGTTGTTGTATCAATCATTCAAGCCGCAATAATAACATTATTCAATTTCAGAAAGTTAGACAAGGTGCAAAGGTTAACAATGATGAACAATGACCACCAATATAAAGATATTTCTTATTTGAGAAGATACAGAGAGAGATTGTGGAATAGAGGAAATTGGGTTTATAGAATGTTCCATGGAAGTAGAAGGACAAAATACCATCAACAAAGTTTAAAAGATAGGGATGCATTGTGGAGAATGATTAATGGGGACAAGAAGTAAACAAGCAAAACTTTTGAACAACAGAGAAGTTCTCTAAAGTGGTCTCGGACGCATAATTGTGCCATTAAAGCAATTCATGAAGCCTGAAGGAAGTGTCAGTGAGAACAGTAACACATTTAGTGGGTCACCATGATAGCGATACGAACGTTTCAAGTTATTGTGGTGGTAACGTTCGACCTATAGTGGATTGGGGAGATATGATGCTGCCTGATCTACAAGTAACAATGCTGCTTGATCCGTAACGTCTGCGTCTTTGGGGCTTTACTTCTTCGTGACATCTACTCAAAAACTTTATAAGCACATCCAAGCTACAAAATGAAGAATTTATTCAAATTAGTACTGCAAAGAGCTAACAAGAATTTCACAAGTGTATGGTTATGACGAACAACTATAATGCGAGAGATTCTATTGAATGGTATGCTCACGGTTAGTAATGTACAAATACACCATGCTCAATTTAGTAATTGCAAATCATGCTTTAAAATTGAATACCTACATAATACATAGAGAGAAATTCTACAATGATACAAGAATCAAATTCGTAGAAATAACTGCTTACTAGCGTAGGAGCTGATATCTTCTAACTATTTCCAGATGAAGCATCTGAGCCGTGCGTAAGCATTAAATTGTAGTAGAGTACTATATATGGTGCTTTCTACAAGATGCTTATATGCTCTATTGTTTAGTATTTACTTAGTATAAGGTACATTTTCGAAGTTATCCATGGAGATGCAGTTTCAAATAGTATCAGATACCTATTATTACTATTCCACTGTGAGTTACACACTCACTATACTACGATTCTACTACTGAGAATCTACTAGTCCCCTGTGATTCTACTCGGAATCTTCTTCTATTTCTCCATCACTTCCCATTGTATAAGCTGGAATGTCGTCTTCACTAGTTGGTTCTGGAATTTCGACTTCATCGAATTTGATGTGCTTCGAGTCATCTTCAGTTTTTTGAACAGAACTTCTACGTTCCACTGGTTGTGATTCCTTCTCTGAACCAGGTTTGATTAATGTTCCTTCCAAAGAAACAACTCTACCTGCCGAGTGAATTGATTTTATGGTAAATTTCAACTTACCTTCTACTTTATTTTCATTTTCATCTACCCAATAACCAAAGGATTTGAAAGATGATTCTTGAATATCTTCTCCTTCAGTTGGAACTTCTTCATCTTCTTGATTGGGTATAAATTTCCAATCAAAAGGTATATTATATTTCTTTATGGATGCATTGAAAGTGTCATGGATTAACAATCCTAAATGAGATGCTGTTTGCATGTAAATATAACCTTCGAGTACATCACTAATTTGTGGTCTCCAAACTAACAAATCTAAGGTGATCCATAAGAATGTGATTGGACTTGAGCCTTCAATTTTCGCAATCGATACAGCGTTACCTTCAGTGTCAAGTGTAATGTTATCTTCGTTTAATTTTATATTCGAATAAGATAAAACTACACCTCGAGCTTTTGGAAAGTACTGCATAACCAAAGGATCTAAGTGTTGGGATTTGATACCATTGATAGGATCGTTTAAATGAATTGGTGCTAACGAGACGTACATTTCTGTTGTGAATTTATGAAAACATTCAGAGATTCCCGATGAATCTACGGAGTTTGTACTTTTTGGAATTATGGTTTGTCTTCTTTTATTGGAAGTGCTCCCATTGGAAGCAGGTCTTTTTGTTGTCATCGAGTTTGAGTTGGAAGATGTGATGTGAAAAATATGAAAAACGAGAGTCGCAGATCATCGCAAAAAACAACTTCCACTATTCTCCATGTAAGATTGAGAAATTGTAGAAAAGATAAGTAGAGAAGAACTACGTTAAGATGCTTGTTTGAAAGGCGATGTATTCCTGTGGAGCTGCATTATATGATACTCATGCTCTCTCTGATAAGATAATGACACTCTTGCACCACTGTAGAAATTCAGGTCACATGATCAGCTTGAATTCGATAAGTTTTAATACTGGTGAATGTTAAATACGTGTAATGGACTGATTTAGACTTCGGAAGTACCTTATCTAATTAATTATTTACATACAAATATGGCTGCAAAGTGGGATTATGCAATGCAATCCGTTTAGCTCAACTATGGGATTCAACTCTTGCCTCAGCTATGGAGGAAAGCACAATATTGTATGTATACGCATTATTGTATATACGCATACTGATAATTCTAGTCGTGCTTTGAAAATAGAACTAACATATACTAGAAATCAAATTAAATTTTTTCAGCAGGATTCAAGTTCGGAGGAAACTGCTTCTTAAATTTGCAACCTAAATTGCACAAGCATATCTTAGCAACAGCAATAATTTACAAAATTCTTGCCTGGGAGCAATTGAAGTTTAAAAGTTAAAAATATCTTACCCCATATTAAAACAATCATCTCCCACACATTTCCGATATGCGATGATTTTCCAGTTTGCGATGTATTTCTAGTTAAATATATACACTAAAAAGACTCCAACAAGCTTAAGGAAGCATCACAAGGTAAACGGTTATAGTTACAGTCAATGGAATACTCCACTTTCATCAGTCTACTTTCGTGTAGCAGCTAACCCAGGTGGTCCTCCCGGAACCTTCAACTTCGGCTTTTCTCCAGCATGAACCTGATGTTTGAACTCCAACCCTTCTTCAACTAACAATTCATCTCTCTTTTTATAAACACTTTTACTCAAAGTTGGATTCGAAAACATAGCAAAACGATTCAATATTTTATTTGCATACTTTGGGGGTTTATCTTCAGCAGGTGTATATTCAGGAACCCCAATAAATCTAACCTTTTTGGGCACACTACCATTTGAAGAAACTGTAGTAGCTGTGGATGACGACTCGAAAGTGTTGTTCGAGCCACCAGATTCAGTATCGGCATTATTAGTTCCAGTATTCCTTTGAGTATTACGCCTAGTGTCTCTATCTCTTTCTGAGATTACTCGTTTTACTTTCACTGGAGGAGCAACCACGGGTACAGGAGAAGCTTCAACCACAATTTGAGGTTCTTGCGGTTCCTTCCTCAACCCATAATTACTTGGGTTATTTGGATCAAAAATAACGCTAGTGAAAACCTCTTTCTCTTGAGTCATTAAAGCTCCCAGTTTAGCAGATTGACGAACATGTTGTTGAAATCTTTGAGTTGCAGTCAATGGCTTCTTAGAAATGGCAGCCGCAGCAGCAAACAGTGCTGCAGATCGTTTAGATTGTTCTCCACCTTCTTCTGCAACAGCAAGAAGTTGTTTCGTGAGTGAAATTGGTTGACTTCTAGTTGGGGACGGTAATGGACTTTGTCCTTTATGAGTGGAAGGTGATCTAGATACCTGTGGTGAGCGGTTGCTTGACACTTGCGGAGACCGATTTAGATTAACTCCTTCCACATCAAGTTTAATCGGTTGTGAATTGGACCTACGACGCGTGGTGGCATCGGTTCCTCTTCCATTATCTTCCAAATTACTCAAAGATGAGTTCTGGTTCAAAAATAAAAGACTATTGGAACGAGATCTATTAGGTGACGGTGTCGGAATTGGTACTGATTGGTTCAAAGTAAATTGCGGTATAATCAAGGAATTTCTCTTTGATGAGTTTTTCCTTCCCAATGTTGCACTTGAATTACTCAGAACACTATTTACGGAGGATGATCTAGAGCGGCCCTTTGTCGGGGTATCAATTTCCAAAGATTTTAAGGATAAGTTATCTGGTGAAACTTTATCCAACGATAATTTCGCCTTCAACTCGTTCTCAGGTAAGCTCGGTGGCTTCCAATCATTGGAAGATGGTTGTTGGTTCGGTTTCGGTGGTAGTGGCAAGTCAAATAATTTAAATTTGAGATCATTATTAAATTGATAAATATCCATTAAATTTTTCTTTGGCAATTGATAAACCTTTCTGAATCTCATCTCTGATACAACCCAATTCAACCCGAACTCTTCAAACTTCTGTAGTGACCCCTCAAGAAGATTATAAGTCTGATTTATGAAGTTAATAAAATCTAAAATATTCTTTATTGAAACCTCAAAATTAGCAGTTTGTCTTATAAATCTGGTCAAAGTGGCAATCAATGGACCATTTTTCTTTGTAGAATTGAAAATGTCTTCCATTGAGGAAAGAATGTGATTTCTAAAGTAGGTTGAATTACGAGTTTGAAAAAGGAATTTTTGATCTGTCAAGTGTTCCGTATTTGAAAGATAAATCTTTCTACCAAATTTTCTAAATATTGTATAAATGTCGTTTAATCTTAAAGTTAGAAAAAAGATTTTATGCAATGAATAGTCGAAATTTGGTATTGACTTCTTGTTTTGGTTCTGTTTTAAGTTCTTGTATCTCAAAAGTGAGATTTTCATGGTTTCAAGGGTGTGTAAAAGATTATTTGAAATTAAAGGTATCATTTTAATATCAATATCTACCAATGAAGCTTCTATAAATGTTTCATTTGTTAATAAAATTTCATCTTTTGGGAGTGGAAATGTTAAATCGGATAAGTTTAAATCGATATCATTCGGGTTGAAAACCTCTTCCTTAACGATTTTTTGTAGTATTGAGTAGTAATTCGTCGGTAAGATCTCATATTTTGACTTTTCTATTTTGGCCATTTCAAGTCTTTTGGTGTATCCACCATGGCATGTGATACACAACGACAATAGCAATTTCAAGCATTTCAAACTAATTGATGCTGAGGGTAAGTCGAGTAACGGTGGAGTGGATAAGTCTTGAGTATCATACGAGATGTGTGTGACCATCGGGGAGATTGCAATTGGTGCTTGTTTGAAAAGCTTGAAGTTCGACAAGAGGGATAGTCTTTGGTTGAAAGCATTTTCACTGATACTGAAAAGAGTTCCAGTTAGTGGGATGATGTAATTAATGAGGTGGAGTACATCACTTGTACTTTGGGGTGTTACATTATCTTCGTGGATATTTTGCAAAGGACTTGCACTAGTATCAGTAGAATTTTCCTGTAGAGCTTCCTCTTTATTGGTTGCCGTAACATCTACGTTGGAGGTTCCATTTACTTCAGATTGCAGTACCTTGTCTCCCTCTGCCACAACCTCTACCTTTTCTCCATTTTCCACAATTTCCACTTTATTAGTTGAGACTTCGCTTTGAGGAGCACATGTGCTTAAAGTAGTCGTTCCAATACCTGAAGGCATCGTGCCTGCAAATATCCCCGGAATCGTAGTTCCCGTAACAGACGAAACAGTTTTTGGAGATGTAATACCGGGAGATGAAGTCCCTGAGGAATTACCAGTCGTATTTGGTACTTCTGACGTGTCTAAATCTTTAGAAGTTTCTGGAATTTCTGCCGAAGTAGTTGCTAGATTCAACCCTTCTTGTTTCTTTAAAGAAGCTTCTGCATATCCACTACCTTCCCTCTCTCGCGTGCCCTGAATACCCTTACCTTGCTCCTCCTTTGGTTGTAATCTTCTTAAACTAGCTATCAAATAATTCAATTTTTCTATTGAATAAATATATTGCAATATCTTAGCATCTAATGAATTGATATGACTTGGAACAATCAATGGTACTGTACCAGCAGTTCCATCATTTGATTGTTGTCCTGACATGTCCAATTACTTTACAAAAGTTTTGTTCGCGAGGAAAAATACACCAACTTGAATCTTACCTTAAAGATGATCTCGACAACACTCTACACAATTGGGCTGCTTATCCTTATTCATGCTAGCTATTCGTCATATGAAAGTCATCAATTGGTTGACTCATTAAATAAAAGTATATATCATGAAACAATTTATGGAGTTGTATTGATTATATTTGCCCTGATTTACTCAATAAAGAATGATAAATTCTACACAATAGGTGGCAAGGTGACAGGTAGAGAAGACGGAGTCTTAAATGATTTCTTAATCAACGAAGAAGTTGACTCCGGTCATGAATATTTGAAACCAATTGAATTAAATGAAGCTGTTAAAGTGATTGAGAAAATTGGTGTTAATAATCATCAAGAATTGATCAGTAGGGTCGATTTTATTGATGTGGGGAAGAAGAGGAGGGAATATCAAGAGTGGCAAAGTTTGAGGAGGTAGTGCGAGTGTCTTTTTGACATATTGAAGGTATTTCTGCTGGAAACACTTTCTTGTGAATGATTTCTGTACCTCCGTTGTAAGTGCTTATGAGTGCCGCTCTAATCAACAAGATTAAGGTTGATGTTCCAGAATATTGTGCGGGTCAAATGAGGCCGCAATTGCAAGTAAGCTCCTTTTACTGGGAAATTCACAATAAGATCTGAAATTGCAAGAATCGTGGTACCTACTTGAGAGTGTAGGTTTTCAATGAGGCTCTCAATAGAAATCGTCATTGGTTTGAATTGCAACTAACGAGTGTTTGCCTCCGACACTTCCGAGAGAAGTTTCAGGTAGGTGCGAATGACTGACTACGGTAATGTAATAAATATAGCTAATTGCTGGTATCTTAAACCCGGAAGTGTAGAAAACCTTCCACGTAGGTCTGTATAAAACCTGATCTAATAGTGCAATACTAACACTCTTCTTTATCTTGAACAATAAAATATATAATGGAATAACATGTAGATTTTTCAATAACCATGAGATTGATGGGATTTGGATCCAGGCAAAGAAATCTGGCCTGCAAGACGATAACACAACTGGGAATATTCTACATTAATCTGAGCGTATACGAATATATTACTATAACATTCCTGAACTCTATGTATTACTTGTTCTATAGTTAGGAAATTTGAAACTATTCTTACTGGGTGGCTTAATGTCTGAGCCTAGCGGTTACTTAGGCTAGGAAAACGCCATTCTAATATTATTCTTTGCATCAGGAGAAGTGCAGCTTCACAAAGTGCGCCTGCTTAACAGATGCGAGTAACCACAAGCTTCATTGCCTTCTCGATGACTTTGTATCCCTTTCGGAAATCACAAGGATATCATGATTATAACAATTTACGATTTTCTGAAGATTCGTAAAGTACTCAATAGATGATTAGTGACTCCTAGTCACTACGCCATTAGGAATAACTATAAATTCTTCTTTTGAGCCCTTTCAGCCTTCAATCTCATCTTCAGTTCTCTAGCTTGTTTGGCCTCTGGTCCAGCTTCAGTATCTAAGAAATAATCCCACCATCTGAAACTAGAACTATAACCACCAACGAAATAATGATGGTGTAAATCGTGATGATCAGCACCTGCCCAGAAAGGTAAGATATTGTGTAAACTAAATGGGAATTCGTAACCAGAATGAGCATCTACAGCTTGGAATAATCTTAAAGTAATCCAAATACAAACTGTGAATAAATGCAAATTACCAGTGAAATAAACCCAAGCAATTGGAATACCAACAGTACCAATTCCCAAAAGAGCAACTTCTACTGGATGAGCATATTCAGCAGCTAAACCAAAAGGTGCAGCATATCTATGATGTTGTTTATGAATATATTTGTAGAAGACACCATAATGTAATCCTCTATGGAACCAATAATGCCATGCGTCTTCCAAAACAAAGAATAAAGCAATTTGTAATACAGTTTGAGTTATTGAAGGGAATGGAACACCGAACGATATTCCCAATTTTTCACAAACAGGATGGAAACCCCAAATTGGTACCACTTCAACTAAGAGATGAGATATGGCAACACTCTTGAAACACTCCCATTGTTCTTTACTGCTTGGAACTTTTGATTCTTGAATCTTCCATTTGCGGAAATATGGAATTCTATCCATGATGAAAAATGGTAAAGATCTACCAAAGTACATGAATTCATGTGTAATCATGATAATCAATCCTGTGGTGAATAAATCATTACCAAAGTAATAATAAATAGATCCCCATAATTTTTCTAATACATTCAAATCAAGTTTATCGAAATTCTCATAAACTCCACTAAATGTGGTACCATTATTAAATGATGAATAATCGGATAAAACCCTACTCATTTCTTAGATAATTGATTTGGTTAATTAGCGAGTTTGTTGTATTTTATAAAAATTTCATGTAAACGATGGGCCGTTTAAACGATCGGAACGAAAGTCATGTGACGCCAAAAAGGAACGCGTAGATCACTAAACCTGGCATGTGTTTATACGTGGGTGTCACTTATACGACGGTGTACGATAAGGCTTGAAGATAATTTAGAATGGGATTGCTAACTAATTATAGTTTGGGAGAATAATTTTTCGATTAGATGATGAATGTCACATTAAGTACTAGGCTAGGCTTAGGATCTGCAAAATTACTGCGCTACGAGTTGGTGGCAATTGATGTAAGATTTGGTTGGAAATCATGAGAGGTACTATTGATGCTCATTATTGTTTGATTTGCAACGGCTTTAGAAATAGAACTCTTACCTTAAGGCAGGAATGCTTCACAAATCGAGCGTTTGGTATGTTGTGAGAATGAATGATTATTTTGCTTTTAGTGAGTACTGTTGTATGATAGGACCTGGAGGTGAATTATAGCTCCGACCTTTTGATCTATTGAGATACGCAATACACTTCCTCCACTACCGTGGATTGTCGATTCGATAGCAACAATATACCTACAACGTCCTGGTCATTTCTTATGTTAAAGTCATTAAGGTCTTTCCAGTACTTTTAGCAAGGAGAAATCAAAAATGACTTACAACCAAAACTTACAACGCACTACAAATGTCTCACAGAAATTATACAATTGAAGAACTGAGGTTCTAGATACACCAATTAGATAACTAGGGGACCAAGATTATTAAATTCTTCTCAAGAAACTCACATCAAACCGATGAAGTTATTTCGCCTCTGAAGCATATTACCAGGTGGTTCTACCGAATGATTGTCCCTTTTCTAAAACAACTCTAATAGCAGTAGCATTCGAGTCCATAGTACCGTTGACAACATTATTACCCCACCAAGCTGGGAAATCTGTGTTTGTTAAATTCAAGCACAAGAAAATAACCAACAAACTCCAAGCTAATCCAATATCTAACCCGGCAGATAAGGAATAGTTATATTTAGTCCACCAGTGAAACCATCTTCTCTTTACAAACCAACCAAAGAACAACCCAACGGCACAGTATGAACCATAGTTGTAAGCAGTTGCAGGTGGAATATAACCAGTACCAGAGAAGAAAACAGGCCAATTAATCCATCTGATTGGAGAACCTGGCCATTTCCTCAAGATCAACCAAGAGATGACTGGTAAAATAAAACCAATGATGAAGAAGAATAATAAGGCATAGTATGTTGATCCATGGGAGAACATTCTTTGTGGACCAATAACACCCCAAATGATGGAAGCGTTGAAGAAAACTTTACCATTTGGACAGGTATAGTTACTAGCTTGATCAGGGCTACACAAATTGTCAATAGAACCATAAGCCCATCTTAAAACAGCAACTTGAACGAGTGAACCCCATAAGGTAGCTACTAATTGTGCACTGAATAAGACTCTTGGAGCAATCTTCATGTAATGTCCCAATTTCATATCTTGAGCAAAGGTTACAGCTTGATTGTTTGTAATGTAACCGAAAGTCTTGAAGAACATCATAGCCAATGGTTTACCAGGAAGCATATAACCAATGATGAATTCAGTAACGACATTAAGACCAACAGCAATATTGGTTCTGGCAAAAATAATAGCAACAGGTAATAAGAAGAAAATGGCAATTAACAAAGCAACAACAAGTGCCCAAATTGGTAATTCAGTATCCCAAGCTCTGACAGTGGCAATAGACATTCCGAAGAAGACTAAGAACACAACAACAAACCACCAATCTGGAACTTCTTTATAGTTCTTCATTAATCTGAAATGCACATCTGGAGTATCATTTCCTTTCATATCTTGAAGGATTTCATTACCGTGGAAAAGGATAGTGTGCATAACAGTTGCAGTGATAGAAGCAAAACTTAACCCGTATGAAATAGCAAAAGTGGTTGACAAGTATAATGGGGAGTATTCCTTGTAAGCTGCTTCATTGAATTTTAAAGTAGCTCTGTCAACAACCTTGGAAACATTGTATTGTTTTTGGAATCTATCGTAAGAACCTGATGATGAGATTGGTAAATATTGAGAGTACCAAGTGTTTGAATAGTGGATTGCTGGAACAACAACCCAGAAAATCAGGATTAAAGATGCCAAAATAGTGAGAAGAGTGGATGCAGGTGGAATTAATGGTGAACCAATGTAACCAGCAATTTGATTCCAATCTAATGCAATCGAATTAGGGAACATACCCAATCCTGTGGATGAACCAAAGATTTGATTGATAATAACATTGTTTGGTTTAATCCAGGTGATCCAAGAGAAGTTGGATAAACCGATGAAGATGTAACCAGGGAACCAGTAGTAAACAAAAGCACAAACAAAAACGATCGAGAAGAAACGTAATCTAGAAATTCCCCATCCATTGGCGATGTGATTTTCATTGACGTGCATGTTTGTTAAAAAGGTAGTTGTAACCAAATTGGCAGGCCAAATAGCAGAAGATGGCCAAACAACGAATCTTCTAATAACCCCACCGAAAGCAAATCCAATACATTGAGTGGACCAGATAGCCACCAAATCAAATCCCCATCCAAAGTCAGAACCGTAGAATCTGTTTTGAGCAAGGAAAATATCGGTAGCATAGGCAGAACCTCCAGCAAAGGAAACGTTAGCCATAATTGTAATGATGGCATGTTCCTTGATATTGAAAGGACCAGGGTTTAATTCCATACCGAAAATCTTCCAGTTAGGGAAATAAGCAGCCCAAAATCTACCCATTGGCCAAGCCAAAATAGAAGTGACATAAGTGGTGATGTTAAAAGTTGGATTGTGGAGGGAGAATAATAAATTCATACCACAACCAATGGTTGTTAAAATCATACCTAAAACCCAAGCACGAAGGGTGTTTTGAGGTAAAAGTGGATCATCGGTAGATGGAACGGCAGCTCTAACTTCCGCATATGGAGAATCATCTTCAACAATAATAGCAGCATACTCATCTTCGGCCATTTCCTTGGCCAAACGTGAACTGACTGGGTCATATTGACGAGATCTGGAAACAACCAAATCTAATTGCATAGAACCATATGGTTCAAGAGCAGCTCCTTGTGCCTTTTCAGTCTCAGAGCTTTCGCCTGAAGGAACAGCAAGCTTTTCATTTTCGTAGCTGTCCACACCATTACCTTTTTCCAAAGGTGAAACAGAATCATTTTGACTCTCTGGATTTGGAGTAGCCAAAGCAGACTTGAGCTTATTAAACATGTTCAGAGATGTGGGGGTCAAGAATAATTATGGGAGATACGACTATTTATACATAAAAGTATTCAGATTGTTATGCAGATAAGGTTTCTCAAAGAGAAATGAGCCGTGGTACGGAATTATTTTTTAAGGGGATCTTTTCCTAGTTCATGAGTAATTCAGGACAATGATTTTGATCGACAGATTTTCTGTAAAATATGCCGTATAATTCTTCTGCCTGTGTTTCAGTATTGGTCATCCCAAGCAACATATGTTTCCTAAGATCTATAATTCTCTTTATCATTGCAATGATCGTTTAAGTTCCTATCAGCTATGAGAGGCTCAGTGGTTGGTCACAATGTAGGGCACCGTGGCTCAGGTCTGATGTGAATTGCTTCTGCTTATCTGAGTGTCGTGCGGAACCAATGTTTTGAGAATTTTGCAATTGGGACCTTCTCCATCTATCACAAAACTTTTGACGTGGCCATTAATCTTAGTAAAAACAGAAGAATTTTTCAGCAGTAGTATACATTGACTCTTCTTCTAGCGCATACTACCCGAATGTCATCAAAGAGCAGTATATTACGTATTGTGTAATACCGGATGTAGTATTCTATCGAAATTACAAATTTGACCATTCGATCGCACGGCACAAACATTTTTATGCTTCGGGGCATGTTGGCGAAAAATAAACCGTAATCGAAACTGAAATTTCAAACCAAAATCGGGCTGATAACTAAAGTTCCGCGCGGGGACTATTTTGCTTATCCAAACCCTTCGACATAGAAGCAAACGTTCACCAGTACATGAAGGGCACATTAGCAACTAACATATTCAAGTCATGCCAAGTGAAAATGATATTTTGACATATGTCTCAGATACCCGATGCCAAAAAAGATGCGTCCACATTACCTTAATGACGAGATGCATCTGGGGTGAGAATTTTTGGTTTTTGTTTGGTTTCATAAGTTTTGTGTTGGAGAATATAATTTCTAAACGGTTTTCTACTACCTAACTAGGTTAGTAATGTTCGATAATCTAAAACATGGAGTTTAATGTCCAGGTGTCGGGGCCTTAGCAATTTCCGATAATATGTGCCATCTATGGAAAATTTTATACCTTTAGCTCAAGATGTATCGATTATACTTAAATCTACATGTACTGATATAAGACGATGTACCTAAACGGGCGGATTTCGTTCTATCGTCGTGGCTCACCCGTTTACGGGTTTTATTGATTAAAAATATCTTGTTATCGTGGTGCATATTTAATGCCGCTCGGTTGGTCTTAAGCCATCTACCTGGAGGTATCGAGCCACACCCAACAGAGCCAGTCCAATACGTAATATTAAGAGCCTTCCAATTGGTTCCCATCCCCACAAATCTATACCTGATTGTACTGGATTTAAGCGCAGTAGCAGATCTAACCTGGGGAATTCCTCAACGTTCATACCATCATGTACTTGGTGAGCGACCGTGAAACTGGAGGTGCTTTCCAAAGGTGCTTTCCAAACCATCTGTAAAATTCTTCATTCGACATCTAGTTTACTGTTGATTATTCTATATACTATTATGTACTTACTTACTCGATAATGGATTGGCTATATCACCAATTACAATTACTTATTGTGTGTTTGTGTATTGGACACCCAATGTCACTAGATCAAATATTTTATTGCTTTTGGTTGGCTCAGCTAGATTGCCTATCGTACGAGTCAAGCCAGTTATTGAGAGGAGCTTTCGCTACCTGTTTTTATGAAACAAGCTGCAAAAAACCCAATACCACCATCTTCCTTCGGAATCGATCTAACGCAGCCTCCGGCCAATTTTTCTTGAACTTCTCGATCACCAAAGCAAACGAATTCTTCCGGCCATCCCCGACGTGGCCAATCATGTAGAACATTCTGCCTAACATCAAGTCTCCAACCATCTTGTTTCAATTTTGAATCGCTCAATAATTCAACAACGACCCGCTCATTTTCATGAGGATGTATTGAACATGTTGAATATATTACTCTATTAGCCAGGGGAAATTGCATAGCATGTTTCACGATAGCAAATTGAAACAGAGCTAGTTGGTTAAGTCTATTTACATCTAACTTTTCTGCTTCATCTGCGGCTTCCTCTGACTCTTCTTCAACTGCATCTTCTACGGCACGACCAAAAATCCCCGATCCAGAACAACTAGGATCAACCAATAAGCCAGTTACATTTGGGAAATCATCTGGATTTGTAGTTAAGAAATCCAAATGGGCAATCTGGATCAATGACGAGGTTCTTTCTGGTTTGTCAGCAATAGTCATTATTTGATTACCTGTTGCAATAGCACACATTTTCTTCAAGATTTCAACTCTACGTTGATCTCTTTCAAAGGCAAACACTACACCTGGACTAGACACTGCTGCAGGATCCTTCCCATCGTAAATGCATTGTGCAGCATGGGTTGTTTTGTTTCCAGGAGCTGCTGTTGCATCAATAATCTCCTCATGTTTTGTTTCATTAAGTATGTGAGCTGGGAAACACAGGGCTCTATCCTGAATAATAACTTGTCCCTCCAAATATGCCTTTGTGGATGTTAACCTATCAGAAGGGTTTATTCCAAATAGATGAGGGATATAAATATCTTTGTAGATTCTCCCCAGTTGTTCTTTAACCTCTTGGAAAGTATCTACTGGAACCAACTTTTTGAAAAAGTCTTGATTCAAAACTTCTTCCTCTGTCAGTCTAATTGTATTTATTCTAAACCAACGAACTGGAGTTTCATCGTCGGAGCCTGTTGTCGGTAAGTCTGTTACGCTTCTTGCCTTAAATTGTAATTTGACCTTTATGAACTCAGCTGAAAGTCTTGTTTTATTTGCCAAAATTAAATCTTTAATTGGATGCTTACCACTCTGGATACGACCTTTTGGAGAGAATACAAGATCATGTACCAATAACAAAAGTAAGTTATCACTGATCTTATGCTTCTTATGTTTTAAAAGTTCTTGTTTAATCTTGGATTTCTTGATAACCAACTGAATGTACTGTTTGTACTTCAATGTTGAATAAACAACAGCAAATAAGTGCTTTGGAGATGATTTTATGGATTTATCATTAAATATACGCAGCTGCAAACTCCCACGTCCCTTGACAGGTGTTACGAACTTTTCAGCTTCGAAGTAAAGTTTCATTGCAGATCGTAAGTGTGGAGACAATTGCGATGAGATATCGTAGAAGAAATATTCCCCGCGAGGGTAAAGTGAATGGCTGCGAAAAATACATTACCGAAGTTAGATAATAAAACGTTGAGAATCAAATAAAGTATTGGGTGGGATTGAAACATCGCTGATATGAGTCTTGCTTACTTTTGGAGCATATTTAATGTATTAATTGGGGAACCATAGGAGGAGACGGACTTTACTTGAATATGTTCTGACCAAGTGTTGTTAGTCTGAGTCCGTGGGGTGTTAGAATGTTTGTTCAGAGAAATCACAAAAAAAGGTGTATGGTTTTCGAAGCTTCAAATGTTTGATGAGAGAAATCACAACAGAACGATGTATAGTCTTAGAAGCTCGCAATTGGGAAGGATTATGTTTAACAGCATTCAGCAACAAACACTCCATAAGACCCATTGATATAATGCGGCGGGTTCTAGCTCTATTTGCAATCGTATATTAATCTCACTCAATCTACATCATGAGTTCTCAGAGTGACTCGAATTTTATTTCATTACCAAATATTGAGATTTCTACGCCAATTAACTATAATATTAACAGTATAGGATGATTATTCTGCTTTCAATGCATGGACATATTAAATCAAGTTTAGAAATTGACTTAAATCCCTACTAAGTATCAACTAGGTATTTATGCACATTTGTTCTTCCTCACTCAGGTATAGCAAATTTTGTAACTAAAGTGATTGTGAAAGTTTACATGACTCGACAGATTTAAACAAGACCTAGCTCAAGCAATTAATATGAGGGCACATTTAAGAAAGTTCACAGCACAACTAAAATGTCTAGACGGAGAAGTCAGGAGCATTTTTAGCAATCTAAGACCACAAATGATTCCTTTCTATTCAGGTTACGAGCATACTGATTAAAAGCACAATTTCAAACTTCCAGTTAGCATCTGTGGAAACCTATCCAGTACAAGAGGTGTATTACAGGGTCTTGGTGAGATTCCCTTTATGTGAGTCGGTTCAACCCTTTCCTAGATGTAATTAAATTGACATGTAAATGCCTTGGATAATCATTTTCAAAGTTGATTTCCAATTCCTGAGAGGTTGTCTTATAGGCTCCACAAGTCTCCACAAAGGTATCGCAGCTCAATTTCTAGGTTCCAGGGGTTGGCTGACTCTTCTCAATTAAATTAGAAGGTTCAAGACATCAACAATCACTCAGTATTACAGCAGATCGAATACCTTCCCTACATGCAAATTTAACAACTTCCACACATTATGGAACTGTTTGCCCCACTTACTTAGGTCACAAGTCTCATTTAGTGCAGCTTATTGCAATTCGAAATTCTGCGCCTTTTTGGGCTCAATTTTTATCAACACGAATCAACCAAACACATGCCCCCACCCAACTCCTACCTACCGGGAACCAAGCTCTCGGTTGGTTCTCATAGTATCACGATCATCAAATACCTTTCTGAAGGAGGGTTTGCGCATGTATATACCTGTACTATTGATCCACCATTTCAAGGATCATCAATAGCATGCTTGAAGAGGGTCGCTGTACCTAATAAACTACAATTAACATTATTACGTCAAGAGGTTGATGCAATGAGAAGATTACGAGGAAACAAATATATAGTTAGTTATATTGATTCACATGCTAGTAGAATGGACGGGAAATCTGAAGATGGAACTCAACAATATGAGGTATTCGTACTTATGGAATATTGTGAAAATAATGGACTTATAGATTTGATGAATTCAAGATTGGTAAACAAACTTACTGAACCGGAAATATTAAAAATCATGTATGAAATCACAACAGCAGTTACAATGTGTCACAATTTACAGCCACCCTTAATTCATCGTGACATTAAAATTGAAAACGTTCTAATTGATAGGCACGGAGTTTCCAAATTATGTGATTTTGGTAGTTCTGTTGGATATATTCCGGCGCCTACAAACTCACAAGAATTCAAGCTAGTTCACGAAGATATTACTCAACACACAACGCCTCAATATAAATCCCCAGAGATGATTGATTTGTCAAGAGGTTTTCCAATAGATGACAAACTGGACATTTGGGCATTGGGTATATTGATGTATAAGTTATGTTACTATACAACTCCATTTGAACTGCCACATCAAAAATCAATGAAAGATATGGAACATGATATATTGAATAATTCAACTACTTTAAGATTCAGAGACCTGCCAGGTCTGATGTTTTCCCCAAGATTAAAGAATATCATTAAATGTTGTTTAAGGGATGATCCAAGAAGAAGACCCAGCGGTTCTCAATTATTGGGTGAAGTAGCAACAATGATGGGAGCGCCAATACCGGAAGTAATACCTTATAGTGTTAGACATCATCTCAAGACTCCTCTGCTTGGAGCAGCTCCCGCATCAGTTGCCACATCCGCAACCTCCGTAACAGTAACAACTAATCCAAAAATTGTGATTCATAAGCAAGAGCCTAAAAACGATCCATTTAGTAAGATTGATAAATCCTCGTTGCTTCGCAGACAAAAAGAAAGACCAAAAAGCTTTATTGATGGTTCGTATCATCAGAATAATAATTCGTCCACTTCAATTCAAGACTTTATCCAACAGCAAATTGAAATAACCAATCAAACGGAAATCCAAAATGTGGATCAAAGTACTATGGACTTCCTTCGTGGAAAAGAAGAAGAAAATCATAGACAAGATACTGGAGGTAGTTTCAAGGCTTCGTTGAAAATATTAAGAAAGATTAGTACGGGAGGGTCGATGAGTTCGATAACAGCGAACCATACAAATGAGAAGAAGAGGAATATCTCTCCGAATCCAGTACCAAAATCAGCACCAAGATCCAGAGAAGCCAGTAGCAGTTCAAGGTCAAGAGAGCCAAGTAATTCTTCAAGACCAAGGGATACTAGCAGCGGTAGCGTTGGCCGTAGTAAGTCATTGAAGTCTCCGACTTCAACATTACCTCAAACACTAGCCACGCCATTGAAGCCGGTGAAATCTTTGAAGCTGACTAACTCTACAAAGGCATCTACAAAATTGTCAACTTCAAAGCCTTCAATCACAACGTCCACATCACCTGACACATTCACAGCCGTCACCGCCAACCTGCCTGGTGTCAAAAAATTGTCCATTCAAAAGAGAATGCAAATCCTTTTCAAAAATGATTCAACAACTCCTAATGTCAAGAAGATGGGCTATGGAAAATATACCGACGTTGATGAAATTAACGCGATAAACAAGCTGACAAGTCCTTCTCCCTCGAACTCTTCAAATGAATCAAATGTCAAACCGAAATTGTTACCGCCAAAGATTCCAATTGGATTGTCCGCAAAGAAAGGTGAGAAAAGCACCCAGAGAACTCAAGAGCCAGCATCTTCAACAAATAGCAAATCAGAAAAATCGGGCAAATCAGGTAATAACGAACACGAAAAACTTACTTCCACAGTACTCGATAGATCCAGAAGCAGTACTGCACAAGTTATTGCCAGCTATAAACTGATAACACCTCTGAAACCTGCCAAAAAGCTCCCTCCAAAACCAGTTAAACCGAGCCACTTGAAAGCTTCAGGAAGTTCAGATCGCCGCTCTAGTACTGCAAGTAATGCAAGTGACGTTTCGTTACCGGATTTGGATGATTTAGAGAAGCAATTTTCAAGAAGATTTCCTAGTTACGTGTGAAATAATATACATACGATGCATTTAATTCTGTAGGTTCTTTAAGTTTAGGTTAGTAGCATTAAGTAGAATTTGAGAAAAATAGCTTTTAAGCACTACATCCATATTACCTGCACTTTTATTGTCTTTGAACTTGTACTGATATACATACTCATGTGTACACACTCTATATGATCTGACCAGTCTCTAGACACAATTTCATAAGACATGCGCAAAGCCGTAAGCTGCCCGAGTGGTCATTCTCTCATCTGAGTTGAACCTTTGCGTCATGGTAACCCGGTGTCCACACCGAGTTTTGTCAGATTCTTGACCCCGCACTAATATACGCTTGGAGTTTATTGTTCCCACATTCCATGCACTCTGACCCCGTTG
The DNA here is from genome assembly GCA_030570035.1 of Kodamaea derodonti. Taxonomy (NCBI): domain Eukaryota; kingdom Fungi; phylum Ascomycota; class Pichiomycetes; order Serinales; family Debaryomycetaceae; genus Kodamaea; species Kodamaea derodonti. The sequence goes on from JAJLUU010000011.1 coordinate 269,053, forward strand.
GCTAATACCACTCTCACAAAGCAATCTTGCTTCGCTTAACTTGTACTTGATGCCGAGTAATCTTCAATCGAATCCATAATAAAATCAACCCCCTCGTCAAACTTCTCATTAATAACATCATACAAACCATCAACGCTACTCTTCAAAACCCTTCCAAACTTCCTTCTTGGCTTCTTCGCCTCGTCAATAGCTACATCGTTACCATTTATGGCAGAACCGTTTTTAACTGGACCAGAATTTTGCCAACAAGGGTTTAAACAACTTGTGAAAATAACCGAGTTTTGATAATACCAATCAACCATTGATTCGTCCATAACTGGAATAAGTGGTTTTAAATTCGATCTGTTAACAAAAACAATTGTTCCCTTAACTAATTCTTTAATTTCTTGAGATGGTCTCTTTCCATATAAATGTACAATTGATTGGTATGCATCGCCAAATCCAACAAAGACAAGTTTCTTCAACTGTCCGAAGTAGCACAAGTAATTGTCCCAGATATATAAAAGTAATTCTTGAGCGAATATGGTAGGGTTATACGAACCACCTGTTGGGTTAGCTAATTCATCTTGTTTGAATATGGAAAACAGTGATGCCCCAGCTGGTATAGGCAATTGAAAGGAGGGGATGTTTATATCGATATAGCCTGTCTTTCCTTTCGATTCAACTTCACTCTTTTCTTCTTCTTTTTTAACTTTATTCATTATTTGCAATAATGGATGTTCTAATACAATCAGGGAACTCCCTTCTATAACCCCATTTATTGGATTCAAATTAGCCCAAACATCTGGAGGATCATGGATAGTTACTATGATACTTTCAGCATTATAAATATCTGGACTTGCGATAACGATATCTTCTAAATTTCTGGGTAATTCTGTTGAAAAGCTTGTTGATTTTTCACCTTCAGTAAAATTTGAAATAATAGGTATTGAAATAAAACCATGGTTTGTTGCAAGCTCATTATATTGATACGATCGTATTGGTTCTGAAATACTTGTGACTTTGAAAGCTGAATTTTCATTTGACAAATCATAAATATCATCAAAGGATTTTTTAGGCATACCATATTGTAAGCATTTCCAGTATTTGGATTGAATTTTGATTACTTCATCAATAACTTCTATAGTTTCTAAATGTGGTTGTTCCAGAATAGTGTTTTCCGGAGGCTCTCCAACTAAAACCTTAGCAACACCAAGTGCACTCTTACTAATCGAATCTAAATTATAACCACCCTCTAAAATTACAGCCAATTTTCCTTTTGCTATACCTTTTAACATATGTGTCATCATTCCATAACCAGAAGGAGTGACATGACATCCACCAATAATATCACCATCGGCAGCATCAAAACCTGAACTGATAATTATTAAATCAGGATCAAATTCGGTGATCACAGGTAAAATAACTTTGGTGAACGCATAAATGTAATCCCCATCATGCATTCCTTGCGATCTCCAAGGTACATTCAAGTTAAACCCTTCACCTAAATCTTCACCAACTTGATTTGAATTACCATATTTAGTTCCCGGATAAAATCTACCATTCTCATAACGATGCAAAGAAATGTAAAGGACCCTTGGGTCTGAATAAAAGGATTTTTGAGTACCATTACCATGATGGATATCCCAATCAACAATCACGATTCTACGAACAGATTCCGGATATTGTTTTAAAATATTTTTCGCGGCAACTGCAACATTGCTAAAAAGGCAAAATCCTCCAGGAGTTTCAGGTTCTGCATGGTGACCAGGAGGTCTTACAATTGCAAGGGAATTTTTCACTACTCCTTCAACCACTGCTCTACATGCTTCAATTGTACCTCCGCATGACAACTTCGCAGATATGAAAGAATCATTATTTACATAAATGGAATCTCCTCTTTCTGTTTCTTCCAATAATTGTTCACGACTCATTGTTTCTGTCAGTTCGATATATTTCAAGTGAGACTCAGAATGAACCTCCAAAATCTCCTCTGCTGTTGCTTCTCTAATTGGAATCTTGATCATCAATGGTCCAATATCTTCCGATCCAGATAATGAGCTATCTTGTATAATCCCAGCTTCTGCCAACTTTTTATAAATACGATAGATACGTCTTGGATCTTCCGGATGAGGATCGATATATTCGAAATATGACGTGAAGATTTTTGCATGATAACGCATACGTACATCATAAACTAAACCTGTTTTTAAAGGTGAATAAAAAAGTTGTGGTTTTGTCGGTGGAACTACTATAAGATCTGGTGAGGTATTCAACTGAACAGTATGATTTGTGTTTTGAATTGTTAATGGTAATGAATGAGTTATTGGTGTTGCGTTTTCGATTCGTATTGGAATAATTGGTAGTATTTCCGATTCGTTTGACGGAGTACCATTAGGAGTGATATTTGAGGAGTCTCCATTTGGTTCTTCGCGACTGCTTTGACCATTTGGTTCTTCGGAGTTGCTTTGAATACTCTCGACATTTTCAGGTGGAACACTTTCACTCTTGGTACTTCCATCAAAATTACCATTTGGAGTTTCAGCGATTACTACTGGTTCAACGCTTTGACTCTCGCTACTCTCACTACTTCCATTTTGAATTTCATTACCTTTGCTTTCATTTCGACTTAACGGTTCATTTTCTTGTTTCACATTTATCAGTTCATCTTTCGAATCGAAAGGGATTTCTACATTGTCATCATCCAATTTGATTCTTTTCTCCCCATTCAAACTTGGATGATCCTCCACTCCGTTCAAGCTTCTCTTTTTATCTGATTGACTCTCCATGAAGAATGGTGTTTGTTATTTAATCGTAAATTTTTGCTCCAAACCGGTGCGCATAACAAGACTGAGACAGAAAATTACGCCTGTCACTTGGAAGACCAATACAGCGCTACAGAGCTGATGATGATGGTTAAATATGTACGACTAGCAACTTTATGCTCTAATTTCGATCTCTACAATATGTCTTAATATTAACTTTGGAACCCTAATACTCAAAGAATATAAAATACCAAAAACTCTATTCGTGCTATTCGCCTTCGGCGAGACTTAACTCAGATAAGCAACACTGCCGTATAATTTCACCCCTTTACCAAATCATGTAATGAACACATCAGGCTTAAAGGCTTCTGTCGAAGTTGTTCCATGCACATCTACCTGCATATCCGGAAAAAAGATTCGCCAGTACTAGAGGTATGAGTTTATTAGTACCATCAATTAGAGATCATATAGATGCTCATGAAGATCTCCATGAGGATGAGCTTTACAAACAAAAGTTAGTACGTGATAGGAAATGGGAATTTTCGGTGGTTGATCTGTTCTTTAAACAGTCAGATGATGTTACAAATGATATGACATTTAATTATGTAAATGAAGACTTCGGCCTTGTTGACCTGTGGGAAAATACAGTGAACAGATTGAACCTCCTAAATGAGTCTTCAAATGATGTTTATAAACTCTTCTTTCTTGCAAGGCATGGGGAAGGTTGGCATAATATTGTTTCTGCAAAATATCCAGATACTTGGATGTCAAAATGGAGATTTTTAGGCACAGACGGAGAATTAACTTGGGGTCCAGATGCTTTACTTACGCCAAAAGGAATTGATCAAGCAAAAGAGAATAAATCATTTTTAAATGAACAAATCTTAAAAGGAGCTCCAATTCCAAAGAAATTTTACGTCTCTCCATTACTGAGATCTATCGATACTATGAATTACACTTGGGAAGATCAAATAATCCCAACTCCAATTGTGCTCGAAAATCTTCGTGAAACTATTGGAATCCACCTTTGTCATACAAGAAGCAAGAAATCGGAAATTCAAAAAAGATTTCCAGGTCTTGATTTTGAATCGGGATTTACCGAAAATGATGAATTGGCTGAAAAGTACTCGATAGAACGAGAGCAATTGAATGAACAATTTTTGAGGTTGAATGGGGTATTGCAAGAGATATTTGAAAATGATAAGGAAGATATTATTTCTTTAACAAGTCATGCAGGAACCATCAGATCTATTATCACGGTGATTGGTCATAGAAAGTTTACCATTTGTACAGGTGGTATGATTCCAGTGGTGGTGAAAGCTACGCGCAGAAACGTGGAAAGTCACTGATCTCCGGGGGTGGCCAACTTAGGATTCTGCCGTAAATATGATCAGAATCTAGACATACGGGGGAAATAATGCATCAGGATTGTAGAATACACACTAAATAGACTGCCCACTTATATACGTAGTAAAATAGTAGTACCAAGCACTGAAACAAGAATATAGTGAATCTCTCTCTTGACCCATTGTGGCAGAATGGTTCCCTATTTATTCTCAAGTTGCTGCAAATTCTAAAAAATATTCCAAAAATGTAAGAAATCGAGCATAATTGAATTTCATGTGCATTGATTGAATTACATTGTAAGTTCATTGTCTTTGGGCTTACAATGTAAATCCCATTAGAGTTCTTTTTTTTGTTGACAGGGTTTCTGGAGATGTTGAAGTAACCAGCCACGATGCGACTGTTGAACAGGACACTCCAGATTAGTACAAAAAATGGTGGGACAAGAAATCGCAACCACACGTCCATCTTAATTCACTTACAGGAGATATCCTTGATTGATGAGCCCATGCACAATCAATCGACAAGACTGTAGTACTAAATTAAATAACATAGAAACAAATTATACCAGTACTCTTATATGAAATCACGTGATCAAGTTATCAATTGAGGAACTTCACCTTCGACTAACGTTCATTGGTATAATGAAGAGAAGACTGAGTATCGATTAAATAAACGTTGAGCGGTCTATAAAGTCCCATTCTAAACTCTCCACCCTCTGGATTTTCAAATTGCAACCAAAAGTCGCAGCACCAGCTCATCTCTGAAAAATTCAAGATCCAAAACTCATCTCCTTCACACTCCAACTTTACCATGAGACAAAAGAGAGCTAAGGCTTATAAAAAACAGATGAATGTGTATTTGCATACATTCAAATTCAGAGAACCGTTCCAAACCATTATTGATTCGGATTTGGTGATAGCATGTCATGGATCGTCATTCGATATTGAAAAAGGGTTGAACAGAACAATCCAAGGGGAAGCAAAACCTATGATAACTCAATGTTGTATGGAAGCTTTATATAAGACAAAAGACCAATCTGTTATAGAAGTTGGTAAGAAGTTCGAAAGACGTAGGTGTAATCATAGAGAACCTATTGAACCAAATGATTGTATTGAATCAATAACGGTCATCAAAGGTGAAAATAAACATAGATATATAATTGCCGCACAGAACTATGAGTTAAGGAAATCACTTAGAAAAACTCCAGGTATACCTTTAGTTTACATGAACAGATCTGTTATGGTTATGGAACCACTTTCGGATGCAAGTGGCCAATACTCCGTTAGGTTTGAAAACAAGAAATTGACCGAAGGATTGAATAGAAAAGAATCAGTTCAAAGAGATATAAAGCCAAAGGATGTAACGGAAAGTACAGAGGAGTCCAAAGAAATTCAACATAAAAAGAGAAAAGGTGCAAGTGAACCAAATCCTTTAAGTATCAAAAAGAGAAAGGTAGAGACTGAAGAACCGAAAAAGAAAAAGACAAAGAGAAGTAGAAAGCATAGATCGGCAAAGCCAGATGAAAACTCTGAGGCTGTGAAACCAGTAGAAGAAAACACGGTGGAAAAGTCAGGAGAAGTTGAAGTGGCACATGATGAATCTGGAGTACTCAAAGCAACGACCGAAATACCTACTGAGTAGATTACAAATAGTTATATAAAATGCATTAAAATTTAATATATAAATAGTAGAAATGAATTACATGAGGTCAATCAGTAAAGCAGTGGAAGTCAATGGAGGTATAAGTTCAAATAATGTCTTCTGCTTCGACTACGTCATGGACATCCTCGGAAACCGTGGTTGTATTACCATCAGTAAGCACTAAAGATTCCTCTTCAGCTTTTACTGATTGCGTTAACTCAGGTGTAGATTCTTCAACACCAGTAGACTCGCTCTCATGCTCCTCCGTCTGTTGGACAGATTCTACTGCATCCTCAATTACTTGGTGTAGGACATCTTTCACCAGTGCATCTTGAACCTCCTCAACTGGATTGGCGTTCTCAACTCCAGCTTGGGTCTGTTCCTCTTCATAATCCTCTAATTGATCAAAGGAATTAGCACTAGCCAATCCATTAGCACCCCCTCTAACTCTAGATTTCCTCTCCTCAGCTATTTTTAAAATATGCTCTGCTTCATCGTCTATGAAGCACATCTTACAATTGAATGCCATAGACTTATCTCTCAAAACACCGAGAACAGACTTTGCTAAATATGGCAATTTCTCATCAGCAGCACCTTTATAATTTGCCTTTGAATAGAAAATGAATGTAGAGTCCTTGATCCATTTCAAAACAGGTTCTTCAAAATTAAACTTCACAACCACAGGCTGTAAAGCAGCTTCAATATCTTGTTTGGTGATGGCGAAGAAGACATCTTGAATTACCAAGGCGTTGAAATCTTTAGTGTTTTCAACTTTTGCTTCTTGTTCAATTAATTCCTTTTTCTTCTGTAAAACCTCTGAGATCGTCACAAGTGGTACTTTTGAGTGTCTAGTAATAACAATGAAAACGGATCTCTTAGGTTCAACATCTTGAGCTTCAGTATACAACCCCAAAGCCTCTCCTAAATCATGTATGAAAGCACGTTGGGGAGTTGTCATTGGTTGGAAATGGTGAGTACGCTTTGGTGATTCTCCAGCTTCAATTAATTTGTTATAATTGATAATAAAGTCACGCATTGTTTGTTCTATCTTAGAACACCAGGTTGTTTGTCTTTCATAAGTATTTAAAACTGATGGAAGGTAAGTTACATCGGGCAATGATTCACCAACAGATGCCATGTTAAACGCATCTCGTAATTCTTTATCACGCTTTGCTTGAACACAATCTTCATCGCATTCCAAAACAGATCCAATTTTGGATGCATTCACATCCGTGGCAGAACATTTCACTTTCGAAACAAGCCTACCACATTCACAAGAAACTTGAACTAATTCAGAACAAGATGTCACGTCACAATTGACACTCCTACCGACTTTATTGGCATGGCATTTAAGTTTACATTTATGAGGACAATTTTTTCTTAGCTTACCACAATCAGATCTACAAACAGTAGAACTATCATGGATACTTTCCTTAGTACATTTAGGATCACAGACTCTCAAACATGCATGACCACATGATTTAGGTACAAGACATGTATGGCCACAAGTGATATTGGTCTGCGAGCACATTACACCAGGAATATCCGACTTTAAGCCACAATTACAAGGTTTCTTCACAAGTGTGGTACATTTAGGACAAGGTTTGTTATCCTCATGACACGGATGCGGTTCAGGATTATGCCCGCAGTCCTTTGGACGAGTACATTGATAGTTACAAGTGAGTGTTGCACCACATCTCACTGGAGCTGGTAGGATGGTTTTACCACAATTACAAACTACATCTTCACTGGATGATTCAAGACAAACAGAACAATTCCCAGGATGACATAATGCTTCACAATAATGCAAACCGCATGATTTTAATCTGTTACAAGTTTTTGTACAAATATGTTCAGCTTCAAGAAGCATAATGTCATCATTGAAGTTTGATCTGGTGTTGTTACGAATTGCCTTCTTTTTCAACTTCTCTCTTTCAAAGGCAACTTTTTCAAACTCACAACAAATCTCTCTATGATAATGTCTTTTACAATTCAATAAGACTGCACATTTTCTCTTACAACGAGGTTTTTGGCCCAGTTGAAGGAATTTACAAGGTACTCTGAATGATTCATATCCACAGGAACATGGAACCTCAAAGTAGTTGTAACACTTGCACTCGCCTTCATGACATTTAAGCAAACAATAACATCCACAAGGTAACAATTTATCGCAAACGTTCTCACATTCAGGAATTGGATCTGTGCATTTAGTACGTTCATTTTCAATTTTTGTAGCTCCACAATAGCATGTTTCGACTTCCGACGGAGCAAGTTTACAAACAATTGTTTCTGGAAGTGGTTGACAAGGATAGATTTCAAAGTGGATTTTACAATCGTAGAAGAGTTTGGCAGTACTGTCGCATGCGGTAGCTCCGATGAATTCGGTGCTTCCAACAACTTCAGTACCGGATACTTCTTGAGTGTTTCTACAAACTTTCAATAGCTTCTCGCTACATTTGACTTCGATGTCATGCTTACCACAATAACATTTGACACTAATCATCTCATCGCATTCCCCACAAAAACCTTTATGGCATCCTTTCTGACATTTATGGCCCAAGTCACATTTGATAACCTCGCATGGATCGTCACATATCCAACCAGTTGAATAAGGAGTTATCAAGCATGGAAGTTGTTGTTCATGGGATCCACATTGACATTTCATAAGCGGCCCCATTGCACCACAGATCGGATGAAATCCGGGGTGACAAATCGAGCTACATGAATGGATACATGTATCATATTTATAGGTACAAGAATTCCCACAACTGAAAGGAATCAATGAATTTTTTGGTGGTTTTGTTGTACGACCACACCAACAGGTGAATCTGGAGGGAATTTTGTTGGTTGCAATATTACAAGATGGACACCTCCATTCTTTGGAAGATTTATCAGTAGATGAACCACGAACGGCCCAATCCTTGATACAATCTAAATCGTAAACTCGATAACATGATCTACATGACCAAACAGTGGAATCTTGATCTATTTCCGAAGTACAAACAAGACAGGTGTAAAGCCCATCTTGGATTTCTCTTATAATATTTGAAGATAAGGATTCGTCAATTTCAGAGGAGTCAGAATCGGAATCAGTCTCATCGGAATCAGAATCATCGTGGGTGCTAGACACTCCATCTCCTTCAGAGTACTCTACTCTCTCAGATGAGCTATCATCTTCGATTTCGGACTCCAAATCAATAATATAAGGATTCGGTTGGGTGGTGGAAGCTTCACTAGGAAGATCTTCACTTAGGGGGTTTATATTAGGTGGTTTATTTCGTTCCATATGGCGGGCAAATTTTTCAGAAAAAAATGTTCTTATATAAGTTGGTGTGAGTAATAGGTGGAAAATGCGGAGATGTTGCGGGAAGTCCGTCACATCCTCCTAGCAGCTATAAGCGTAGCATATGCCGCATAATCCAGGAAATTGAACCGTAATCATAATACACGTTTACGCCTCTCTTTTGTTATGGTTTATGGTGACTGTGGCTCGTTACCAGCTCAAGAAGACAAGCTGTTCTACCATATGGAGACAACAGTCCAAAACATTAGCTCGTAAATTCTCAAAATGACTACCATGGAACCTTGCCAGTATGCGTCCAAATTTGTGCTTCTGCTGTAATCTGGTACTATTGTGGAACGTTTGCATTACCTCTCCTCTTACAATAAATTATCTTTTACTGGATATTTATTAACATGTATACAAAAACTAATCAAGCGATCTAATCATCACTAGTTAGGAACAAAAACATACATAGTGATATGACAATGTGGGTGGGGAAATCTATAGTTTTAACCATAATTTCTTATTAAATGACAACTCATAACATACAATTACGTTGGGACGCAGCGTCGGGTATGATGTCGAATTCAAATATATCAAAGACATATATCAAAGACATCAAGGGTATCTCTCAGGCAGGAGCAAGGAAGGAGATTGCAAAGGGGAACTGCATGTAATGACTACAACTTCGATCAGACTTAAAACTGCAAGGACTCAACTAGTACTCGCTCTTTAATCTGCTCCAATAAAGCAGGTTAAATTCGCTCTCAGTTGAATTTGTCCGATAACGCCGTTCTGTTGATCTCTTAGTCTCAGCCACTCCACTGTAGTTAAGCCCTCACACTCCTCCTCTTGAAAAAGTCCATCACCTTTCTGGCAGCACTAGCCTCCTTACCATTAGCACTTGATGCAGCAGTGGAAGTTGAAGCAGTGGACTTCTTCAGACTGGTAGAAGTCCCCGAATGAACTCTCTTCTCTTTAACCCCCTGAGGCTGAGGGAGACTAGTATTACTTTGACTTTTGGATGACGACGCAGATGATGGTTTAACATATGAATGTGATAAATTGACATCTTGAGATGGTTCCAATACCTTCTTTGTTGGAGTTTCGTTATAACTACTATAGAGTGAAAGCAAACTGAATCTATTCCGTTTCTTATCAGCTTTAGCAATTATATTTTCCTTGTTGGAAACCAGTTCCCCACGGACATGCATACTATTTGGACGCCTTCTAGGCTTTACTTTTTCTTTGACTGGCAGTTTTTGGATTTTTTGATCAAATGCATCTTTTAATGAAGAAGTTGGCAGTACTGAGGTTGATTTAGTTTTCTGGGGAGAATCGCTGAGATCCAAACAATCCATTTTATCTTCCAAGTAACTTAATACAGAATTTACTCTAGCAGGATTTTCTGGCGAATTTTGGGCACTATCATTAAAAACGCCATTTACATGAACATGAGTAACAACTGAGTTTCTTCTTGAAGTCATTTGAGGGAGTGGTTGAGAAAGGGTTGGACTGTTATCGATGGTACCTCTATCGCCACTTCTAACAGTTCTTTCTGTTGTTTCACTAATAGCTAATGATTTGCTTGGAGATGTGCTTAAGTACTGTGGAATAGGAGAACTAGCACTTGATTTTCCTAAGTAAGGAATTGGAGCGGTTGATATAATATTCACAGGAACACTCAGGGTATTTACACTCAGGGTTGAATCTGAAGCTGGTGCAATCACAGGTGAAGAAATTGCTGATGAAGAAACCACCGGTGAAGGAAATTCAGGCGAATCAACAACAAATCCAGGGGAAACAAACGACATTGGTGAAACATTTGTAGGTGATGCATTTGATGGCGAAACCCTTCCGTGTGTTGGGGATATTCCTTGTGACAAATTTGGAATGATTAATTTTGGGACATTATTTGGTCTAACGAAATCATTACTCATTAAAGACGAAGTCATCGACAGCGGATGATATGAAGTAGGTCTTGGTTTCTTTGCATGAGGCAATCTATTGTCACGAGAATTTGGAGAGCCGTATGGTCTTGAAAGGGGGGTATCTGGTTTTTCGGTTGGTTTAGCTGGACTCTCGACAATCGTACCAATAGGAGTACCAGTATAAGTTGTTGATCTTGGGATTGGAGCCATTGGGAAATTATGAGATTTGGGTGTGATTTCCAAAGAATTTCTCTTTGTATCATCAACCATAGCCTTCAATACCGTTGAAGCAGTATAACTTGCCAGAGCAGATTTTGTATGACCTCTAACGTATTTTGTTGGAGAAGGTGAATCACTACCTGAGTTTTCACCTCTTGATACTGCATTGGCCAACAGGGAGGAAATTGAAGGAGAGGAATAAAGTTGTGAAATTGAAGTTGATGAATATGACCTTGAATGTTGATTAACTTTTGAGTCCATCAATGAGGAGCTATTTGTTCTTTCATTTATCATTGAGAAACGTTTTGAAGGTAACTCCACTTCTTTTGTGGTTCTATCCCATTCAGGTTGTCTCATCGATAAGAATTGAGCATGAGGAGCTAACCAAGGATGATGTCTAATTTCATTAATATTAATTCTTTTCTTTGGATCTGGTACGATTATTTTTCTTAATAAATCTCTTGCTAAAGGAGAAACATATTCTGGGAATGTTAATGGAGTTCTACAAATGTAATGGTAAAGTCTGACAATATCTGAACCATCTTCATTTTCTGGATCATCATCGAAAGGCAAGTAACCGGATAACATTGCATATAAAATGACACCCAAAGACCAGATATCTACTTTTCTACCTTCATAAGGAGTTTGAGTTAAAACCAATTCTGGAGCTGCGTAACATGGACTACCACACGATGTTTTCATTAAATCATTTTTATCTCTATTATAAGAATTAACAAAACCAAAATCGGAAATGATGATATTTTTATGTTTATCAAGGAGAAGATTTTCTAATTTAAGATCACGATGAATAAGACCTTTAGAATGCATGTAATCAACACCACTAATCAATTGTGCGAACAACTTTTTGGCAATGTTTTCTTTGAGATATTTATGATGAAGAATGTAATCAAATAATTCACCCCCACTAGCATATTCCAAAACAATTCCGATGTACTTACCAGATTTCATTACCTCAACCAAATTTACGATGTTTGGATGAGATAATAATTTCAACAGGTTAATTTCTCTATGGATTTTGATTTCTGATTCTGAATCTTTTAATATGGAATCTCTTTTGATTAATTTGATTGCCACTTGCGATGGATGTTTACCATCTTTTCTCCAACCAAGTTTAACTTTACCAAATTCCCCTTCACCAAGTGTTGAACCTAATATATAAGAACCAAATCTAACTTCTCTATGAATTCGTTTAACAACATTAGAATTAATAGATTGTCTATTTAATTCTTGAGTCATAACTTGAGATGTCATAACTATAACGATCTAGAAAAGAAGAATGTTGTGGATTTATCGATATTTTATGTGATGTTTCGTTTTTTTTTGTCTACTTTTGATTTGAATTGTAAACATAGACAAAAGAAAAAGCATAACAAAGGTCACAAAAAAGAGACGACAGGAGGCACCTATGAGAGACTGAGTTGGGAGAGTTTTACATCTACGGATGAACATATGTGTATATATACCAATAACTAGCTGTATTAAGTTTGAAACGATGTTTGACGATTAAAGGGAGAAGTATCGATTACGCCCAATTGGGTGTAACAATGAAGTGGTGGGAAGGGTTATTTGCAGCTGACAACAGATTACCCGATGATTTTGGCCATTCTTTGTGTGTATAAGAAGTATCTAATGTACGTGTGTACGTATGTTTGAGGGTATGTGTATGAGTGGGTGTGTGGGTATGTGTGTGTGTGTATGCATGTTTGTGTATATGGATTTGTGTGTTTGGGTATATACGTGCGTGTATACGTGTACACACAAGCTCCTCTGTTCTACCCATTGTACTTCTCTGTCAATCAATACCCCACATAACCGCAGATATCGTTCTATATTGTAGTTATTGCAGTGCAATCAGCATCGTGGTTGCAATAACTCTACAAGTGTTACCTAACAACGGGGTCATTTATGTAAGGAGGGTTATAAACACAGCTCAAAGTGCAATCATCTTTTCAAAGGAGATAGACGATAAACAAATTTCTTCATGGACGGTATCCAGGTAAAGAGTTGTTACACTAATACTTGAATTAGTTAATAGACTAATGGTAGTTAATATATTAATAAATAAAGCTTAAAATGTGTTTAATTAACTAAGATAGGCTGTTGTGGACTTTGAATGACTTTGTAAACAAATCCGCATAATCGCAACAGTTGCAAAATTTTATATGTAGGAAGGTACTTCTACAAGAATAGTGCTATTGATGGTCATTACTAGTCCAAATAGGTATTAGTTTGTTGTTTTGGTGCCAAATAAGTGTTTAGGTTTGTTTAGTTCTAACAAGTGTAGTGAAACGTTTTAGATCGGAATGGAGAACAGGCGTTCTAGATGTTGTTCAAAGATTCAAAACGAGTTGTTTAAAGGTGGCTGATTCGGGGTGATATCTAGAAAATACTTCAACCCGTTAGGAGGTAGGAATTCCGTGACACTTTGGATTCACGAGCTACAGGTGACTACCCCGAAGGTGGCTGAGGGTAATTCATATCACCTCTAAACTCTCAAAAAACTAAAACACCAAGACGGTGACTCCAAACCTCATTTCGATGTTCCATTTACAATCTTAAATGGTAAGCTAATTTCATACCTGATAGTACAAAACTCAAAATTATTTCATATTAGAATGATAATCAATGGAGTGTGAAGCTCCTATTTCCTGGGGTCACAGGGGTGTCTCTGGAACACGTGTAAGGAAGCAGACCTTATCTATCATCATGTTGGCCATGCTAAATTCACATCCTGAAATATATCCGAAGATATTACATACCCTTCATCTATCCATCAAGAATTTGTTGGATGTGCACGATTGCAAAATATACAAAATCTCATGCGTTTATCTGAAAAAGGTAAAAACTTAAAGATTGCCTACGGTGTAAGATTTGGCATGTGTGGTCTAGTTGTAATGTGACTTGGGTTAAATGGCCACTAGGAGCATGGACTTGACCAATATCACTTTCAAATATGGCATGAACTTGAGTACTTGTATCAACTTATGGGCTGAGTAGCTCCAATTACGTCTCACTTGAGGTGTAGCCGTTCAAGGAATATTCTGTTCCCGAGTGTACACCACGAACGTGTTGACAATACCTTTTATCACGTTAACACCTTCCAATCCTCGTAATGCTATACTAAATTGGGTATCACCGAACAAGCAACTAAATCTTAAACAAGATTTGCTATCTGAAGACTGGATGTAGTAAGGAATGCTTATCAAAGAAGTGATGGTGCTTATTAGTAAGCTTCTGCTCAACACACATTCAATGGTTATAAATCATTATCCGATTAATGTATCAATTAACCCCCTCTCGAATTTTATTTCCGCTCTATATAACCTTCGTACTTCTGAATTGATTCTCAGATCCGCCCAAATTATTATGATAACCTCTCGAGCATAAACGTACTATTGTATGCCAACGCTCCTATCTTGTTATTCCCAATCAAACCAACTAATACGAAACAGAGGTTGATCCCTATTACCATTGTTACTTCCCTTATGAGGAGCAGGTGGCCCAACGAATCTCATTGGATGCTTCAGTGGAGGGTGTTGACTGGCTCGCTCCTATTAGCGGCTCTTTTCGCACCCACTGCAACCTCTTCAGAGAGACTCACAACCTCGTCCAATACACCTAATAATCATGATAACCAAAATCCTGAAGGTGGAAATTGTAAAGAACAATCGTTTATACAATCCAGCCAAACCTTGTACAACCTCAGTTAAAATTGAATGAGTTGTTTACAAAAATCTTCAAATCCCATTCTATCTACTCAAAATTAAACCCACACGTTTCTCCATCTCGAATAACACTAATTTAGTGTTTGGAACCTCCCCAACAACCATACTTATCTCCCCATCAACGGATCTTTACCAAACACTTTTTCTTGTCTTTGTATATTCAGTCGCGCCAAAATTTATAAAACGCGTCATGACTAGTCAAACCTCTGATGATGAGGAATCCATCTCTGGACCTTTACCTATCGAGCAACTTGAAGGATATGGTATTCATAAAAGTGATATAGCCAAGCTTAAAGCTGGCGGACATCATACAGTCGAAAGTATTGCTTATACATCAAGAAAACATCTTTCTGTTATAAAAGGTATAAGTGAAGGTAAAGCTGAAAAGATCTTAAATGAAGCTGCAAAATTAGTACCAATGGGATTCACAACAGCCCTGGAGTTTCATAGTAGAAGATCCGAGTTGATTTGCTTAACAACGGGTTCAAAACAATTGGATACTTTGTTAGGTGGTGGTATTGAAACGGGGAGTATTACAGAAGTCTTTGGAGAATTTAGAACAGGTAAATCTCAATTATGTCACACTTTAGCAGTTACATGTCAATTACCTGTTGACATGGGAGGCGGAGAAGGTAAATGTCTTTACATTGATACTGAAGGTACCTTTAGACCAAATAGATTGGTTTCGATCGCTCAAAGATATGGTCTCAATCCAAATGATTGTCTTGATAACGTTGCTTATGCTAGAGCTTATAATGCTGAACATCAGCTGCAATTACTTCATCTTGCTGCAAAGATGATGTCTGAATCCAGATTTTCGCTTCTTATTGTAGATTCTGTTATGTCCTTGTACAGAACAGATTATTCAGGTAGAGGAGAATTAAGTGCAAGACAATCGCATGTTGCCCAATTCATGAGATCCTTACAAAGATTAGCAGATGAATTTGGTATTGCTGTTTTGATTACCAATCAAGTAGTTGCTCAAGTTGATGGTATGGCAGGGATGTTTAATCCGGATCCAAAGAAACCTATTGGTGGAAATATCATTGCTCATGCTAGTACAACGAGATTGTTCTTTAAGAAGGGAAGAGCAGAAACTAGAATTTGTAAGGTTTATGACAGTCCTTGTTTACCGGAGGGAGATTGTACATTTGCTATTTATGAGGATGGGATTGGCGATCCTAAGGAGGTGGAGAAGGAGGATAAGCAGGATGATTGATTCCCGTAATGGCTGTTAGGGCTTCTACATCCTCGACGGTAGTCTAGCGACATTTGGAGTGTGATTCCGCTTTCTGGAGGCTGCATCACGTTTGAGTTGCGACAGGTGAGTTACTTTCGAATTACCACGAACTGAATTCTGGCAGCTTCTATTGGTTGGCTATGTAGCTAATTATGTGCGCGTATTTAAAATGTAAGAGTATACCCAATATAATATATATAAGCAAACATGTAGATGATACTTGCAAACCAACTAAGTTACCAACAAGAGATTTAACCGCCTATATTACTTCTTTTCTCTATTCCTACCACTGGCTTATTTGTGCCAGTCTATTCAAATCTTGTGGAAAATTTTTATAAAATTTTAGTCATTATTGTAAAATATTTTGCAGCAACAGGGATATTGCTTAAGATTCCTTTCCATCATTTATCCTTAAAAGTAGAAGCCTAACGAGATTTCTATAAAGGGTTCAACACTTGCAACTGAGTAATTTTAACACATTGCTGTTGAAGTGACTCCACAGCATCGCTCTTTCTTGAATGCCTTTAGACTGCACGGATTTCATCACCTGCAACATACTTGATGGAAAAGACGCAACCTAGAACGCAATTTCTGTGGCAGCTTGCGTTTCCTTTTGTGGTATTTCATGAGTTCCGCACAGACGAGGAATTGAGTTGTGTAGTTTATTTATCCGGTAGTCTAATCCCATACATTTGTTATGCTCCATGAGAGATCCTTACGGGAGTAACTTACGGAACCTGTTAAGCTTTCAAATTCTCTGATTCAATAGTTTATTTACACTACATCCAGCTACACAAACATGGCGTTCTAGGTTCTCCAGCTCTAATGTAAATCTAAAAGATCACCTGCACACAAAAAAACCAACCTTCAATAGTGAACCCTTTCCAACGAAAATTTTATCTTTTCCATCAGTAAATAAATCAGGACCAATAAGAAATCGAACTGATTTGTACTTAGAAGCTGATACAATTGGTATAAGGAGTTAATAGCATTTGATTTTACAAAGTGAAAAGACATCATCAACTTATATCGTAATCAATATTTCGAATCCACATCTTACTAATAAAATATGGAGAAACCTAAAATCAAAACCATACTTCCAAAACCAAGTCCAACCTACATAGGGGACTCTCCTAAGCGGAAGCTGCAAAGTTTGTCTAGTCAAGGTAAGCAGAAACAAAAAAAGTTGGCTACTGATATTCATCCAGATGATATTCCGGAAGATAAAAAACAATCGGGACATAGACCTGTTACATCATGTACTTTCTGTCGTCAGCATAAAATCAAATGTAATGCATCTGATAATTATCCTAGTCCATGTCAAAGATGCGATAGAATGGGATTGAAATGTGAAATCGATCCTCAATTCAGACCAAAGAAAGGTAGTCAGATTCAATCATTAAAGAGTGACGTAGATGAATTAAAGAGTAAGATCGAATTACTAACTAAAAATGAATCTTTGTTAACTCAAGCCTTGACTCAACATAATTTGAATTTCCAACACCAATTACAAAGCTTACCAAGACAACTACTGGTTGCTTCAAGTACAAATAACACTCCCATGATAAGTTCTCCATTAAATACATTTGAACCATCCCCAATTAATTATAATGATACATCAATTACTTTGGGTGCTCAACAACAACAAATCTTATCGAATCAAATTCTTGGATCAAATGTTGATAGTTCGTCTTCACTAGAAGATTTTCCAATTCTAACTGAATTCACATTGGGAAATGTTACCATCACCTCCAAAAAAGCTGAAGAATTACATTCATCATTTGTGACTAAAAATCTTCCTTACATGCCTATTTTGTCATCAAGAAGTGCTGGAGAACTTTACCACCGTTCCCAGTTATTATTTTGGACAGTTATTGTAACCGCATCACTATCCGAACCAAAACCAACACTCTACATGTCATTAGCATCATTAATTAAACAACTTGCAATTGAAACGTGTTGGATCAAAACTCCAAGATCAACTCATGTTATTCAAGCCCTAATCATTTTATCAATCTGGCCATTACCTAATGAAAAAGTCTTGGACGATTGTTCTTATAGATTCATTGGTTTAGCTAAAAATTTGTCTTTACAACTAGGCTTACATAGAGGTGGGGAATTCATAAAGGAGTTCAGTAGAACTCAAGTGAATTTGGGTCCAGATAGTGATAAATGGAGAACTCGCTCATGGTTAGCTGTATTCTTTTGTGAGCAATTCTGGTCATCTGTTTTAGGTTTACCTCCTTCGATAAATACAACCGATTATTTATTGGAAAATGCTAGAATCGATCAAAGCTTACCAAAGAATTTCAGAAGTTTGATTTCGTTATCAATATTTCAATGTAAATTGATAAATGTGATGGGTATAAGTGTTACCAGACCAGATGGTTTATTGGAACCTTCAAATAGAGCTGCATCGTTAAATATTCTTGATAGGGAACTTGATAGATTACGTTTCAAGCTTAAAATTGATGATGGTCTGCCAATCGAAGTATATTTCTTGTATGTGAAGTTGATGATTTGTTGCTTTGCGTTTTTACCAGGAACTCCAATTGAAGATCAAGTTAAATATGTATCATCTGCCTATTTATCGGCAACCAGAGTGGTTACGATTGTTTCCAAGATGTTGAAGACTTCCCTGTTGATTGAATTACCTATTTATATTAGACAAGGTATAACTTATTCAGCAATGATGTTATTCAAATTACATTTGTCGAAATATTTGTTGGATAAATTCGTTGATAGCTCAAGACAATCCATAGTTACCGTTCATCGTCTCCTACGCAATACCCTCAGTTCATGGAAGGATTTACAAAATGACATATCTAGAAACGCTAAAGCTTTGGAAAATTTGAATATTGTTTTGTACACTTACCCGGATATATTTGTTAATGAAATGGATCAAGATGGCGATGGTGGTGATGGCAGTATCATTTCAAGAATGCGTTCTCATTTGACAGCCTCTTTATTCTATGATTTAATTTGGTGTGTTCATGAAGGTAGGAGAAGAACTCTTTTAGATAAAGAAAATGGAGTGGTACAAGCACCTTCAGAAGAGAAGAATTCTAGAAATCCAATCCCATTACCGTTTTATAATCAAATTTCAAGAGATGATTTCAATACTATAACAACAACAACCTCAAACGGTACAACGGTTACTACGTTAGTGCCAACTGACCATGCTTTGAATCAAGCAAGAACTAATGCGGGGTTGAATAAACCTTTGGAAATTAATGGAATTCCATTGTCAATGTTGGATGCAACAGGTAGTGTTAATGATCCAATAATCGAGGTTAAGGACATTGATGTTAAAAGTGAACTTCTACCTGGAAGTCCAATTCCACAATCGGATCTAGATCTCCCACATTCCACAACTCCTTTAATAAGTCAATTACTACCTTCACAAGGAGAACAGTTACAACCTATGTTCTCGGAGGGATTGAACACGGCGCAATATAATATGTTTCCTCCAACTCCTGCAATTCAGTTACCTCTGCAATTACAAACTCCATATGCAATTGGAAATGGAGATGTTTTGAATCCGATTGATAATTTCTTCCAACAGCAATCCACGGGATGGTTGAACAATAATAATTACCAGGATGATGATTTCTTGGGGTGGTTTGATGCGAGTGAGAAGTAGGAAGCACGACCCAGTCACGACTCCTCGAGTTGATTCACTACTCAGCATTTTAATCACTAATACCTAGCTCCCGCTTGTATTCACAATGCCCACTAGCTGTCTATCACCTTTTAATGTACCCTTTATGACTAATCACTTTAATGAACTTTATAACTTCGTATGAATAATGAACGAGTGGACTCTTTTTGCGCAAGTGTTTCATGTAGTACGTACTATTGTAGAGCTATTGTCACTATATAAGCTTCTCCATCTGCAATACATATAGTGAAAGAAATACAGGTGAGCTCAACATCTATTCAAATTGGATGATTACCCAAAAATGAAGGAGACTACCCTTTCAATTTGCAGCCAGCCACGTGACATCGAGCAATACAAAAACTTCAAGTACGACCCCGATTACCAATTCCAACAACCATGCTTTTTAAACAAATTATACGTACCTCCGTAAACAAACAATTCAAGCCAATTCCAGTCAGATTTGTTTCCTTCCTGCAAACCGATCAACCAAGAATTAGAATTGGGTCTGTTGCACCAAATTTCAAAACTGAAACCACTCAAGGTTCTATTGATTTCCATGAATGGATTGGAGACAAGTGGGCAGTATTGTTCTCTCATCCTGCTGATTATACCCCTGTATGTACCACTGAATTAGGGGCCTTTTCTAAATTGAAGCCTGAGTTCGATAAACGTGATGTCAAATTGATTGGGTTATCGACTGAAAATGTGGAATCCCATAAAGGGTGGATCAAGGATATTGAAGAGATTGCCACTGGTGGAGAAAAATTCGCTTTCCCAATCATTGCTGATGAAACCAAGGAAATTGCATTCAAATACGATATGGTTACTGAAGATGACTTTAAGAATTTGAAAACCGGGCTTATTGCTACTGTTAGAAGTGTATTTGTTATTGATCCAGCAAAGAAAGTTAGATTAATTATGACTTACCCTGCTTCAACAGGTAGAAACACCTCCGAGGTGTTGAGAGTTGTTGACGCTTTACAATTGGCTGATAATAAAGGAATCGCAACTCCTATTGATTGGACAGTTGGTCAAGACGTGATTATTCCTCCAACCGTTAGTGATGAAGATGCAAAGAAAAAGTTCGGAGACTTTGTTAAGTTGAAGAATTACTTGAGGACAACAAAGGTGTAAGTTTTGAAGAATTAGGATTATAGTAGGTGTTTCACTTCGGATATTTGTTTTGAGATTCACGGATATTCTCAACATCAGTTATTTCTGTGTGTTATTTTCAATAAATATTTTAGTCACCAGTGTAGTTAGCGTTATTGTAATTGGGGGGTAAGAAATTGAAGAGAGTTCCCTGTGCATATCTGCGAGCAATGTTTATGTTAATTCACTTGGAGACCACTAATGCCCACTTCGTTCGGATTACCTCACTCCGTTCGCATTACCTCACATTCGAATCAACCAAACTATCCGACCTGGCCAAATTGCCCCTTCCATTTCTAAGCAAACCAATCTCTTCACTAAAATAGCCAACTTCACCGTTTTCATTGGTTTTCAAGTTCTTTGAAATCTCTTCCCAAACTTTTGATTTCAATCTTGGAGGATTGTCAACCTTCTCAAAGCCGTCAAACGATAACACCTCTCCCAAAATACTTCCTTCAGGTACATTTATCAATTCAACTTTTTCATCTTTTTCAGTAGCCAACACCATAGCTTCTGAGAGAACTCCCCTCATCTTAGCAACTTTTAAATTGGTTAAGAGAATCACCTCCTTATTAAGCATGCGACCAATTGGAATATATCCGACTAAACCAGAACATACTTGGAGGGTTTTTTCATCACCTATTCTTATCGTTGAAACGTATAACTTTTCTGCATTTTCATGGACTTTACAATCTATGATTTTCCCAACCCTTAAAGAAAGTAGATTTGGAGACGTGAATGTTGCTATGAGTTAGTGAGGAACTTGTTGGATGTTTTGGTTATACCACTTACAATATTGTCTTATACGCATTAGTCTGATTCTAGTACGCACTTAATTTACACTCTTTCTGGTACGCATCCAATTTAACCGAATTGGGACATCAATCAGAAAAACGCGTTAGGAAAATTTAAAAAGTTATACCAGATTACCACATTCTTCCTGAGACCTATTCCTATTGATCACAATTAACAAATACAAGAAACTCACAACCGAACATGTCTAATTTTGTTTCATCGCCCGGAAGGATTCCTTCAGATAGTGCACATTTAATGCATTCGTCACAACCTCCATCATCACTTGGTAGAGAAGCGTCAACACCAAGTCAAGGAATTTTACATTCTGAAGCCAATTCGAATGGTGGCTCGACTCCTTTGAGAGCAAATGCCAATAATAATCGTAGAAAACAAAACGTGGTTCCTCATGTTGTTGATGTTACTGGAGAAATGGTTCGTGAAAGTTTCGAACATTTCATTGAAGAATTCATAGAAAATTCCACCGAAGACATCGATGATCAATGGGATGGCAAAGTATATCTTTCCCAAATCCAATCAATGAAAACGTATGAATATTCCACGTTATATGTCAACTATCAACATCTTATTTCAAGAGAAGATGGTGCTTTAGGAAGTGCCATTTTGGAACAATATTATAGGTTTTATCCATTTTTGATAAAAGGTTTAAGAAGAGTAATCAAGAAATATGCTCCAAATTTGTTATACACAAACCTATTGACTACTAATGAAGAAAATAACAGAAGTGAGAGTTCAAAATCAACCACAGGTTCCCAAGCAAATGAACGAGTTTTCCAAATTTCGGTCTTCAATTTACCCTCAGTACAAAGAATTCGTGATATTAGAACAAATAAAATCGGGTCCCTTATGTCGATCATGGGTACCGTCACAAGAACTTCCGAAGTTAGACCAGAATTGTATTCAGCTAGTTTCACTTGCGATCATTGTTCTGCAATCATTGAAGGTATAGAACAAGTTTTCAAATATACCGAACCAACCGCGTGCACATCATGTGAAAACCAAGCGTTCTTCACGCTTGATCTCGCTAAATCCCAATTTATTGATTGGCAGAGAGTTAGAATTCAAGAAAATTCAAATGAAATCCCAACAGGTTCCATGCCACGTACGTTGGACGTGATTTTAAGAGGTGAATGTGTTGAAAGAGCCAAACCAGGTGACAAGTGTAAATTCACAGGCACTGAGATTGTAATCCCAGATGTTTCTCAATTGGGATTACCAGGTCTCAAACCCCAATCTATAAAAGATAGCAGATCGGGAGGCTCAGATTTAAACCAAGGTGTTTCTGGGTTGAAGACTTTAGGTGTTAGAGATCTTACGTATAAACTAGCATTTCATGCCTGTCATGTATCTTCGATGATTAATTCAAATAACGGTGAAACAGTCGAAGAGAAGAACGGTAATAGTGCAGAAATAGACTTCCAAGGTACAAACGACCAAGAAGTGTTTTTAACCTCGTTGACCGAATCAGAAGTGTCTCAATTGAAAGAAATGGTTAAAGATGAACATGTATATGACAAATTAGTCCAATCGATCGGTCCCGCTGTGTTTGGTCATGAGGTGGTAAAGAAAGGTTTATTGTTACAATTATTGGGCGGGGTTCATAAAAAAACTGTAGATGGAATCAATTTGAGAGGTGATATCAATATTTGTATTGTTGGAGATCCCTCTACTTCCAAGTCTCAATTTTTGAAGTATATCTGTGGGTTTTCCCCTCGTGCCGTGTATACTTCAGGTAAAGCCTCTTCAGCCGCTGGTCTTACTGCAGCCGTTGTCAAAGATGAGGAAACTGGAGATTTCACCATTGAAGCTGGTGCCTTAATGTTGGCAGATAACGGGATTTGTGCAATTGATGAATTCGATAAAATGGATATTAGTGATCAAGTTGCTATTCATGAAGCCATGGAACAACAAACCATCTCCATCGCTAAGGCTGGAATCCATGCGACGTTGAATGCAAGAACGTCCATCTTAGCTGCAGCTAATCCAATACAAGGTAGATATAACAGAAAGATGGGACTCAGAGCGAATTTGAATATGACTGCTCCTATCATGTCTAGATTTGATTTGTTCTTCGTTATTTTGGATGATTGTAACGAAAGAATTGATACTCAATTAGCTTCTCATATTGTTGATTTACACATGTTGAGAGATGCTGCCATCAACCCTCCATATACTGCAGAACAATTATCAAGATATATCAAATATGCAAAGACCTTCAAACCACAAATGACTAAAGAAGCAAGAGATTTCTTGGTCTCAAGATATAAGGAATTGAGAGAAGATGACGCCCAAGGATTGGGTAGATCGTCTTATAGAATCACGGTAAGACAATTGGAGTCCATGATTAGATTGTCTGAAGCTATTGCTAGAGCCAATTGCACAGAAGAGATTTCCCCAAGTTTTGTTGCTGAAGCTTATGATTTGTTAAGGCAATCTATCATTAGAGTTGAGATGGATGATGTTGAAGTTGAAGATGACGATGAGGAAGTTGATGTTGATGAAGTTATAGCTGATGTTGCAGCAGAAGGTGTTCCAGATGTAAATGCTCCGTATGTCGAAGTGACTGCAAACGACGTGGAAGATGTGATAACAGTTGATCCTCCAAAGAAGTCGGCTATTTCCTACGATAAGTATGTTGCCATGATGAATTTGATAGTGAAAAAGGTTTCAGATAACGATAATGCTGGTGGTGATGGTTTATCTGGGGAAGCTTTAATCGAATGGTACTTGGCACAGAAAGAGAGTGATATTGATACGGAGGCTGAATATTATGAAGAGAGGAAATTGGCGTACAAAGTATTGAAGAGATTGTGCAAGGATAGGATTTTGATGACAATGAGGGCTCAAAGTGATAATGAAGAAGATGAGAGTCTTGTTTATATAATCCATCCAAATTGTTCGATTTTGGACTTTTTCGACCAACCTCAGGCAGAGGAGGGAGAGGAATAGTGGGCATGAGTAGCAATACTGGATTAGCGACTTTCGGGGTGGATAGTGGCTATTAGTAAATACTGGTGATTAGTGGAGATATACCCGTGAACTGGTTTGGAGGGTAGTGTATTACAAGGATTTTATCGAATTAGGTCGTATAGAAATGTATATTATAGTAAGGATTGTAGTTTGTGCAGAAGCTGGGTGAAAATTACGTGTAAATTAAATTTCTTCGGTGATTCCTATATATTCTAATCATAATGCGTTCTGATAGATCTTCGGATGCCAGATCTCAAGGTGTTGCAAACCAGCAGCATCACCGAGTAGTCTGTTATCGCTAGACCATTATTAAAGCTGCGTATTGCAGGGGACATAGCAAAAGAGTGCGGTAGAACTCCACTTCTGTTAAGCATTCTGATGAGACTTCCAATTAAATGATTTAGGGCAAGGTCTCCTCAAAAGTTGAAGGTGCTAAAATATTGTTTGGCTGATTGGTTTAACTGGGAATGCATTAGTCAGGTATTAACTGCAATATCGGGTTATGCGATAAGTCAAACCAGGCTATATCGCCTAAGTTCCCCAGGATCTCAGGCTCTCTCAACTTGACTGGCACACTCCCCACAATGCTCAACAAAAACCTTTGAGCTCTGGAACATTCTCTGGCAATTCCTACACCAACCCTCATCCCCCTCATCTTTTCGATCTTGAACATAATGAACCAACTTCAAATGTCGTTTCAAAACATCCAATCTATTAAAACTACCACCATTTCTATGACAACTTTGATCGTTTTTCCAATAAGGACAATGGAAGTTTGGTTCTTGATGTGATTTATTGTGTCTACGTAGATCGCTTTTCCTTTGGAACGACCAAGGACAGTTTTCAAACGTACAAGAGAAGTTCTTCACTTCTGTTGTCTGTTTTGATTTCGTCTGTGGTTTTTCTATTTTGAAATTGAAATTCATAGGAGTAGCTTTTATCGGTGCATGGTTCTTATATGCGTAAAACGTGCCTATTCTTTTATTCACAATCACCTTTGTATCTTTCAATTCGAAGGTTTTCTCCATGTTTTTTCATACGAATTTCTCTGGCTTGTTTGTGGTTTTGACTTGACTCCGCAATTCGCAAAGTGATCCCGCGTTCCTCAATTAGCTTACCTATTCGCACCAATTATTTTATCCCGTTCCACAACGACTTCTTCTATCATGTCTTACGGCTCAACCTTAAAAGAAGAACCATCGACTAAGACTTATAGCAAACCCCCAATGCAATTCCGCAATGTAATTGGCCCTGGTAGCAAGTTCTTACCTGCAGTTGATAGATATCATTTGTACGTGCTGTATGCATGTCCATGGGCTCACCGCTGTTTGATTACAAGGGTCCTTAAAGGCTTAACTCCTATAGTTGGACTTTCAATTGTTCATTGGCATATGGATGAACAAGGATGGAGATTCTATGACCCCGAGTCAGATCCAAAGAGTATTGGTACGGAATATGGAACTATTGACCATATCAATAATTTCAAGAGAGCAAGACAATTGTATTTGAAAACTGATCCAAATTACCTCGGTAGAATCACCGTCCCAATTTTGTGGGATAAACATGAAGGTACAATAGTTAATAATGAATCAAGTGAAATCATTCGTATTTTCAATAATGGCTTTGATACTATTTTACCTAAGCAATATCAACTGGTGAATCTTTACCCAGAGGAATTGAGAGCAAACATCGACGAGCTTAACGATTGGATCTATACAAATATTAACTTGGGAGTCTACAAAGCTGGGTTTGCCAAAGTTCAGGACGATTACGAAATTCAAGTACTCAATTTGTTCAAGTATTTGGATAAGTTGGAAGGGATTTTGGAAATCAATCACAAAAACCACCATGAATTTCTTACTGGTAATTCCTTGACTGAAGCAGACGTGAGGTTATTCACAACTATCATTAGGTTTGATGCTATCTACCATCAACATTTCAAGTGCAATATCAGGTCAATTAGAAATGACTATCCGAATATTCATCAATGGGTTAGATTGCTTTATTGGAAGATTCCTGGATTCAAGGATACAACGGATTTCGGACATATAAAAAAGCATTATTCAAAGAGTCATAAGGATATAAATCCTTTAGCCATTACTCCCGTTGGTCCGATTCCGGATATAAAGCCCTTATAGGCTGTATGAATTTTGGCAGACATATCGTGAGGGAGGATATTACAGTGTGGAGGTTTCATCTGAATCTCATATAGGAATGATGTCTGGGGATACTTGTATTGAATAACTGCCGAAGGACATTGTCAGTCTTAGATTTTGCAACATTTGGTTTACTGGAATCAGTGGAATCGTAACAGCATTCGTTCAATCATCATGTTGCGAAATTTGTAGCAAGGACCTAGATTAAGCTGCGTGATTGACGGATATGCTGCATTTTGACCGTATTATTTCATATTTCGTATGCTTAATGTGCTTGACTTTTATGTGAGCTCGCTAATTTGAAAATCTATAAGTTCAGTTGGAAATTTATGCTAGTTTGGTGCCATTACTTTGTTATTCAAGCTGCGTTTGTCGTTTTTTATTTTGATTTCTATAGTTGAAACTTCATTGGTTTCGGCTCGTTCTCGCTTATTTACCTCGTTATGTGCATTTGAATACATGTGAACCATTCTACGTTTCATTAAATGTTCCCTAGAGAACGTGTATAAGTAATAAGCTTAGTTTTCAGATCTTGTTTTAACTCTGCAATAGTTTTTGTAAGTTTAAATGATAGGCTTAGTTTAACATGTCGTGCAGAACTCCTGGAAACCATAAGTGAACTTGGGCTGCCCTTTAACTTCGATGCCTCTCTTTCGTAACACTCACATTCTCATGCAACACATAGCTGCAAAAAAATGCACCAATCAACAACACACAAAACGTTTCGAGATAATAAGTAAATAAGAATCATACGAGATGAGTTTTGTGGCCCTACGTTTTAGTGCTTGCAGTTCAGCTATTGAAGTTTATTTTGTGTAGATTGGTGGTAGGAGGATCTCTGGTTGTATTGGTGTAGCTAGTGTGCGTCTATATGGAGTATACCACTCGTGATAAACGACTGTGTAAAGTGCTACTGTGGATCTACTTCCCCATACTTAATAGCCCGACGTACATAACCCACGATCATGCTATAACTCTTCTAGTACATATTCTACACATCCGTATTATGATTCGAAGAATGAGAAGAAGGTAATGCTGTAGCTGTATGATAATCACAGTCAAATAGTCTAATTTAATATAATATTATTAATATTCACTCAAAAACAACGTAAAACTGGTCCAAATACAGGGGAAACACAGTGAAGCATGACAACCACTATCTTAGTATACTCCACTACAGTCTGTTACAGTCTAATCTAATCAAAACAACCCAAATACACGTCTTCTCGTCATTTTTCCTAGCAGTTCTCCTACATTTCCAATGTTTCACACAATGGAAACTACAAACCATATAAATCTTAAAACATACTCTATTTCAGCAAACACCATCATAACCTCTCAGTAAGTGCACCCACAGACCTAGCTGCAACACGCTTCCTCCGCTCACTTTCTGAACCATTCCTGGTTGTGCGCGAAAATCTCGTCAGATCTAATCTCACACGTATTTAACTCCAAAAACAACAATCCCAAAAAACTTCAACACCATGAGAGATTATAAAATAGTTGTATTAGGAGCTGGAGGTGTTGGTAAGTCTTCAGTGACAGTTCAATTTGTTCAAGGTGTATACGTCGAATCATACGATCCAACTATTGAAGATTCTTATAGAAAACAAATCGAAATTGATGGCAGAGCTTGTGATTTGGAAATTTTAGATACTGCTGGTGTAGCTCAATTCACAGCAATGAGAGAATTATATATCAAAAGTGGTAAGGGATTCTTATTAGTTTATTCAGTAACCGATGAAAACTCTTTAAAAGAATTATTGGCTTTGAGGGAGCAAGTATTAAGAATCAAAGACTCAGAAAATGTTCCTATGGTTTTGATCGGTAATAAATGTGATTTAGACGACGATAGGGTTTTAAGCATAGATGATGGTATCAAGGTATCTCAAGATTGGGGGTTGGTACCTTTCTATGAAACTTCAGCAATGTACAAGACAAATGTCGATGAAGCTTTTGTTGATGTTGTTAGACAAATCATGAGAAAGGAAGCTGCCATAAATGCCGAGAAGAAATTGCAAAAACAGATAAAACAACAAGAGGCTGTCAAGGTTGTCGAGGACCATGACTTGGCTGAAGTAGGGTCCAATGCCTCGGATGCTAAGAGGGTAAGGACGAGACAATCGAAGAGAGAACAGGAAGGCAAAAAGAGCAGATGTTGTGTCATTGTGTAGGTGAGAACGTGGCGAACACAGTGGTGATTGAAGAGTACTTTTGGAACTCCTGCTTCATTTGAAAATCAATAAATCTCGGTTTTTCACCACCGCACCATCACTACCGAGCGGGCCCATGCTTACGAGAACCTCAGATCATTGAGATCACAATCAAATACTTGATGGTTCTATTTACTGGTCAATGAGTTTGCATTCAAATTTAGATCGAAGTGCGTTAAATATCCGTACGACTAAAAATTTCCAGGAAGGTCGATTCTGATGGATTGACTATAATTTGTCAGACAGACAATGGAATTCAGGTACAAATCTGTGTCGGCTTGTGTTTTAGAGGAGTTGCGTAAGTATTTTAACAAAGACACATTGATTATAAACGGTTTAAGATAATAATAGACGTGGGTATAAGAGAATGGTTCCTGATTTCCACCTTATTTCATTGCTTATCTACTACAATATACTCTCATATTGTTACTTAAAGACGAAAATACCAACAATGGCCAACTAATAACTTACTCAGAGAATTCTGAAAGAATAAACAATCAAATTAAAATTGTAACTGCGCTAACTTCATAGCATTGACAAAATTAAGCGTTCTCTAAACCAGTCAACTTTTGGCCATAGATGAAAGCTTTTGTCATGACTTGAGTACATCCTATACAACCTCTAAGCCACTTAGTAAGCACATTTCATATTTATAAATTTTCAATTCTTTATTATACCTATATACGATTCAGGAACAATAATGAGCCTAATTGGGAAAAACAGACGAGATGAGTTTTGTGGAACTCATCAACAGAACAAATTACGGAACTAATTACGGTTGATGACTTGCAATTTGTGCTACCAGGTAAAACAAGGATTTCATAGCCAAGTTATTGACGTATTTTGAAAAACACTTACAGAAGACTCCAGACTCAGCTTAACATCTTATCATCTCGATTATCATAACCCAATAGATCCAATGCAATTAAACACAATCGAATTTTCAAATTATACTTTAAAGTTCGTATGACGATATCACAGGATTTATATGTGCATATGAAAAGTGCACGATGGCAATGTGTTACAGCTAACAATTGGTACATGGAAATGATATCATTGCAACTGGGGGGAATGTCATTGTTTCGGGAGCAGAACCTTTGGAGTGTGTATGCGATAGCAGCGTAAGGTTGCAAACTTGCTGGGGAATATGCACAAAGTATTGTTCCTTTAGTGGTATGCATGCATAATCGTACATGACTGAACAGGAACCCACGAGCTTCCAGCACCATTCTTTGCAGGTAGTGTATTCTACGTCCTTAAGCATGAAGATCTGTGAACGGGGGTTGAGCGCAAATTTAGGTGCAAATTAATCGTCATTAAGCAATAACCGTCGATCAACAAACTATGCTAGAAAATATTGAAGTAAAGTGAGTTGTATTGTAGTGTATCGTGATAACTCTATAAGTACTGCTCTCTGGGATACAATACCAGTGAAATAGGTGAAAGAGCCTTACCAATTTGTGATATTCTTTTCTGCTTCTCCAAAAACACTTTCCCCTCCGTTATCAACTCCAACGGTCAATTCCTGCCAGTTTTCCAAGATCTCCACCTTTCCATCTCCGTAAAATTCTGCCAAGTTCTGGTGCAAAAATTCCAAACAGTATTCATTGATCAATTCGAACTCTAACAAGAATGCGTCATGGCCTTCGGGTGAATCAAGTTTTTTCAATACACTATTTGGTATGTTATCTCCCAATAATTGTTGTTCTTCATAAGTAAATAACCCATCAGATTGAATACCTACAATCAAATGAGGTTTCGTTAACGTTTTTAAGTATGCAGGTAAGAAGTCTTCGTTATCATTGTCAACTCTACCTCTGGTAATATCATGCGTATCTAATTTTCTAGTGATCGAAATATAACAATTGGCATCAAATCTGCTGATGAATTTATTTCCTTGGTATCTAAGGTACGATTGAGCTGTGAAGTAGGTTTGTGGAGTATTTTCACCTGGAGAATCGGCGTTTTTAGACAGTTTCCCGGAAGTCAAATCGAGAACTTCCGCTGCTAATCTAGTACTACTTCTGGATCCTTCTCTCCTTCTTGAGCCATCATTATGAATTAGCCAATTTTCCTCATCTTTATTTTTGGGTAATATTATTCCATCGTTCTGAGCTACCTTTTTACCTTCGGATGGAAGTTTTCTTCCAAATCTTGTTTCAAATGAATTACGACTTCTATACGTTAATAAGGCAGCCATCCTGGCAGCGCTCAATCCCGAGTCCGGCTTCAAATTACTTTCAAAATAATAACCATCATCATATAAGGGATCACAGAAAACACACTGCCTTTGAGTTTCATTCCATGAAATACACCAAGCAGATGCTCTTGCAGCTGTCGCCAATGCAATCACAGTTCTTACATAACCAGTGTCATTATACGTTGAGGAATATTCAAGTGCAATCATACCACCCATTGACCCACCTATAACACAGGCAATCGACTCTACACCCAATGAATCGAGTATTAACTTTTGAATACCAACATCATCCTTGGATGTAACTAAAGGAAAACTTGGTCCATATGGTTTTCCTGTAGATTTGTCTATGCTTAATGGTGAGCAACTTCCATATGGTGATCCAAGGAAGTTAATGCACACTATGAAGAATCTACTTGGATCAAAGGTTTTATCAGTACCTAATAATGGTCCCCACCAATCTTGTACGTCAGAACTACCAGTCAACGCATGACAAATCAAAAAGACATTATCACGGTCATGATTTAATCGACCCCAAGTTTTGTAAGCTACTGGAAAACTCCTTAGTATGGTTCCACTTTCAAGCTCATATTCGGGTATTTCAACGATGGTTTGTCCTGGAACAAGTGCGGAATAAGGATTACTGACCTTCTGTTCCTCAGTTATATCAGTATAAACAGGCAATGTCATATTGATTGTAATTTATGAAATGGGGAGGCTTAATGGTTGTAATTTATGAGTCAAAAGGTTTTATAGGTTACAAAGAATATCGATTATCTTAAATCACGTGCAATTCAATGTGGCAGCTTAGATGATTGATCACGTGATATTGTGTGGAGATAAAAAGCCGTGGATGCAGGAATTTGCAGCCGTTTGATTTGATGGAGCGAAGCGAGCTCAACTGAGCAAAGTGAAATGATGATAGAATTAGGCAATACTCTTTGACTCGCGCTCACCACTCCAGGCTCCTAAAGATTTTAATGTACAACTACATAATCGAGAAGTTGCATTTCCTACGATACCTACAATACTGACATTAATTTATACATTAAGTGGCAAGTAAGCCCATTAGAATAGCACGGGCACAGCCCTATATTCGCATTATTACACTTATTAGCATTACAACTAGCTTTGCCTGCACCCCTCTACTCACACGGGTGTCACGGCTCCACCTTTAAACTCCTTAACAACACCCGGAACTTCGTACTCATAATCACTCTCAACATCTTCATCATCTTCTTCCTCATACTCTGACTCCTCATAAACTACTGGAGTCTGTGCTCCTGAGTTCAAATCTGGATGTTGATGTCTATACAACTCGTTCAGCTTCTGCTTTCCTTGTATCAAGGTTTTTGCATACTCAAACTCAGAGTAAATAGACGCAATAGCAGAAGCAACTCCGTCTTCCTGCTTCACTCTATCACTTAACTTCTTTGCTCTTTCGATCATTTTCAAATCACTTGTAACTGTTGTGATAGCTTTAGAAAGAGTTTTGGCATTCAATTTTCTCAAGGCAACACCAACTCCAATTTCTTCAATTCTTGAGGCATAGAAAAATTGATCACCAAAAAATGGTTTTATTACTGTTGGTAAACCAGACCTCACAGTGGCCCCCGTGGTTCCTGAACCACCGTGGTGGACAGCAGCATCGACTTTTGTGAATAACCAATCATGAGGAATCGAGCCGGAATTGTAAACTTCGTCCGGTAATTCAATTTCAATAGTATCTTTATCATTTAATCTATCACTCCAACCCTTGTTTAGAATACATCTTACATCTGTATCAAGAACGGCCTCAACAATGGCTTCAGTTAAACTTTTCGAATCACTTACTACAATCGAACCAAATCCAATATAGATGACCTTTTTGCAATCCAATCTTGCTTGATTCAAAAATTCAACCAATTCTTCTGGAGGTTCATACCCTTCATTACCCTCATCTAGGAACCAGTACCCAGTAACCTTAACCCAATCTGGAAAATCAACAGACACTGGGAATA
Organism: Kodamaea derodonti; assembly: GCA_030570035.1. Taxonomy (NCBI): domain Eukaryota; kingdom Fungi; phylum Ascomycota; class Pichiomycetes; order Serinales; family Debaryomycetaceae; genus Kodamaea; species Kodamaea derodonti. The sequence goes on from JAJLUU010000011.1 coordinate 302,366, forward strand.
TACTTGGAGAAACATTGTATAAAAATGGGATCTTAGATTGTTGCAAACGGTATAGGTTCGTCTTTGGCAAGTTCAACAGATTTACTCTCCATTTATTAATTTGGCTCGAAATACCTTTCCAAAAGATATTCTCGAAAATAACATGGGTGAGGTAATTATATGAACCACCTTTCTTTTGATCAGGAACAATAAATGCATGAGGATATGATCTGGTACGTGTCCAAGGCATAGTAAAAGCTCTCATATAAGGAATACCTAACGCTTCAGCAATATGAACACCACCCATTGCAGAGGGACTTTCAATTAAGATATCACAGCCTTGGCATGCTTTCCAACTTGTAGTCAATAATTCATTGATCCAACCTCTGAAATTGTGGCTTGCTTCCTTCAAGAATCCTACACTCATCAGTCCATGGGTAACCATAAGTGACATTAGTTCAGAAGGATCTCCGGCAACTTCTTTGAATTTGATACCATGCTTCAAAATCCAATCTTTGAATTCAATATGGGTAGCAATGGTAACATTGTGACCTTCCTTGATCAAGCCTATTCCAAGGGAGATATAAGGTTGGACATCACCCCTCGAGCCAATGGTCAATAAAACAATATTCAATGAAGGAGGCCTCACTTCCGTTTTGAAGAAAGGAGAATCCTCAAGAATTATAGGAATATCCAATCCAGCCGCTGCATTCAATTTATCTTCAAACATCTTGATTCTAGCACTTTCTATACGTAATGTTGATAATCTGATAGATTCTTCAGATTTGGTCGAGGAAGGTTTGCGAAGACTTTCTTCTTCTAACCTAGCTTCGACTCGCTTGGCACTATAATTATCACCCCAATCGTGAGTCTCTGGAGTCCAACCTTCATCTCGATGATAAAGTTCCAATTGTTGTAAGATCATCTTTTGACAATCATCTCTTGATTGTTGAGAACTAAACTCCAAATTTATACCCTCATGACCATGAATGATAATTCTTAACCCTGAATACGTGATTCCTCTATCAGCGTAACAATTATCTACATCTCTTAAGGGCAAAATCATTTTTGTAGACACTCCAGGTAATAAACTTCTGAAACAAATATCTTCATTTCCAACATACAATTTGCCATAAACGGGTATTGATCTTGATAAATGAGCATAATATGATGCTACTAACTTCTTATTATTATTAAACGAAAAATGTTCTTGAAAGTTCAGTTGCGAAATTTCTCTTGTACCTTCATTTTGAATGAAGAAGTTGTCAGATTTTTCGGTTGCAAAATGACTTGGGTTTGCAGACCACATGTTACTGACATTGGAGAATGCCTTGATATTTTTCTTTAATTGAAATTTTGGTTTTGGTTGATATTCAGACGGGTCTCGTAAGTTTAATGGTGTTAATATTGGCATGCTAGGAGTGCTTTCGGAATCATTAACAGATGACGAGCTAGTAAGTAGTGAATCTCTATTATGATTTGAAGAATTAGTAAATGAGGAATCGGTTGAGTCGCGAGTTAATTGCTTATCCAAAGTAGATGGTTCAGAGTCATTTTTCTCGTCTAACCCACCGTACCTCTCTTCAGCAACCCCGATATCTCTCCTTGAAGTCTCAAACGACATCTTCAAATTCCTTAAGTTTTGAATTGAAAATGACTTTGGTAAGTTAATAACCTGTGAAGGTGCTGCAATGGGTGTAACCAACTTTATTTCCGATTTATCAAAAATAGGACTAACCCCTGTCACAGCACAATTTCCCTTAGCTAGAGTTGTCAAATCAGATCCGGATGGAGATCGTTTAAATATTTTCGTTGGGTTAATGGTTCTACCTATTTTCTTCAACGTACTTGACTCCTCTTTTGGGACTTCATCAACTGGTATTGCTCTTAAATGAGAATTAATCTCTGCAACTTGTTTGATGATCGAATTTACACTCGGATCTGATTGTAAGGTTGAAATCGTACTACCACTTGACGTCTTCTTCACAGATTTTTTACCTCTATTAAATAATCCCAGTTTATCGGCAACTTTTGACTTATTAATATTAATAACTTCTTGAAATTGCTCATGGAATTTGTCTCCGTCATTGAAAAACGCAAAATAATTGGTTTCAAGATGAAGACTTTGCCTCAGGTTCTTCTTTCTCTTCTTCAATGGAGATTTGAATTCGTCATCATAATAACTAACATTGAAAGTTGATGGTAAATCTTCGTCATCTTCATCATTACCATTAATAATCTCCACTTCCTTAGTCAAAAGTGTATTCTTATCAAAATCAAGAACATTTGCTATAGGGATCTTCAACAAAACTTCGTTTCCTACGTTTGAATTATTGAGTTGGAAGATTATCTTGGTCAAATTATGACACCATTGTCTTGCTGAATACAAGTTGTCGGTATGGAATTTATACGTCTTCTTCTTTGTAATAAGCTTGAACCAATAACCTGATGTCGGTTCTTCTTCATCTACAATGTCATCGTAATCTATATTGTCACCTGGTGAACTATCCATTGATGGGCGCTCCGAATCCACAGTCAGTCTTTGTGAGGGCGCTCTTGGAGACCAACTAACTCTCTCATTAGAATTCCTTCTAGATGCATGCGGGGAAGTTGAGGTTGATAATGATGGACTACTAACTGCTGGTTTTGATTCTGCTTTTTCTAATTCAACTCGAACACACGATTTCAAATCAATCACAATGTTTGGGAAGTAAAGATCAGTTGATGAACTGTAAATGCTTAACGTTTGAGGTCTTAAGATAGCCCAGAATCGATGCATGATTACTGTGGAGATGACTGTTTCGACGTATTTTGCAGTTTTCAATCCAAGAGATCCCGATTGAATGATGACATTGGAGTCATCATGTAACGACGGTGAAGCATTACTGGTTTCACTAGATGCATCAACATTGCCTTTGTCAACATTCGCATCATATCTCTTTGGCAAGAACGCAAAGAATAAAATACAGTTTCTGGTTAAATATAAATGTCCTTGTAATAAGACATCCTTAATCAACCATACATTATAATTTCCATAGAAATGATCATCGTCGTCCAATTCAAATACTCGTTGAAGTTTATTGGAAATCTTTAGTAACATTTCTTCACTTGCGGTATTGTCATTACTTGAATCTTTTCTAGTTACAAGCAATCCTTGAGCGATTAAATTTGGGTTGAGATTTTGGAGTATTGATTTTTGAAATGGAGTTCTTGCTGTTATGGGCGATTCCTGAATCACTGTAGAATTAGACATGCTTGAATCCGCTGAATTTGGAACTAGGTTTGATTTTTTATCCTTAGATCGAGACAGAACGGTCGTGTGATATGTGTTTATAGAATCGCCGTCACTATCGATATCATGTAGGTGTTTTACTTTGAGATGACTTTTGTTGTACTTTTGAAAATCATCAAGATTTTGTATACTCTGATCCTGCGGAGTATCTTCATCATTTGGGAGATCTTGAAGATCTGAAGGTGATGTATCCTCATTGACTTTTGTGGGCGTTTCAACATTTGGGTGATTGGATGGTTGCAAATTCTCAGATTCCCCTGTTTCAACATCTCCAGAGCCATCTGCAGTTTGGGCATTATCAGAATGTTCTGACTTTGGTGGATTTGATTCTGCTGGGTGTACATCGTCAAGTCCATTATTCTTCAAAATCCCATCAATCAGCCCTCTGTGATCTTCATCTTCTGTATCGGAATCATAAACCCCATAAAACGGAAGATTTATCTTTGATAAACTCAGTAATTGAGCAAATGATGATTTTGGTTTGGATGATTTGGGCACTTTTGAAGTGTCCAGTTGAGATATTGAAGGGGTTATCATTTCAGGAGAAACATTACCATCCCCATGTCTTACTTCACCGTGTCTTTCTTCACCATATGCCTCAACAACCTTTTTATCATCGTCGTCCAATACGAAATCCTTTAGTTTATTCAAGGAGCTACCAATATAAGCAGTTTTCAAGATATTTAAAACATAATTTGAGGGTCTTTCCTCAATACCATGAGCTATATCGATATCATCAGCGTGAACAGAATCAGTTGCATCAACGCCTTGATTATTCTCTATCTCAATATTGCTAAGCGCTTGAACTATCTCTTGATTACCAGTACTCTTTAAATTGAAATAATCCTGTTTCTCATTTGTGGGGACGAGTCCACCCAAGTATATCAAGGGAGGAACAATTGCCGACGTTAGTTTAGAATAGATCGAGTTTCTATGGGATGAGTTACTTGAATGAATCTCTGGTCGTATTTGGTTCTTTTCATCTTTTTCAGTCTCCAATGGATCAGTATAATGGGACGGAATCGATGCATCGGGACTCTCGGTAAGTGAACTCCCTAACAGTGAGGCGCCAGGACTATCGATGTTATACCCATTCAAACTTCTTGCCCGCTCTAATGCACTTTCTATTGAATCCATGGATGTACTATTTATCATTCTACTAACTTCAACTTCCTCAGTTGCTTTTCTAGTCATACTTTCGCTTCCAGCACGATTTCTTAAACTCAATCCGAACATGTCAAGATGTGATAGGTATGTAAGGTATATTAATATTGGTTCACTGTTGAAAGTGTTAAAACGAGTTGTATACTACGATTGCTTTATTACTACTGCCAATGGTATTATTGTTGATATGAGTTTCGTATGAGCAGCACTTGTATGTGTACCCAAATTTAAGGAGGCGCCCGTTCTACACTTATACCACAGGGGTGCTAAGCACAAGACATATCAATAAGAAAAGAAATATCGTAAGATCCACCTTTCGATTCTCCGTTCCGCTTAACACAGATCAACTGGAAGAATCTAGATGTGATAATCCATACATGTGATTTTTTAACGATGGCAAAATGCTATACGGATTATCCGAGGTGGCGATACAATGTAATATGTCAGGACACGTAATGTACGGGATGTAATGCCAAAGCCTTGGAAGTCAATAGAGTAAAGAGGATGGAGGCTTGAATCGAATTTTGTGAAAATCATTTCAATGGAGTTACTAACTAGCAGCATCCGCCTGAATTCCACAGTAACGCACATCCCTTGTACACACATCACTTGTACACACATCACTAGTACCTTGTTATAGGGTAATTTTCACATGTAAACACATCCATACCTAGAATGGCTCAGGTGATTACATGCATAAATATCAGTTCAGAATGATCCATTTCAGCAAACTTGATGATCGCTATAGTATTTCATATGCTCAAGAAAACTCTGAATTCAGAATGAATGTGAAAAAACTGTACACAAGTTGCAAAGTAGGTTTTTAGGGATTGTAAGCCCCGATAGGAGAGCTCAAGCCGCGTCACCAGCTCTCGTAACATCGTTACACCCACAAATGCATCTTCTCTGGGTATTTCCGGATTACATACCAATCGCGTCAATGTCAAAGCATCCCTAAACAGATTTTAACCATTATTGGCCATCCATGTGATAATGAATGATGTTTAAATAGGCCAAAACGTTGTATCTCTTTGTTTGTTGATATAATTCGGTTAATCGGTATCTTCCACAGTCGCATTAATAATTTTTGCAACCAAGTTAAGATTGCAACAATTGAAAAAGTGAAAAATTAGGTTCACGGGTTAGATAGTGACATGTGTTATTGAAGGGATCACCGTCTTTGTTATCTTATCTAACATAAGAGACGCGTGCTTTAAATTCTACAACAGAGTCATATATTCAAGTTCTATTAACTCAAGATTCTTAGTACATGTACATCTTCTCAAGTTCAGTATATACAGAAGTTTTCATTGTAATTGTAATAGTGGCTCAGTCAAGTTATGTATCTCGTTAGAATCGGTGGGTATTGTTCCGATCACTTGGTAGTGCTACAACTAACAACCAAGCCTGCAAAAAGTTTGCGAATTTGCTCTAAGTCACAATATAATGCGTCATTGTTATGTTTTGTGCTTGGAAATGAAGCTTAAATTACTTTGCTGACACTGAAGGAGTTCCACATGAGCAAAATACATCGCATCGCATCGCAACTTGATAGATTTTCACAGTCAAAATCAAGGTTTCATCCGATAAAAATAACTCCGTAATTTAACTTTTGCTTACTCACACAAAAAACCATGAAACTGGAAAGGCTTTCAAAGAACTCCTAGCTTCGCGAGGGATATACCTATAACAAGCTATGAGGATTATACATTAGCAAAATATGGGCCTAGACCCAAAATTGATTTTGTGCGGTAACTATAATCCTAAATGATGATCTGGATCGACTCATCATTCATTTTCTGCTCTAAACTAATTAAGGTTCAAATAGCTCATGCAATTCCTTGGGTTCTAAAAAGGTGCTGCATTTCTAGCATTGCGTACCTTAACAGAAATTGCTGTAAACGAGAAGTCAAAACCTTTCAAGGGATAGACGCTGTCTATGAAAGCTGCCACGATTAATGCAAATCATGACTCTTTAACAACTTATTCAACTCACTACTTCCATCCCCATACAAGGCAACAAATTCACCATCCTCAACAATATCCCCATTTCCATTCAAAACAACCACCCTATCACTATTCCTAATAGTACTTAACCTATGAGCAATTGAAATCAAAGTAACACCTGTTTCCTTATTCAAGCCAGTTAAATTCCTCATAACAAGTTCTTCACTTATTGAGTCCAAAGCGGAAGTTGCTTCATCGAGAATGATCAATTGCGGTTTACGAATGATCGTTCTGGCTAAAGAGATTCTTTGCTTTTGACCACCACTTAATTGAGTACTATTTGAAGGACCAATGATTGTATCAAGACCTTGTGGCAAAGTTTCTATAAATGATTTAGCATTACTTAAGACAATAGCTCTTTCTATTTCTTCTTCAGTTGCATCCGATTTACCAAAGAGTATGTTTTCCCTTATAGTACCACTGAAAAGTAAAGGCTCTTGTTGAACATAACCTAATTGATTTCTGTAATGATTTAAATTTAAATCTTTAATGTTGTGACCATTCATAAGTACTTGACCTTCCAATGGATCGTAAAATCTAAGAAGGAGTTGAGATACGGTTGATTTACCGCTTCCAGAAGGTCCAACAATACAGATATTCTCTCCTTCTTTTATATGAAGATGGAGATTATTGAAAATTGGAGTTTGATCCAATCTTGAAGGATACTTGAAAAGACCTATATCTATATCAATTGGACCATATAAGTCATTGACTTTCTTCCCCACAGTAGTTGTGATACTTGGTTTTGATTCAGTCAATTCGAAAATACGTTCTGCCGCTCCAAGACCCTTCATTAGTTCTGTATAAAAATTCCCTAATCCAAAAACAGACGATCCAGTATAAATTGCATACATCATAAAACTAGATAAATCACCGATTGTCATTTCACCTCTAGATATCAATTGAGTACCTACAATCAAAAGTCCGATTATGGAAACATTTCCAAGGAAACCGTTGATTGAGTAATAGATTCCCGACAACTTACCTTCCCTCATTGAGGAATCAAAGATTTTTTTAATTTCTACATTGTATTCATTAACGATATCCTTTTGCTTTGAAAAGGACTGAATTGTCTTCAAACCATTTAGTTTCTCTTCGGAAACTTTTGTCATTAGTCCTAAATTTTCTTGAATAAGCCTAGATAAACTCTTTATCCTTCTACCATAAACTAAGGACATGACAGTTAATGGAGGGAAGATTAAACTCATACAAAGGGTCAATTTCCATGAAACAAACCACATCATAGATAATCCTACAACACCACTAATCAATGCTCTTGCACCATCACTCACGTTTCCACTTAGAGTTTTTGCTATAATTTGAGTGTCACTCGATAACCTCAGAATTAAGTCACCAGTCTTCATTCCCGATTTCGTTGGTCCAACATCAAAAAAATATGAATCTTGACTAAGGATGTTCAGAAATAGTCTCGATCTAAGTCTTGCTGATAAATGTTCTCCAACAGAACGGAGAAGATAGATTCTACCGAAATTAGCAGTTGCACCAATAACAAAGAAAACTGCAAGAGCAGTGAAGAATTGAGGTTGGGGAAGTCCAAAAATTGTGTCAACTGGAATGGAAGTACCATCCTCGTTAGCTTGTGCCGTATCAACAAACTTTCCAATCACCAAAGGTAGCGACATTGACACTGTGGCTGTTATTAGGAGACACGTAAACGCAAGCAAAATGAGTTTTAATTCGGGTCTTGCTAACTTGATCAATTTGATAAGATCAGCACGAAGATTGGCCTTGGGAGAGGAGGACTCGGACTCAGATTCTGATTGATTTGGAACACTTGACTCTTTTAAGTTCTCAATTCTTACCTCATTGGTAACGTTGGAACTACCCGCTTTTGTTGATGAGTACCTACTAAGTAACAATTGTATTGGTCTCTCTGTTGCTGTAATATTTCTTCCCACGAAGTTGTACAGAGTGAAAGAGTGGATCAGGCTGAAAGTCCTCAGTTGTTGAAATCTATTCCTGGTCAACAAATAACAAGTAGACTTTCGAAGCCCAATGAGTGCCCTTGTCAGGGCTAGTGATATATTGATCATGATTAGTTGGCGTTTGATGAATTTTTCGTATAGCTTCGATATGCGCGGAGCGGATTACCAGAGGCTCCGAAATGTATTTTGCAATCGGATCCTTCACCCGTGACGGAGTAGAGGAGTGGTAGTTCATTACGATATATGTGTGAACCTTTGTCAATCGGATTGAACTGATGAGCTTGATTGTTGCCAGAATAGAGCAGAGTGATGTTTTTATTGGAAGTGAATGAAGATATAGAGCTCGAATTGAATAGGTTTAACGAAGATATTAGAGTACATTGGAAGGTCTGGACAGGAATTGAGTGATGTTGATATTGGACTGCAAAACATGACTGCAATTTTTGGTTAGTCACATTTGTTCTTCAGCTTAGCGAGATTATTCTTGAGGAAGCGAGATTATTCTCGAGAGTAGCGAGAGTGCAAAGTACAACTATCATTAAGTGTAGCGAGAGAATGACTAAATCACGTCAAAGTAGTAATTGATGTCACAACTAAATAGGTATTATTTTCCTTGTTTACAAAACACGATAAGAGCCCGTTACGAAGATTGACTGCTCCAAAATGAATAAAGACACCAAAACATTGCCCTGCCGTAAATCAATCTGTTTCCCTGACTAGCCAAACCCGATGATATACCGTGAGCAGTGAGTCGGACTTCCTCCCTGCGGTCAGGAGTACTCCAGCTCGTTCTTGGATCTACCTATTTATAATCCTCATCATTTTTTAACCTCCTTTTCCCCAACAAATTCCATCAAGATCTTGTATTCTTTCGTATCCATTGAGATACTCATGAGATCGAAGCTTTCTATTTTGTGACTTCTGTCAAGAACTGTCAAGGTACGTTGTGCTAATGAAGAGTAGGATCTTTTAATTCTATCGTTTATTGAGGCATTATAACAAAAGACTACCTGTGTAGGAGATGGGTGGACTTGTGGAGTCACATCATATAAGAATTAAAGAGAATATCCTTCAATGCCGTGTATAAATAGTATCGCATGTGGAAATACATCCAGAAGTCTGGAATACTAAGACCAGCTAAGCACTACATGCAATTTCTATTATTTGGCAATTATGAACAATATTAGCCCACGAAATCGACATCCTACGAGGATATGTTACTTAACCAAATGGCGGTAAAAGTTTCTTCCTAGAAGCATCATAATAACTCTACCTATCGCGTGACTCCTTCGTTGTGGTGTACTCAGTACACAGCAAGAACAATAATCAACCATATTGCTTCACTCGGTTGTGACTTTGTTCTACATGAGTATGGTGAACCCATTCCCCAACCCTTTCAACCGCTCCAAACATCCCTCTTCCAAATCCAAGTCCTTCAAACCCAACTCAAAAACACCATAGCTCAAAAACAACTTTGGATTCAAAAAGTACAATTCGTTTGAACTCAAGTCAAGACTGGCCAAATTAGGTAAGACCTCGTATAATGATCTCACATCGGGTGCAAAATCGAATAAGCAGCAATTTTTGAATTTCAACGTTTCTAAACTTCGAGGTAGCTTTCTCAAAAATGCCTCATTTATACAATGCATATGATTATCATTCATAGTTAAGACTTTCAAATTTGGGGGAGCTTCAAAGTTCAAACTCAATTGATCGTCATCGAAAACATCCAAACTACTATTGATCTCTAGAATAGTCAAGTTCACGAATTTCTTGAATAGACTAGCCCACCGCATTTCAAAGAACTGTCCTATTTCCGTTGAGTCGATTTTGATAGAAACAACTTTCTCTCTGAAATTCTTACCACTCAAACTAACAAGACTCTTGATGGTCATTATTGAAATTGAGCTTGGATTTTCAACCATGAATAACTTCCCATTGACGTGGTATGAGATTGTTTTGGAACGCTGTATGAATTGGTTCACCTGAGTCTTGTCGTCATCAAGGAGGTTACTGAAAAGATTTAAGGATTTGCTGAAATTTATATACTCATCAATTCGTCTCCAGAAGAGGAACACTAGATTGGGGGAGGTTTCTTTAAAGAGGGACCTTTCAATGGACTCGTACGATTCAGCAGGCAGGAGTATCAGTCTGGGGATCGAAATCTCATCAAAATCTATATTTGGAACTTCCTCAAAGAGGTTAGTGTTGACTGCTTCCAACAAGCTATACCCATTATCTAGAATGGAAGGCTTCCCGAAAGTGGGTCTCGTCCTTTCAAATCTCCGTATAAATGAATCTAACGACAACACGGTGGATTTGTCATCAACCTCACTCGTATTCTCCGTAACTATTATCTCCTCATTGTACAATCTGTATATTAATAATTTTAGTAAGTTAATCACGCCCGATTGATTTGACCACGGCGATAACTTCTTGATAATGTTCTTGCATTCAGATGGCTCTATAAATCGAAGTATTTGTAGGGTAATTTCAGATGGAATATTCATAAGGTTATTGTAAGATCCTTAAGATCGTTATCTATCATAACGGTAATGCGCACGACTTTCTCCACAGATCGGTAATCGTCGGAGCTTGATCGAGGTGTCGAGTGTATTAGAGTAGATGTACTGATTGGTATAATTGGTGATATACGATGTTTAATAAATAATTATGGAGATTGTGGAGTGTCTGGGAAATATCAACGTGTAGTATTTATACGTCCTAGCAGATTGCAATAAATCAGCAGATGAAGCTTTATACCTACCATTTGATTCTAATGACTTAGCGTTCTAAATACCTAGATTCGCGATTCATCAACAAGGATTGTAGGCTTATGTCTGTCGTGGATAGCTGGTATTGCATAGTCAAATCGACCATACCACTCAAATGAGTCAAGGATCAGTATAATATCCCCCATAATTTGACTCATTCGACTGGAAATACGATTCCGCAACATCGTACTCATCCAATTCCATATCGCTAATTTCGTCTGCCGATTCTATAAATGAAGGAGTCAAGACCACTTCGCCATCATCAACCAATTCAACAAATCTCGGCATGTACCCCTCGTTCGTCATTTCTATATCTTTATTAAAATGGATTGTATCCCAATAATTATAGCCCAAATTCTGTTCATCTTCAACTTCTTTTCTAGTTTTCATTTTCTTCAATTCTATGTCATTTTCTTGTAGGATTATTTGTAGACAGTCATACGGAGTGATTCCATTCTCTTTGGTTAGCTCCAACATCTTCTCATACGATCTTACAGTTTTGATTGTGGATTTGTTCTTTTGATTATATCTCCTGATAAATCTATTGAACATTCTAATCGACCATTTCTGATATCTGTAAACCACCAAAAATCTTGGATTATACGCCTTTATTAATTGGAATCTTTCACAACTCGTTTGATTGAAGTGGGATGCTAATTTCTCGGCAATGTAAGAATTCAAATGACTGGGATTGAAATTGCTGGAATGAGTTGAAGTTGGCTTTTTGAAAATATTAGACACTTTTGGATTGATTTTGAAATTGGAGTCATCAAGTTTTAGATTATTAAATAGATTGTCTAGTTTCGTACGTTTCGTACGAGGCTCTTCATCATGTTGTCGATGCCTCTTAGACATGGCATGGTTATCGCTGTGGGAAGTTTCTAGAATCTCCGATGAAGTGAGTGATCACGTGGATCGATCTGGGGTAGGAGAGGCAGTGTACTTACTGGAGAGGTATTTGGTAGTTAAAATTGAAGGTTTTCTTAAGTATTGATGTTAGGTTCCTCTTGAGGATACAGGAGTTCGATACAATGGGCACAAAATAAGAGATTTTCTTAGCTATTTATATAAGTCCTTTATTTGGCTAATCAAGTCCTGGAGTTATAGTGATTTTGCAACCGATAATCTCCATATAGACATGACTTTCGATGCGATATACAAAATTACAGGCCAAAACAATCCAGCTCTTCCCTAAAAATCTCTTAAGTTCATATCTACTTGTTCTTTCATTCTCGTATGCATTTTATTTTATATATATCATTCTCGTAAATGCATTTTTTGTATGAAGAAGTGCCAGGGAAGAAATATTCCTAGCACCAGTCAAGGATCCAAGGATAATGACAGAGAAAGTATAGCTTCGTCAGTTACGCTTATAACTAAACATTTGAGCATGGGTGTATAAAACACGAAGGTTACAACGGACGTCCCATTCCGATATTCACCAAGCTTCATAAGCTCTAGGAATTATAAGCACAATCTCGACTCGCAAATGAAAGAATTTCGTTTGAAAAATTAAGTCAAGCAACGTAAACTACCTTTTCTAGCTCAAAAGAACATGCACACAAAAATCGGTATTGTCCGGAACATCACAAACTCTCCTCTTCAAACTCTTCCTTGTACTTCAACTCCGCACACATCAGATCGTAATACGACTTCATCATTCTCAAATCCTTGACCAGCATCAGATCAAAGTCCACACCAGCAAATGAAGTCAATTCCTCAACCGTTCTGACCTCCGTGTTTGTGCCCAACAACGAGTTTTTATGTTTGTGTTTTGGTGATGATTGGGATGGATTCAATGAGATATTGTTAAACCATTTATCCATGATTTGTAAGCTTGTTGTTCTGCTTCTTGAATAATCAGGCCTTCTTTGGCTTGGGTTTTCAATGATATCTGAGGAACCAGTCTCTAGAGTATGAAGCGAAGATGTAGATATGTTCTTTTCAAGAGGAACTGGCGCTCCATTGGAAGTGCTGGCCGTACCGTTTGACTCATGAGAATGAATTCCTGCCATATTAGATAAAGCACCGGTTACGCTACCAAAAGCACCAGTAACAGTTCCCAAGGATGCACTGGCTACATTTCCTAATGAAGTAGCACCAAAACTTGAGCTTCCAAAAGTGGCTGTGGGAGTTGGTTCCGTAAACGGGCCTATTGCCGGTGTTGTTGCTTTGGGATCAATATCAGTGAAGGTTGCAGGTTTGTCACTTGACCCATTAGCTGCGTTTCCATTGGGCTGGGCGGTGATGGGCAAAACCACCGAAGTACCAGTCGCAGTAATAGACGTAACTGAAGTCTCATTAGTGGTGCCACTAGAAATTTCAATCGCAGCAGTCTTATCGGAAGTGTTTACAGTGGTGGTGTTTACAGTGGCTGTGTTTACAATGACAGTACCATTTTCGGTGGAAGAACCTTGAGCACCAAAAACACCTTCGTCAATTCTCGAGGTATTCACAGTATTCCCCTCGTATCCCAACTTCCCCATAAAATCGGAAACGCCCGAGGTGAACTTTGAGATGGACCCACCACCTAAACGATCTGATTTCCTGAGATTGCTATCGCCCTCCACAATTGTGTTTCTCCTATATTCCAAGGAGTTACTTCTTGTTCTTGTGTGATTAGGAGACATTCTATTTATGAAGGATGACTGTCTCCTTGGCGTTACAACATCTTCATCTTCTCCCTCTGCACTTCTTAAAGCCAGCACAGACCCAAGTCTACCTAGGATATTTCTAACTATTGACAAGGTGTCATCCTGTTGATCGAGTGAGGGGAAGTTTTCTTTAATTTTCATGGAACTTGATCTTGATCTTGTTTCATTGATTTTAGTGCTGATGACATTCATGAGGGAGTTGGACCTGCTTCTTGAGATTGAGGTTCTTTCTTCGATTTCTTCCGAGAGTTTACCATCTGGGAGTTGGAAATGAGTTGAAAGCTCTTCATCAACAAGAGCGGTTATTGACAGGTTTAGTAGTTTATTTGATGATTCGAACCCTAATTCAGTACATGTTACGTTGGACAAATATGAGACGATTGCCTCGAAGTTCGTGAGGTAGAAGTTTAGTTCGCCATTGTTGAGATAGTCACCTAGGATGTGTTGAATCAAATCATTATCATTATCGAAAAATTCGAAATCCAGAGTGAATTCAACTTCTTCCGAGGCGATCTGACTTTCATTTAGATTCAAAACATCAAAGAAATTCCCCACTCTATATTTATTTGATAAGCTTCTTGGAGATCTATCATTTGGAGTATAATTGACATTCAAATTGATATTGTATAACTCAATCTTATAAGGATCCAAGAAATATATGAAGTTTTTTATGAAGATGAAATTAAGATATAAATCCGATTTGTGATCCAATTTAAATATTAACAAATATATTAACGAAGGAAGGATGATATCATTGTTTAGTTCATTTCCTTTGAAACCATTTTGAATGAATAGTTTCATCAAATTCTTATGAATCAAAACGATTTCTCTTAATTTGCTTAATGGTGTGATATGCTCATTATTAAGTTTATCTAGATTTTCTTGAATGGGTTGTAAATCATCATTTGATAATTCTTCCATGAATTTGATGAGGCGTTCATGACCTTCTGATTTTCCAATAAACCCCTCGAATCCCAACTCCTGCTTTTTAAGAAGAAGTAATTTCTCTTCAAGGAATTCTTGATAGATAATATCTTTTTGATCAAACCTAAAGATCTTATCATATAACGTATTATCATCAGAAGTATCTGAATTGAACAACCTTAATTGCTCTTTTTCAATAGTATTCATAATAACCAAGAATTTGTAATAGTTGAAAACTCTTAATTGATATAATGCATCATTATCGTCTCGTTTAAGTAGTTTGATCGAAGATGCACTATAATTAGCTATAGCTAACAAATAATCAAAAATCTTGGGATGCTCGTTAAAGATTCTGCTCCTTGATATCAACAACTTCTTCGTGGTTTGACTGCCAGTAAATGAATGGATTACAAACCCGTGTAAATCTCTATAAAAATATTGAAATAGATTACTTAATTCATTTATGGTTAATGGGGATTGAAATCGCGGTTCTTTAAGGTACTTGATGAATAGTGAACTTAAGTTAGGTGATGTATCAAGAGTCCCAACTTCTTCCTTTAGACGATTAAGTAGGGGTAATGTCATGAGTGTGGTTGATTTGATTTTGATTTGATTTGATCTGCGGAAAAGTAGCCTACACAGCGGATGTAGCGAGCTGTTAAAATGGACTACTATACAGTATATATTGTTGTTCTATTCAAGAGCCAGCATATGTTGTACCTGCTGGAATATTTATATTGTTGGTAATGGTATATTTGTATGGGTAGTAATGGTATATGCTGTGTTGGTAATAGTATCTGATGTATAGTTTATTTACTGCCAGTATATATTGGGTAGTCTAAAAACTGCTGGAGTAAGTTGTATTGTCAATACGCTAATTTTAACTGGCTCGGGCTTATATATATAGCACAGTGCTTGTGGGAGATAATTAAGAACTATTAATTGGGTGCTTTAAGTTGGTTAAACTCGTGGCTTGGAAACGTTTCTTTGTACTACAATTTACTCATACTCCGACGATAAGCTTCACCAAGAGCTGTTATTCAGAAGGAACCACAATTAGTCGTTGATTCGACTGGGCTATGCTCCCTTTCGTTGGGAATCCTATAGAGTAGTAGGAACACTCGCCACATAAAAATTGGATAGTGACCCTGTTGCATAGTAATTTGGAACCATTGAATATCTGAATTTGCTACTGAATACAACTGGGGGTGTTTGCTTGACGGGCTGCTACATGAGTCAACCAACCACTCCTAGTAACCGGGTAATCCACTGGTACTCTCTGAACACCCTGATATTATATGTTGCCACCTTCTGAAAAGTAACCAGTCAATTCAAATAACTAGTGCCCGCCTGAGATATTGCATCCATGGTGAATCAAACGCAACAGCCGTACGAAAAAGAGGCAGCGGATGCAAAACGTCTCTCAGAAGAATAGGAATCGAGAATTTCTTTTGTGCGATGAAGATACTGCAAATTCACACTCACATCGTGGCGCCTACATCACTCCCGATAACTCCTGAACCTCCTTCAATAACTCTATTTTACTCGACAACTCGGAAAAATGACTGCAAACTTTATTTCAGACTCCGTTGGGAGTGGTATCCCAAATGAGCGTTATCCTTGTCCCCTTGACGATCACACACCTGAGAATAATAGCCTATGAGTTGCTGAAAGGGAGGATTAAGATTACGTGAAACTGGTACATATCCCTTTCATGTGTTCGCCTTTGTCTCGAAATGCTCTATATGTGCAATTCACTAAACTGACAGCTCCAGTTAAATTCGGAATTTGTACCTCGATGTTGCGATGTCTCAAGAAGGATTGATCCAGTTACAAAGAAGATTATCTCTGGTATTCAGCAGCAGATTACCGCCACCAAGTGATCAAAAACCATTCACACCCTGAGCCAATAGAAGAGCAAACTAGTAAGATGCAAATATTTTGAAGAGATTAAGATTGCCACATAGACACTACAAAGATACTATGAATATTTGAGTTAACATTATTCAGTCCAAATGGAACGAAAAATTAACTGGTAATTTCAGAATATTTATCGGAAATTTTCCTTGTATTCCTCCATTTCAGAATATATTACGAGTACTCCTTCATGTTTGATTTAAAAGGGTCTGACCGGCCCCAGTAAGTGTGCTTAAAATATATCTCGGCTTGATTCTCTGTAAAGATCTACACTGATACAAATGCATTATTCATGTACTACTGATACTTCAAAGCAAATACTTCAATACCAAATCACATTCTAAGTGTAGCAAGGAATTTGAGTCGTCTTAACACTTAGAACGAGTTTACTTCAACCTAACTAGCACATCTAGTGAGAAAAAAATAGTTACCCGGATTTTGAAATTTTATATAAAGCGGCCATCTCAAATTTTTCAACAGAAAGACAACAGTTCTTCAAATTGGATTTATACTCTCCGAGATAATCTTGGGGTGAATTGAACCGATTCTTCTTGATTCAAAACGTATGTTCCTTCCTTGTTACTGATGAAAATTTAACTCAGCTCACTCTTAGTCAAAAAGGCGATGCTGATAAAACCCTTATATCACAAATAGTTTCTGATACTTGGATAACATATACTAACATACAGTTACAATCGTTGGATATGCATTAACAATATTCTGGAATAATTATTAGTAGGTTTCTCTGATCGAAGTGTGAGTTGGGTGGGCGAGGCGAAGCTCTCAACTTCGCCATTGCTATGCTTACGTGCTACTCGCGCTAGGGTCTCGTTCGAGAGAGTTTTCGCTATTTTGCGCTAATATGTAAAATGGCTGCAATTCACCAATTTAAACTGAACAAATGCTTTAATGCTTTAATGCTACATTTGGTAACTCTTTAGATACTCACACAATTCGCTTGGAGCGGAATACTTTTATTAAAATTTGTACGACTGAATCTTTATTCACGCAGACTTTGGCCTCAATTCCTCCACCTCATTTCCCTGCTCAACCAAGTACTGTACACCCCCATTTTTAGTCCTAACCAAACTCTTTTTCATTAATTCCTCCTCGTAGGCGTTCGAGTCGAAATTATCCAATAAAACATCCGGACCCATAATCACCCAACCTGGCCTCAACCTAATTGGCAAGTCGTATCCTGTCTTACTAGGGACAATATGCAACCTTCTGTTTGAGTTTGAAAAATTCTCCGCAACCTTGTATAGAGAATTAGGAACAGCGTTGTTGGCCAACATCTGTTTCGACTCAATTTGCAAATCCGTGTCTACATTACAATGAATTAAATGGTTATCAGTACTTCTTCTCACAGTACCTGTAATACACATCCAGCAATGCCATTGTTGCTTTTCAAATAACGACACATTTGGATCATCGCCTGGAAAATAAGGAGAGTCCTTATTAACCGGTAAGAAGATCAATTCTTCGGATCTTCTAAACTTCTTGTTGAAATTTTCATTCAACAAGAGTTTATTCAATTCGCCAATCTTGTGAGTATTTGCCCATACAAACAAAAACCCCGGTTTGGAGCATAGTTTGTGAATTGGCAAATTCATCAAAAGAGGCAAGATGAATTGATTATCGACCAACGCACCAATCATAATAACATCAAACTTGATTCCCTTGTTAATCCAGGAATTCAAGGTTGGTATAATATGATGTGTGTCAACCCTAGCACCAAATGGCTTAACAGAATGAGAAACAATTTGTTGACGTTTTAACTCGTGGAGTCGAGTGAGCTTGGGATACCCTTCCTCGGGATTGTACACATTTTGAATGTACTCAATTGGAGAAATCCCAGTGTGAATATGGTTATCGGAGTAGTCATTCTCAATGAAGTTGGTGGTTGTTTTTGGAGTGATCTCTGAGACTGGTTTCTTTGATGCTTGTTTTGATTCTCTTAATCCGTACTTATTATAAACGTATTGTGACATGGTGAGGTAATATTGTTAATGAGAAAACCAGTTTTCTAGCTCGTTCTTATACCTCGTAATTTGGTTGCAACTTTGAGGCTCGGAGTTTCAGGTGCACGAATTTTGGCTGCGAGGAAAATCAACTATGAGGTTTACAAAAACGTTTCAAGTGTTTCAGTGATCTTTACGAACGTTTGGTTGTAGCAAAAGGGTTCTAAGGAGTTTCAGATGATATGTAGAGATGTGCTTGTTTCAGAATGTGAAGGGTGATAGTAACGGATAAGTGTGATAACTACTGTTTTAAGTATTGAGAGGCAGCCCATCGAAAAGTAGCCCTCCAGAGGTTGGTTTGACATCCACTCTATATACATTACATCTTCGCTGGATGTGCTTTGAAAGATCGTAATTCACAAAACAGTTTACTATACTTGGGTAAAACTACTTTAGTAGTACAAATAGCTCTAAGTATTTAGTAGTACAGAGAAGTTCTAATTATACTAATAACTTTAGTAGTACAGAGGAGCTCTAAATATACTAGCTCTTCCAGATAATAATCTCCATAAACGAGTTCAGAATATGCTGATCTACGTTGTTTCTAGATTTTTCTACAGCGTCTGAGTATTTTCAAACAAAAAATAGGAATACAAACAACGAGTTGCATCTCCCAAAAGGATATTTCAGTCCATTTCATTTCCAATCTAGTCACTTCATTTCCAATCCAGTCATTTCATCTCCAATCCAGTGACTCATTACATTCCAGTGACTTACCGCACTCCATGACCCAGCCAACTCGCCTAGCTTTAAGTGGCTTTTCAAATATAAAAACGAAACCCCCTCAATTTCAAAGCCATTACAACTTGTCCCAAAATCATCACAGCCAATTGCCCCAAAGCAACCAATTTCCTGAAAGCTACCAGAGCCATCCCGACGTTTTAAAATCATCCTCAGAGCCAACAATAATTTGTAGAATCAACAACAAGTATTTCCACAACATATTGTTAAGACAATCAACAGAGCCTAACTATATCACTATTCAAATCGATTATTACAGGCAAATCGTTTCATTTTTGTTGCACACGCGGTTCCAAATCACACAGGTGACAGTCAAAAATCTCGTTGAGCTCTTCGAAGGGTATTTCAAGTACTTGCTGGGGTATTATTCAAGGAATTCCAAGAATCTACGTGGTTGCGATTCGCCAATCGAAGAAATCTTACCTTCCATAAAAGATCTCATAATGATATTCAAAATTCACAAGGGCGTTTTACCAGCTTGGTTGGAGTTGAATTCAAGATTTGATATTTTCTCCTTGATTTGGAGGGCAGACCAAGCAGAATTGATGAGCTTGTTAAGTCTTAGATGTGATGAATTAACATCTTGGTTATCGCACAATTTATGGTCATACTTCGAGAACGATTTTAAGACTGCATTCAACGACAATTCGTATAAACTGTTTGAAAAATGCTATCTTCGCTTTGTCGAAGTTTCAAGTGCATTGATAAATTTGGCTGCAAAAACACTTTGGGACAACTTCGAAACTTTTTTCTTGAAAAGCCAGACACAATACGATGCCATGATCTTAGCATTACCCTTGGATAACGAATATAGAAAGAAGATACTAACTGGCCTATCAAAAAGGAAAGTCTTTGACAATCCTCTGTTGTTTAATATCATAAATGAAGAATCAGTGGTTATGATATTTGGAGATCAAATTGAGGACAGGAGAGTGGACATGAACGACTTGACAATAAAAGCAATGAACTTGTCAAACAAATCTACCGATTTCATATCCAGTCAATTTATCAAGATTTCTACAAATCCTCTAACCAGCTTCACATTCAATCCAGATTACAAAGTATCGTCTTGGTTGCTTGTGTGTTGGTTCAACTTCTTCACAAATACAATTAAGATAAATTCCATATTGATTGAAATAACAGAAAAGATCCAGTTGAAAATGAACCTCTATAACGAAAGGAAATTCAGATTAATCTTGGATCATTTGTACGATTCCTTTTGTTGTTACCGAAAGGGTGGTGAGATATCCTGCCCGGAATCCTTTTTTAGAGAATTGGACATGGAGGGGATATCCAATGTAAGACCGACGAGAGACATTGAAGAGCTTCAGTTGAACATGGAGCAATTTAAAAAGTACATATTGGGATTGTATGTGAACTGCAAGTGGAGGCAGATTACACTCACCAAGTGGGGAGAGGGTTAAGTACAAAAAGAGATTATATGACGTAGATTTCTCTATAGATGCAATAATGATACTTAGAGGTCTCGTTGTATCCTGCCATGGTTAACTACCAAAGTTGATTCAGCTCTATCAGTACTGGATACAACTACGTTGACGTTGAATGAGATCTACAATAATCAATCAATACCTTCTTATGCAATACCCCGTAGTACCTCCCGTCTTTCAACAAAACAATCACCCTGTTACCAATTTTATCAAATATTAAATGAGCCAAACATAACTCACTATCGTAGTTCAAAAAGATCGGGCTTCGATCAACATATTCATGTAACATAGTCAATTCGTGCATGGTATTCACCAACTCTTCTCTTGTTGAGATTGTTCCATAGTTGAAATAATCAGTTTGTGCATGGATTATCAAGCTTAGAGTGTCACGGTTACTTTGTTCATGCAATGAGACTGCCTCTTTCGAATACGATGAAGACAATAACTTACAATAAATCTCATTGGTGACGTTATACTCAATTCTGAATTGAGCAATGTTATCGAGGCATAACTCCAAATCGGAAAAGAACAAGAGTCCCACACATAGCCGGTTTTTAATTAGGGGGATGCAGCCGTCTAGCAAAGAACGTGAGGCAAGGAGTATCAATTTGGATTGAAGTATTGCAGTGGAAACGTAAGGACTGTCAGAAACATCAATGTAGATTTTGTCGGTCATGGTTGTGGAGTCTGTGTCACAGGGTTCCGCAGTGGTATGATGCAAGGTCCAATCCACCTGCAGTGTTGTTATGTGCGGCACTCTTTCTTGCACCTGAGGCGCCATGACAGTATGCGATGTTTCTTGCACCTGCGGTGGCACTACTTCTCGCACCTCCGATGCCGTGCTCTCCTTTGGAGCCTCTGCAAATTCCCCAATGATCTCTCCCGCCGTAACAAACGGGTCTATAGCTTCATTCTCGGATGTCATAAACGGAAAATCGTTCATTATCAACAATTCCTCGTATAGCGAGTTCTTCTCAAAGTATGCTCCTGTCCAATTTGCAACCGCAATTGCAACCGAAATAGGAAGCACGTAAGTATATGACAGCGTCAACTCAAAAAGGATAGTCACCAATGTAATATTCATTCTTGTTACGCCAGCCATGAAAGCACCGGCTGCAATCATTGAGTAAATACCAAAGTCAACACAATTATCCTTTGATGAACAAACATAACTAGAAGCTTCAAATGATAAATTCACCCATTGTATTAACATCGCAATAATTCGGCCATATAATGCACCCACAACCATTGATGGAACGTATATTCCACAAGGAAGTTTCAATCCAAACGTAACAAATGTTAACCCAATCTTGATAACCAACGCCACTACCAACGAAGATATCTCATGCAAAAACTCCGAATGATTTGATGGGCATAATGATCTATCTAATTCGCCCGAGCATGGAGTTGCAAGATCTAGAACCAACTCCAGAGATGCTTGTTTTGTGTACGGGTTCCAGAATGTGACTACTCCTGTTAAAAGGGAAATTAGCACCACCTCGAAAACGGGATGGTCACGGATGAGTTTATTCGAACGGAACTTATTTGGCCACCAAGCTACGAATTTTACAAACATAGCACCGAATATCCCACCACTTACCCCGATCAATACGAAGAAAATCAACTCGATCGGTCTCCAATCGGAAACGTACTTCAACTCAAACAACACCGTTTTGCCAGTTCCATATGGATTGAGGAACTTCAAAAATAGAGTAGAAGTGATTGCACAGAAGAAGATCTGGAACAATTGATGTGAAGGTAGATAATGATTGATCTCCTCTAGAATGAAGAGGACTCCCCCTAAGGGAGATCCAAATGCAAGAGCAACTCCAGCAGATGCACTAGCTGAAAGTATTTGCTTTTTGAGAGACTCATTTTCGTATATGAATGGGAAATGGCGCGAAATGATATTACCAACACATGCTGCAAGATGGACGTATGGCCCTTCTTTTCCAAGAGACATTCCGGAAGCGATGGCCAATACCAAAGTTGCTGTTTTTGCAACCAAGGTGTATGCTCCTAAGAACCGTCTTATCACAAATCCCGATAAAATGGTTTTCACTTCCGGTACCCCAGACCCACAAGCAGTATACATGACTCTATCTTGTGTTGTAATTTTTGTGGTTAATGTGATGAAGCATGCAATTGTGGCAAGAGTCACTGTAGCAACAACGTAGATTGCAAAGTCTAGCCTTACCACAGGATAATTATGGAAAAATGTAGACCATGAGATCCAATCAGTGCAGGTGTTATCGCGAGAATTAAGCACGTAGCCTGACTTGAAGACATTCATGGAGGTTCGAAATGAAGGAGTAAATCGAAGGTTTTCATCGATATTTAATGAGTTGAAGATTTCTTCCGATTTCATTCTCACTGCACAACAACCAACCTGACTCAACAACCAATTACTCCTACAAAATCCATGCTTAAACCCAACCAATACAATCTCAAACTTATCAATAGCCCATGCTATGACAGCAAAACAAAAGGCAATCATCATAATCAAAATCCATTTTCCAAATACAAAATAAACCTTGCTGATGATTGGGATCTTCTGGTCTGGTTTATTCTTAGTTATCCATACGTTATGCTCTAATTCATAGTTCAATTTGTTTGTACTGACAAATGCTCTTGCCCAATCAATTGTAGTGAAATCATTATAATAGTTACGTAAGGAGTACCAAGGAGGTAAGATAGGAAACGTGTGGTTAGTCGAGGTTGGATATAAGTCCTCTAATTCTGGAGTAACCAAAGGGATCGAGGTACTTGGATGGGACGATTTGGGTATTGATGATTTGATGTTTCGTAGTGATCGCCGTGGTGTGATTGGAGGAATGGGCCCGGATAAACCGGTTATTCCAGGAGTGGTGGAAGCTGATTTCATTGAATTGAAGAAGAATTGTGGTGGATAATGCAGTGCTTGGATGATCTGGTGGGGAAGAATGTGAGTGCGGAAGATAATGCGCGACTGGGTTGCAAAATGCAACGGAAATGGCACAACTGCGAGGGCACTGCGAGAGCACTGCGAGGGCACGCTGCGAGATCACAAATGGCTGCGATAGTCTTCGGCGAGAGCACAAATGCGATAGACTTTAGTGTAGGATGACCTGGTGATCTGGTAACCATAGCTATAAAACGATAGAGCGTAAAAGAAATAGTCTGGGCTTAGTGGTTGCATTGCAGCGACGACTCCTTGAGCCGTGTCTGGCTCAATTGAGGAGCTTCACGGGCTTGATAATGAGCAGTAAATCGTAAACGGATAAAGAAAATCATTAAATACTTCGTGGTATGACTTCCCCACTTTAGAAAGAACAGACCGAAAAGAGAATAAATACAGTTCTCGACTTTGTGACGAGAAATCCACGTCAATCAGAAAAGCATAAACGAGGCAGTGGAATTTGGGAGAAGCACCACCGATACGTAAGCTTACACTGGTAGCAATCGTTGTCGTCAATGGATAAATATAGCCACATTAAACACCGTCAATGCACCAGATATACTTAGGGCTACTTTTATGACCCGAGAAGGGTATTTTGGGTGCAAATAAACACCATCAGTATTATTTCAAGCCGGCACTAAGAGTGTCATAAATAGAGAAAGAGTGTCATAAATAGAGAAAGAGTATCCTAGAGAAAGAGTACTTAATAGAGAAAGAGTATCCTAGAGAAAGAGTACTTAATAAAGAAAGAGTACTTAATAGAATAAAAAGTGGAAAAGGTTATAAGAACCAGGTAATGAAATTTAATACTCAAAAATTCTCAGGCATAAGTCACAACGATGTCTAACATTCTACTTCTTATACCTGCAACTAATTTGACCGTAATAGCTGTGGAGCAAAAATTGATTGCAAATAACCACGTCAATTGACACCACTTCAACTATAACACCTTTCAACTATAACACCTCTCAACTATAACACCTTTCAACTATAACACCGCCAAACACTAATCAACCATCCCAATGCTAGCGCAGACCCCGACTCACGTGCTCCCTAACTCTTCCGCGAAGTTTTCCATTCTGGGGTAAACTGTGGAGTCATCCGAGGGATTGATCGGCCAGAAATCGGTTACGATCGAGAACCATCTGATGAGTTACTTAAGAAGGTGATATGTCAAATTCTCATTGTATATCATCATATCACGACACACATGATTAAATAAACGTTATCACTCATTATGAATCAGCTCTTTAAATTAGTATGTTGTTCGCCTAAGTATAAATTATTGAGTGATCTCTCCGCTTTCACCCATAACTGCCAAAATAGTACACCCAATAAGCTTCGCTCCACACTGATTACAAATACCCCACCTTAAACCCTTTGACATTTAGCCCCAAACACCGATAATGGACCCGGGTTTTTCCTTCAAGTGATTGATAGGTTGATTCTGAGTACTTCCATCATGGTTAATTGTATCCCTCGGAACAAATACCTGTCGTATAAGCCTAGAAAAGTGGTAAGTCCTGTCAAACAAACGTTATTTTCATCCAATTTCAGGAAATATCTTCCGGCTATTCCATCCCCAATCTAAGTTCTCTGTGTATATAAACTCCGCGATCCCCACGAATTCGGTTGCGAAATTGCTAACCAATCGTAGTACAAACAACTCAAAGCAATATGACAAAGATCACAGTTAAAAATCCAATCGTCGATATGGACGGTGACGAAATGACCAGAATCATTTGGCAATTCATTAAGGATAAATTGATTCTCCCATACCTTGATATTGATATCAAATATTATGATTTAGGTATCGAATACAGAGATGAAACCAATGATAAAGTAACCACAGATGCAGCCGAAGCCATTCTCAAATATCAGGTGGGTGTCAAATGTGCGACAATCACTCCAGATGAAGCAAGAGTTAAGGAATTCAACTTGAAGAAAATGTGGTTATCTCCAAATGGTACCTTAAGAAACATCCTTGGTGGAACGGTTTTCAGAGAACCTATTGTGATTGACAACATTCCAAGAATTGTACCAACATGGGAAGAACCAATCATCATTGGTAGACACGCTTTCGGTGATCAATATAAAGCTACGGATTTGGTTATTCCAAAAGCAGGTACTTTGTCTTTAGTCTTCACTCCAGCCGATGGTAGTGCAGTTGAAGAAACCAAGGTTTTTGAATACAAAACTCCAGGTGTTGCTTTAGCAATGTACAACTTGGATGACTCAATCACTGCATTTGCTGAAAGTTCGTTCAAATTGGCTCTCGAAAGAAAACTCAATTTGTTTAGTACTACCAAGAACACCATCTTAAAGAAGTACGATGGTCGTTTCAAGGATATTTTCGAGAATTTGTACGATACCAAATACAAGCCAGACTTCGATGCTGCTGGAATTTGGTTCGAACATCGTTTGATCGACGACATGGTGGCTCAAATGTTGAAATCAAGAGGTGGTTATATCATTGCCATGAAAAACTATGATGGTGATGTGCAATCTGATATTGTTGCTCAAGGGTTCGGCTCGCTTGGTTTGATGACCTCAGTACTTATGACTCCAGACGGAAAGGCTTTCGAAGCTGAGGCTGCTCATGGTACAGTCACAAGACACTACAGACAACATCAACAAGGTAAGGAAACTTCTACAAACTCAATTGCCTCCATCTTCGCTTGGACAAGAGGTTTGATCCAAAGAGGAAAATTGGATGGTACTCCAGAGGTGACCAAGTTTGGGGAATTGTTAGAAAGAGCAACTATTGAAACCGTTTCTAAAGACAATATTATGACCAAGGATTTAGCGTTGGCTCAAGGGAAGACAAACAGGGAAAGTTATGTTACTACCGAGGAATTTATTGATGGTGTCAAGGCTAGGTTGGATAAGTTGATTGCTGAGTAGATGGATCTGAGTGTATTTCCTTGGAGTGTAATCAGATAAGAAGAATGGTTTTCGAAGACTCGTTTCCAGAAGTGGGACTGAGTAGAAGTCATTTTGGGGCGTGGAGTATGCACCAACTGACTGAAACTGACGGGAATGGAAAGTTCTCTTTCCCAACTTTGATTATTAGAAGCACTGATGTCTGTGTATTTGAATGCACCCCTATAAACTTTCCTTAGAATCTCTTCGACGTGAACTTGCGTACTCGTACTCTACAACATGACGCTTACAGTTGACTACATGGCGTCTTGTTTTATTTATATAAATGTATGAAATGAAATATGTATGATTAGTGGTATGTCGATTGGAGCCATCCAATGCAGTGTGTACTTTTTCCTAACATGCAAATGCGTGGGGACACAAGGGGACATCGGACCTGCTCCCCAAATCAAGTCTTGAAGAAGCCTAAGCGTTTAAAGTTATTTGGGTGAGTCATTTCCAAGTACGTATAAGTAAGACTCAGAACAAGTTGAGCGAAAAGAATACTTCTATGAAGTCATAATCATAACCAGTGGGGAGTCGTTGCCCACACACAACTGGTATAAGTCTTCTGCTCTCATAATCTGTTCCAGAGGCCCTTACATTGGCTGCGAAAAAAGTACCACACCACTACTAAATGTGCAATGAATACTTAAGAGGAACGTAAAAGGATCAAGAAATACACAATGATCATTACCCCAATTGTTCATTTCAATAGCCCGAACCTACCACACCGACCTTGCCCGCTGTGAAGAGTTCGACATCGAGTGTATTTTTATATTCCTACAAACTCAAGAAATTCAACTTAAACTCTCTAGCTTCCAAACGCATTACTTTCCATTACTTTCCATTTCTTTCCCTTACTTTCCATGGCTCTCTTTGCTCCCCATCGCATACCTACCCGGACCTCACGTAACACCAATATCAGCTCCCGCTGTATATTTTTCTCCCTCACACGACCACCCCCATAGAAATCTCGATACAGCATCTTTCCACAACCACAACGATGAATGTCGGATCAATCCTAAATAACGATTCACCACCGAGTTCCAAAGAGGATACGCCTAAAGATGGAAATAACGAAACCATCAAAACTCCCAAACTATCGGGAATTGAACCGGTTAATGACACACCACACCAAAGACATTCAATAGTGAATATGTTAAACGATGCTGTGCCTCAGTTTTCAAAGCCTGTTTCTCGCAAGAGTAATATTTTGAATATAACAAATGACAAGGATGTTGATTTGAGTACTGGAGAAGAGACGTTGAACCAAAGTCGAAAAGGCAGCGTTGAGTCTGTGAATACACGCGGAATTAAGCTGGATGAACTTCTGAGTGATGTTAGTAATGAAGACGACTCTCGTGTAAATGACATTGCAAGTGATACGTCTATCATCGCAGGTAATGGAATCAGTAATATTTCAGGTAATGGAGCCATCAATTCTAAGACTGATACCAATGGAGTCATTGCAGCGGCCGGGGTAGTTGACGACCTTAAGAAAATCAAAACAATCAAAAGCAAACCAAGAAGGTATACAACTCCACCTATTTGGGCCCAAGAGTATCGTTCTAGAGGGAAGGACCATTCAAACGGTAATGTAGTTCCAGAAACTATCATTCCATCGACACACCTTTCAGACAAGCGCGTCCTCAACAACACAACCACAACCAGTGTGGATTTAGAATGTAGTGTGCTGGGAGTGATTCCAACCTCATCTATGATCAAAACAATCTCGTCGTGGATCTTTGCGAACTTCAAAAATATAGCTGAAGAAAACCGTAATTACGTGGAATTGGAGTTGAAATTCGGTAGGATCATAGATAAGGAATTTGGTAAAAGAGTCAAACTTGATATCACTTCAGATTGTGTTTACACAAATCATACCGGTACTTCATTTGATATGCAAATTGATGAGTTGGCTTGGTTAGATGTTCAAAAGTTCTTCTCCGAGTTAGAAACAACTTATCAAAGTGAGTTGAAAAGACTGAAAAACATCCCCAAGAAACCAGCTCGTAAGTTCAACACGCTTGACTCAGACATGACCGATCTGTTCTACCAAATTACAGATAGAAGTCAAAAATCAAAATCCGTAAGAGTAAGTAAAGACAACACTTTGAATCCTCCAAGATATACCGCAATAAGTAAATCTCGCATAGGTGATTTATATATCTACAACCCTCTGGGGATATACGATTTGAGGTTGTCGTTATCACTAGAACTTCCTATTGCTGATGAAAGTATAGATAATATTCGTAATAGAAACGTGCCAAGATTGATAAGAGAGAAGAAGAGAAACTCTTGGGTACATGCTCCAACAATCACGAGGTTTGATTTGACGAGAGTGCTTATGCCTTTGGAAAGTAAAAATAAATCGGGAAAGACAATCATCACTCATGAGAAGAAGTATGAGGTGGAATTGGAAATCGATACGGCAGAATTGTTTAGTGCTATTGAGAAAGTGGACAAGGGTTTGGACATGTACAGATTCCAGGAATTGGTTGAAATTTTCATGAATAATGCGAGGGTCTTGAATAATAGGGTGAGTAGTTTGGCGAGGGGGGAATAGACCGATACAAACATACTGGTACAAACCTACGGGTACAAACCTGCGGATACAAACCTAAGGCTACAAACCTGCGGGTACAAACCTACGACTTTGCTCCTCGTATCATCAGCCTTGCAATGTTAGTCCAGCGAACGTGTCGCGCTGTTGCAACCGTGAATCCCAGCGAGCTTGTCTTGCGTGAGCGGCCATTTTCAATGTAGAGTGATTACCGATCACAATTAGACCATGACTAAACTTTAGTTGTACGTGTATACTACGGTATTATAAAAATGTAATGAAATGTACTATAAAGATGTAGTGTTTTATTCTGTAGGAGTGGTGGCTTTGCTTGGTTAGCATGAAGGTGGGAGTGGAGTTATATGACTTGATTTCATAAACCTTATTTGACTACATTAAAAAGAATCCAAAGTGCCATTGGTTATTCAGGGGCCCAAAACTATCCAATGCTCATTGTTTTCTACTGCACCAACCCACCTCACATAATACGGCTGCAAATTCGGTGCAAAAATGAAAAAGTGAAGTCACGCAAAAGTCCCTAAATGATCATTATGAATTCCTCAGTCAAATACCCTTGTGGTTTCTTGAGTTCACAAGTGCTCTTAAATGTGAAGACCGCCGTCAAGACGCGCTAAATTTAAATACACTCCCGCGTCAACAAACGGCTTCAACCATTGTCGTAGAACGAGCCAGATATCAAATATACAATCGATTACCGTGTATGAACCTTGTTCGGTGAGTAAAAGTGGGTGTATGAAGTCATATTGTAAATTTTCTTCACCGTATGTGTATTATGAGAGTAAATCGCCAAATTTCCGCTTGTACAACCATATATCCATACCCAATATCTCCTACAACCTCCCTTAGTCAATCACCGCTCTATTAGCATGTTTAAATCTGTCGAACCAAACCCATCAATCCTCTTCCCCAATAATCATCACCAAAATCAACTAATCTACCGAACGGTTCATGCCGCCGCTTCACACACACGCTAATCATATCCAACCTGCATACATCCAAACAATCACAAGTGAAAAGTTGACCAACACAAATCAAATTAACCAACCTGTTAAGTTTCCGATTTTCCCAGGGGTTGACATAAAAGATGGATTTCTCACTCATATTAGCAATACTATTGACTGGGTTTCTCTTGGTTTATCTTATAATCATGGGATTGTCATTGAAACCAAGGTTAGAGGTTGAATCAGAGACGAGATATCTCACGAACGATAAGGAGGGTAAGTTTTATGATTTACCACCAAGATTAACCTCAATCAGTGATTTGAGAAGCGAACTCGACTTGTCAGTTATTATTCCTTGTTACAATGAGACAGAACGTCTTGGAGTAATGTTAGATGAAAGTATTGAGTACTTAAACAGTCAGAAAGTCACTTATGAAATCTTGATCGTTGATGATGGCTCAAGTGACGGTACCGGAGAGTATGCCATTCAAAAGGCCAGAGAATTCAATTTATCGCCACACGTATTAAAGGTTGTCCAATTGGCTAAAAATAGAGGTAAAGGAGGTGCAGTAACTCATGGGATTTTACATTCAAAGGGGAAGTTGGCATTATTCGCTGATGCTGATGGTGCTACCACGTTCAAAGACATAGAAAGATTAATAGCTTCGTATGAAGATACAGATGGTCCAAACATTGCCATCGGAAGTAGGGCTCACATGGTCAATACCGACGCTGTGGTTAAAAGATCTTTCATAAGAAACTTCTTGATGTATGGTCTTCATACCCTTGTTTTTATATTCGGTATCCGTGGAGTTGCAGATACTCAATGTGGATTTAAAATGTTCAATCAAGAAGCTATCCAAAAAATCTTTCCACATATGCATACTGAAAGATGGATTTTTGATGTGGAGATTTTGCTTTTGGCAGAATTACAAGGTGTTCCAATCAAAGAATTACCTGTGAATTGGAAAGAAATTGATGGCTCGAAGGTTAATTTGGCCAAAGA
Source organism: Kodamaea derodonti (assembly GCA_030570035.1). Taxonomy (NCBI): domain Eukaryota; kingdom Fungi; phylum Ascomycota; class Pichiomycetes; order Serinales; family Debaryomycetaceae; genus Kodamaea; species Kodamaea derodonti. The sequence continues at coordinate 333,627 of JAJLUU010000011.1, forward strand.
TTCAATTGATATGGCAATCGATTTGGTTGTCACAAGGTTGAGTTATTTGTTAGGGATTTATAGGATTGACGAGGGGAAGAAGGATCAGTAGAGTCTCTTGGGGTGAGTTGAGTTGAAAGATCCGCAAGAGTCTTGGAGTGAATTGAGTAAAAGCATCGGTAAGAGTGTCATGGGATCTCTTGGAGTGAATTGAGTTAAAGCATCAGTAAGAGTGTCAAGGAATTGAGTTAACAGGAAGGTTTGGATTTGTAGAATTTGGAGAATTTGGAAGATTATGAATTGCTTGGTGTTTTACTTTACTTTATCGTACTGTTTCTTAAACCTTCTTTAAAAAAGATGATGTTGAACGACCTTTATTGGAATCGATAAACTTCATGATACTGCATAGCATCATAATTAACCCCTGCAATACTATTAATTACAGGAGAGATTCTGATAGCCTTGACAAACTCCACAGGTATTCCGTTTTATAGATGAGGGTTACTCCGATATCCCATTCGAACTTGATACAGAATCAGAATCTAACTATACCCAATTATATAGATCAATCATAGAATGCTTAAAATCATATCCTTAGCTGTAGATATTCAAATCGTGCGCTTTCAATACAGCCTAATTCTTGTACTGTAAACACGTTGTGAAAAGAGGTTTTGATCCTGGGAATCAAAAATAAACAAACAAGGCTCACTTCGTTCGTCGTATAATGAGTTCTGAGTCTATAAAAGAACTTTCTAATCATGCATTATCATCCACTATTTTTGAGTAGGTCTCGAGATTGTGACCAGATATATTTTATAAATCTTCGACCTGCGGGTGATCGTCACCCTATAACCGAATTCCGGCTATAGTTGGCTGTTCAACTTTTGACGTGTATTGTGGAAGTGTTGCAAAATACATCATGGAGTCTCTAATTAATTAGCGAAGTTTTGCAGACGTGATTGTACATTCACTAGATTACCTGCAAATTTCCATGTCTCCATACGTCAATTGAAAATATAATGCAGTTTCCTACACGATAAATGATGCTTCTTCGTCAAGAAATTGAACAATGCTTTGTAAATATCGTAAGACGTTTGTTAGTTTAGATAGAAGCACTTATGTCTAAAAGAAAAGCTAAGGGTTGGGTGACATAAGTATTGTGTTTCATGAATAGTTTATGCGGGAATGTATTAATGGAGGGGATTAGCGGAATCGGTATACGAAAATCTATTTATATTGTTGTCTCCACATGTGTGCAAATCTCATATATATCTCCGTCCATACTCATCCTCCTACACATCTCCACCCATACGTCATATGTTTCCCTACCTATGGATTACACTCTGAAGACCTATCGAAGGACCATTGTCCCCCAAATGATCTATTCCAAAGTCCAATCTATTGCAAAGCTTCTCGAAGGACTTACATCCCCTGAATGATCTATTCCAACCTCCTATCGAAGGACTTACATCCCCCTGAACGAACTATTCCAAGGTCCTCTCACGGATGTACATTCCCCTGAGCGGCATATCCGACCAGGGCTCTTAGAGCTTCAAGCGTTTGACGTCACAATGGCACAAATCAACGGTACAAACCATGGATCTGAAAATGGATTTTTGTTATAATCACCACTTCCAATGGATATCAACCAATACCAACCAATGACAAATATGTCATATCTCCTAAAAACGTCACCTCTTTAACGGTCGGCCGTAAATCTAATTAAGCCTCGCGCATATGCATTTTATTGCCCCGGAATTAACTCGTTCGGGGAAACACTTACACAGCAGACATATCATAAGTCCATACTAACACCCACAAAATCCACATATTATCTATAATAATACACAATCCAGCGTCGCTTCACTATAATGTAGTTTCTCATTACGTCACGACATCAAACAATCGTAACAAACCATTTTCCTTATAAGAATGATAATACCCTTGAATATTGACAAAAAGATATGACTAAAGTATTCCGAGTTGCTGCCATTGCAGCATTCTTGATAATTTCTTCATTAATAATATACCACAACAAGAAACCATCATATCAATTGATCGATCATGATTTATTGACTAATCTCATTAATAAAACTACTTCAAGTACTTCCACAGACGACCCGCTTGGATATCTTCAAAATGAAATAGAGACAGAATACATAAAAGGACTACTACGTGGTATTGAAAGAAATCACGATATCTTAGGAGATCTTGAATTCGAATATACCAAGGATAATTATCAGTTAGTGCTTGATCATATAACCTCAGAAATAAAAAATAATATACAAGTAGATAAAATAGATAAAGTTGAGCAACAAGTAGACTCGTTACTTTCAAGGAAATATAATAAGAAAACATATTATGAAGATATCATTGAAAATGTCCTTTTAAAAAATGCCCCAACATCTCCTCCATTAAAATGTAATAAACAGATCTATGGTTACTCATTTAATAATGTTTGGAATCCATGTTTTTCAAGAAATTGGTTGGTTGACGATAGACTTACGGCGACTGATGAACTGTTCAGAGATCTACAATACCACCATGACAATATAGTGAAAACTTTGAGAGATCTACCATTACCTCCAAAGCATTTTGTACGTGGTGACGGAATTGTGATAAATGGTGGTGGTACATATTTATTGGGTGCGTTGAATGTAATAGGTCAATTACGAGAATTGGGCTCAATTCTTCCAATAGAATTAATCTTAACTTATCATTCCGAATACGATGAGGATATTTGTGGTAGATTACTTAAACAATTCAATACTAAATGTATTGTTGTTGAAGAAGAAATCGGATCTGCATTTCTTAAGAAAATGAATTTGGAAAAATTCCAATTGAAAGTATTGGGTTTATTGATAACTTCCTTTGATAATATAATTGCACTTGATGCTGATAATTTCCCTATAAAAAATCCAGACTTTCTACTTCAATCCGAAGTTTATTTAAAGAGCAAATTCATCTTGTGGCCAGATATTTGGCACAAAGGTACTTCTCCAATTTATTATGATATTGCAAGATTTGATATCGGTGAACCAATAGGTAGACTGGGTCTTCCAAATGACCATGATTACGCAGAATACATTCGTAAAAATAAAGATACCGATATAATGTTCCATGATTTAGAAGGAACTCCATCTGCAATGGGAGCGGAAACAGGCCAAATGGTGTTTTCAAAAACGCTCCACTTTAGAAGTTTCCTATTGGCACTTTACTATAACATTTATGGTTATTCGCATTATTACCCTCTTCTTTACCAAGGAGTCTTTGGTGACGGTGATAGAGAAACTTTCATGCCTGCATTACATGTCATGAATGAACAATATCACCTCGTAGAAACAGAAACTTGGTTAGCGGGTTATGAAGACCATAACGGTAAATTTCATGAAACAACTTTGGTCCAATACGATCCAGAAGAGTCTCGGATTTTTTTGGCCGAGTGGAAAATGTGGTTAAAACTTAAGGGCCTTGATACTCGTTTATGGCCATATCAACAGAACGACTATACCAAAAAATTAGTGGAGGACTTTAAATCCTATAAAGGTGACGAATTCAAACAACCGGGAGTAATGTTCTTGCACATTCATCGTCCAAAAATAAATGCTATACAAAATTCCTTACCTCATGAAGAAAGTGAAGATGACATTTATACAAGGAGAAATATCGGGAAATTGGGTAGGTACCCTGAATTCACAAAAGATTACGAATTGATATTTCATAGTATTTCAAAATGGTTTGCCTGTCAAGGTATAACTTCCAAGGGCTTTTGGAAGAATCTTTCCAAATTGGGTCAGGAAGAGGTTTGTGAGAAGGTTAGCAATTATGTTGACTTTTTGAAGGAGGATTCTACGATGGATGGGACCGTTGGTATTGGTCAAGATAGTCATTGAGTGCAGCGTGGAGTCATCTTAGATCTAGGTGTTGGCAAAACAAGCTATCGGCAAACCAGATTAGTCTGTCATACATTATAGAAGATATTCATCACAATTAACAAATACCAAGCATAAGGTACTTAGCAAGTAATAAAAATCGAACTGTCCATTGGAAGTTTCGGATTCAAGTTAGAGTACCAAATCACGCATTGACAATCGAATACAATAATTCATTCATACAAGCCACTCTTGATATTGCGACTTTGAAAATGTTCTTACTGATTTCACCACCACGTTGATCTCCAGTACTCTAATTAAAAACTCACCTTTCAACAAATCCCATCTGTAATCTAAACTCAACTTCATTCAAAAAACCCCATTTGTTTTCTCCAAACTCACCTTAGTTTTATAATTCTGGAACTCAAGTCAAGTTCATACGCCAGCCTCAACAAATTAGTCGCTACTTCTCCAACCCCAGGAAATCTCAATGGCTTAGTTTAATTCTAAGTTATTTGTAAAATAATATCTCGTACTGGAACTAGTTTATTTTTTACGAATTTTGCACCCAAATGATAATCAAGAAATTACGTAAGTGGAAAAGGTAAAACATAAGACCAACAAGACTTCAATTAATATCCACGAATATCAACATATTCTTAATCCTTGTCAATAAAGTTCTATGCAAGATTTTGTCAAGATGACCACGATCTCGATCGGTATGGCGAAAATTGTTCCAATAAGGTAGTAGTGGTCAGGACGTAAAGTTATAATAATTGAGTGTATGTAAATCTTAAAAGCAATAAGATCTGGACCGAATGACAGTACTCCAGATCTCGTTAACCTCATACACTGGTCATTCTCTCAATATTCTCTCTCTAATAAGCTCCACCCCCTTAGTAAACTAAACTCGCGGCTATGAGCGGAGTATATGTACACCCAAACTACACCAACTAAAACACCACACACCGTCTCTGGTTACGCACTTTTGAAAGCGGGTTAGTACTGCGCACAAACGTTAGTATTATTGGAATATTGTTATAGTTTAGTGCTGCGACTCAAGTCCTTGCTGCAGCATCAATGACCGTTGATTCCTGCCGCAATTCCCACTTTGGGCTGTAATCTATTGCGTAATAAAAACTGTGGATTATGGTTGCAATTTGCACCCCTCATACTTGAACAAAGACTATAAAACTCCTGGATATTCATTGACGGAATACCATAAATTAACTCAACCAACAATGTCCAACACTACTCAGATCGAAAACGCTAACTCTGCTTACGTTACCTCATTCACCGAAGGTAATTTGGCACTTCCTCCAGCAAGAAAACTTATCATTCTTACTTGTATGGATGCCAGAATTGATCCAATTGCATCGCTTGGGTTGAAAATTGGTGATGCTCATGTTATTAGAAATGCTGGTGGTAGGGCAAGTGATGCATTACGTTCAATTATCATTTCTCAAAGATTATTGGGAACAAAGGAAATTGTAGTTTTCCATCATACTGATTGTGGAATGTTGACTTTCAAAGATGATACTTTAAGAGATATTGTCTATGAACAAAGTGGTGTAACTGCTGACCATATTGCTTTCTTACCATTTAGTGATTTGGATGAAAGTGTAACGAGAGATGTTCAATTCTTGAAAGAAAGTGCCTATATTCCAAAGGATATTGCTATCAGTGGGTATGTTTATTCTGTTACAGATGGTGGAATCAAAAAGATCGCTTAATCAACTGGAGTAAGCGAGTGGGGTGTACTTTGAAATAAGCATTTTGGTGTTTGGGGCTAGTGAGTTGAACCTCTTTTCGAGAATCAATGTAAATGGATCGGCTCGTTTACGAAGTAATTTTTTTTGATGTTGTTTCCAAAATCCTTGATCATCCGGTATGATCTTCTTGGAGTCTTTTTTTGCAACTACTAATTTTTGCAACCATTTTTGGTTGCGAATATCAAAACAAACTGATTGTTTTCTTATTCCATGTGAATTCAACTTGATATGAATGGTTCTAGTGTATATTGTGTTAATGAATGTGAATATGAAATTGAGGAGGTGAGTGTCGGTGGGGTGACATTGAAACGGGTGTGTTTCACTTGGAGCTGTGTGGAGTAAAGTAAATTGTACAACGGTGATGTTATCAATAGAAGGAGGAAATGCTGGAATCTGGACTCGCATTTCACAGTGTGTGGTGCTAGTTGCATAAACTGAGTTGTATGCTAGTATGGCTGGATGATACAGTTGGTAAGAATTGATCAGATCTCTACATTCCTACTTATGCTCTCTTGTTCATTCGAACCGTTGCAATATCGGATTATGGTATTTAATGCCATCTCGATTATTGTGTCAATTTGGAGCGATTTACTCGAACGAACATTTCCTTGTCTTCCTCAAGTATCTCTCCCTCTGAATTTCTCTAGAGCAGTTGTTCTCTTAAGCATGACTTTTCTAGATCATATAAGCAAGATTACAAACTCTAAGGTTAGAACTATAAACATGAATTGAAAGGCAAATGTGACAACGATCAGATCAGTGGTACATCTCACACACATTCTATTCCTATAAAGCAATACGAACATAGTGAAAACTTATTCTAGTTGTACAAGTCATAATTCTTGGGTACGCTTCGCAATAAGATTTTGCAGCCAGCTGCTTACTCATCATTCCAATCGCATGTCTAGGTGGTATTCTGGAGATCTGAAGTGTCTTTTAATTTGAGCCCACACGGTGGTAATAATTCGCAGCCACTATCGCGTATAGATGTGTGACTTTCATTTCATGTCATATAATCAAATTCCTTGTAACGCTTTCCTTGAATCACAATAAAAAATTGGCCCTCAAAATTTAGTAATCAACAACTACCCATAATGACAGCATATGTCCAAGAGTTTGAAGACCGTGCTGAATTCGATAAGTTCATACAATCCAAAGATACTGAGAGCCTGGAATACAAGCAAGTTCAACAAGCACTCACGATGTTAAAGTCTTTACAAAAGTCTAGAAATGTTGGTGAAATTCAAACAACCCTTCAATTTTTACTTGAAAATATCGACAAGTTTGATATCCTTGGAATCTATCGTATTAGGGATGAATTGAATTTGCTTCTAGGGGAGTTTCCTCATTTACAACTAATAACTAACAGACTTGCTACAATATCCATTAGCCAACAAAAACTCGAAGAATGGGATAAACCTTCAGTCAAGCTATTTCTTTATGATGTTTACTTCGAGCTTGACAAGATTTTGGCTTTCGAAGTTAGGGTTTGAAAGAAGAGTATCCCCCTTAGAATAGAATGTGTAAATAATAGACCAAATTAAATAATAAATAACGAATTACGATACCTACTGAGGAGTCCTGATTAATATTGTAGAGATGTAGTATATACTTTAGAAATTATATGTTAAAGGATGGTGGGTTATACCAACCAGTTAATTGCTAATCACATCCTGAATGAAATTTATATCTTAGCAAACTGGTCTAAGAGCCCTCTGGTATATCAACATTGGGTGCAAATTCTTCCAAAAATATGTACAAAAATATGAAAATTTAAAGAGTAAAGAAATTCGAATAGAAGGATACAAATGATTCCTGAATGATAAGCTTGACTGTACAATCACGGTTTGTTACTTTTTCAATTTCAAGTGGTTTGTTCCTTCTTTTTACCATATACCTCCATTATCCAAATGCCTTCTTATATACCCAAATTGTATACTATCAAACCCAAACCCTCATTCAGCAATAATCCACTTAGCTGTACCATGTAAGGCTTGCAATGGTGTACCCAGTTGTCGTCTCCCACAGTATATAATTTATCTCGTGACGTTCATCACGTTCTAATTCCATTTAGATCCACCTTAACAAAACTTACCACATCAAGTGAGACATCATAAACTGAATTATTCAACTTACAATTAGTAGTTCAGATAGGAGATATTGTATAAGGAAGTTATAATCATAACATTTTTGACTATTTAGGAAGAATTACTTACTTTGATAACTACAACATTAAAGAATAGGTCAATAGATTTGAAAGCAACAATTTGAAACTCTTAAATCTGACATACTCCGTACTTATCAACACAGTGCAATCAACACGTTATAATTTTAAGAAAATCACCAGTTTCTTGATTTCTACTAGGATAATCATTTTCACAAAGATTCACATATTTCACCAAGTTAATTAAGCTCACTAGTCATTTAGTATGGTCTACGTTGAACTCCCCTTTGATGAATTCAAAACATCCCCAAACAAAACCCGAGTTGCCTATTTCTACGACCAGGATGTCGGGAATTACTTCTACGGAACGGGCCATTGCATGAAACCTCACCGTATACGAATGACCCACTCATTAATCATGAATTACGAACTTTACAAAAAGATGGAAATCTATCGTGCTCAGCCAGCCAGCAAAAAAGAGCTCACTCAATTCCATACCGATGAATACATCGATTTCATTTCCAGAGTAACCCCTGACAATCTCGAAATGTTCGAAAGAGAACAGCTTATATTCAATGTAGGAGATGATTGTCCTGTTTTCGATGGTTTGTACGAATTTTGTAAGATCTCATGCGGTGGTTCAATGGAAGCCGCAGCCAGGTTGAACCGTGGTGTTGCTGATATTGCTATCAATTACGCAGGTGGTTTACATCATGCCAAAAAGTCGGAAGCTTCTGGGTTTTGCTATATGAACGATATCTGTCTAGGTATAATTGAATTACTCAGAGTTCACCCAAGAGTACTCTACATCGACACAGACGTTCATCACGGTGATGGAGTTGAAGAAGCCTTCTATTCTAGTGATAGAGTAATGACATGTAGTTTTCATAAATTCGGAGAGTTTTTCCCTGGTACAGGTAACTTAAATGATGTCGGTATCAATAAAGGTAAATACCACTCTGTGAATGTTCCATTACGTGATGGGATTGATGATGTTTCTTATAAATCCATTTTCGAACCGATCATTAAAGCTATTATCGATTGGTATCAACCATCTGCTATTGTTTTGCAATGTGGTGGTGATTCATTGTCGGGAGATAGATTAGGTCCATTCAACCTCTCCATGAAGGGTCACGCCAATTGTGTACAGTACGTCAAGAGTTTCAAGATCCCGATGATGGTACTTGGTGGTGGTGGTTACACCATCAGAAATGTAGCTAGAACTTGGGCTTTTGAAACAGGGTTATGTACAGATACCGTATTACCGGGCGAAATTCCTTATAACGGGTATTACGAATACTACGCTCCAACTTATGAATTAGATGTTAGAGCTCTGAATATGAATAATGCTAACTCCAGGGAATATTTGGATAAGGTATTGATGAGTGTTTTGAGTAATTTAGATCATACAAAGCATGCTCCATCTGTGCAGATGAATGAGGTCCCAAGAGACGTTGATTTGTGGGACGATAGAGAGGAGGATGGATTGGATGCAATGGATACAAAAGGAGGTAGTCAGTTCCAGAGGGATAAGGTTGTAGAGGCCGAAGGTGAGTTCTATGAAGAAAGGGACGGAGAGAGGAATATTATAACGGGGGACGAGTTGAGGGAGATTGAGGAGTTGAACGGAGCGTAGCCAGGTAACCAGGCATATCACGCGATGTTTGGATATTCAGACCCCTTCCGCTATGTTTCTCCACTTAGAAAGACAAAAATGCCTCTTATCAACTTGAACGAGGTTGTACGGTTCATGTAATATATTTTAATTTATTGTATTGTCTTATCAACTTGAACGAGGTTGTACGGTTCATGTAATATATTTTAATTTATTGGATTGTAGGTTTTATTATTGCATAGTGTGGTTGTCTTATTTCTCAAGCAATTGAATTGGGTCATTTGGACGTAGTCTCTGCATTCGTACACTTTTCAAACACCGTCATTCACAGAGTTTGAATACTCTGCTTCACCATACTCAATTGGCTGCAAAACCTTAAAAGGTGAAAAACTCGTACCACGGATACATGATTTAATATTTCGTTGGGAATAAGCATTGAAACATATTTACTCCGTCAGTAAATCTAATTATCCATTTCCCTCGTGTATAATAGGAGTATTTCATTTAATATGTTAAGAGATGATGCTTATTGTCTTGATTTACAAAGATCTCATGGAACAAGGTTGATTCATTAATGTGTGGCTTACAATACCAGCGTAGAGATGTTCATGTGGTTTTCGGAATCATAATGGGTGGTTGATGTGGTTTCCAAGGTCATAATGTGGTGGTTCATATGGTTTCCAAGGTCATAATGTGGTGGTTCATGTGAAGGTGATTGAGCTTGATGCCACATATCTTATCACTTCATGTGAAGGTTGTACCAATTAAGATCAGTTCCTCCTAATTAGTATTGCCCTACACATAATATCGACCTTACAACATCCCTTGTATAAGAAAAACCCAGGACGGTGCCGGTATACGAAAACTACGAGTGCGTAAATGACGAGCTAACTTACGCAAGATACATACAATCCAAACTCCCAATATACAAGTCTTTCAAATACTCAATATACAAAAGAAACATGTTGACATATCAGAGTCCAATTAGAGTTAAATTATACAACAATACAGTCAATGTAAATATAGTGTATACAATCAAATTATATACAAACACAACTGTCAACAATCATAAGAAAACTTGTAATAATAACAATAAACTTCATCACTAGATCAAACATACTCTAAATTTCGTGTATGTGATATACAAACCGAGGTTTCAACTTAATTTATGTCTGTCAATACTCTTAAATCCACCTCCTATGTTACATTTCCCTACTCTTTACAATGTCATCGCTCGATCGGGTCTCGCCTCAAATAACATGCCTCGTCAAAAGTCAAATTACAACCACAAAACTAAGCTAATAATCACACAAAGTCAATAAACAGACAATAACCTTCCGAATTGGGCTGGTGGGCGCACGACAGCAATTTTTTCCTCGCTCTTTTTGCTGCGCTTTGCATGATAGATCCAGCCGTTGAAAGTGTGAACCCATTTACCAAGGTGTTAAAGTAAGGTTAGAAGTATTTTAAAGGAGTTCTTTCATATTCTAGGAGTAATACCAAGAATATTCAGGAGGTCTCACCCCCAATTTCTGATTTTCTTCTGTTCTTTGTAAAATATGTCACAATGCAGTATGAAAATTATTACCACAATTTTGGCCGTATTGTAACAAGATCAATAAAACAAATCCAATTCCATCAATTTTTTTTTTACGAACAACTTCACCCTAGTCTCTCTTTTAACTACAGCCGTTCATTCAACCATGTTATTCACTCATTTAGCCACCTTGGCCCTTGCTGCTGTTGTCGCAGCCGATACTACTATCTTATCAACAATCACCATCACCAAGACTATCTTGACTCCTGAAGAAAGTACCAGTATTAGTCTTGCCAGTGTCAGTTCTGTCAGTGTTGCCAGTCAATCCAGTGTTAGTGCCGCCAGTGTTGCTGCTGTTGCTGCTATTGCCAGTCAATCTAGTGTCAGTAGTGCTAGTGCTGAATCTGCTCATAGCGTTGCCGATGCCAGTGCTGCTAGTGTCGCAAGCGTTGCCAGTGCTGCTTCAGTTTCTTCTGTTGAAGCTGTTGCATCATCATTAAGTGCTGCCAGTGTCGCATCTGTTTCATCTGCTTCAGCTGCTGCTATTACTTCGGCTCCAGTATTCAAGTTTGCCCTCACCCTTAACAATACTGCCAACTCAACTACTTCATTTTCTTCATTCGTGAATGAAACTTCAACAACAAGTTTAAGTCACTTGATCACAAGTGCACCTGAAACCACCGTTTCAACCGCAACTGCTATTGCTCCACCAACTTCAAGTAGAAATGTTACATCTTCTTCATCTCATGGTGCCGCAGGTAAGTTGACCAACGGTGTTGCTTTAGGTATGTTTGGTTTTGCCTTAGCTGCTTTGATCTAGTAGTCTTAGATACGGCGTAGTAGATAGACCTTAGATGTGTTTATCTGTGGATGTCAATTCAGCTCCCGTATACAATCAGCTTATACAAATACCACCCTAGTATTACTACCACCCTAGTATTTACTGATACCAAGTATCTGCTGATACCCTCCCTCGTTTATTGTGCCATCCGGCACAACGGCTTTTTATTTTCAAATTCATTGTAACAGTCGTTACCTGTTTCAATGTACTGTCTTGTGCTATTCAAGCACTTCCAGTTATATTCGTGGTATACTGTCACTTATCCAACTTAACCTATAAGTTGTCAATAAGCGTTGTAGCTATACGAGCTCCGCTGTTTCAATTTGAGAGTGAGTTGATTTGTAATCAGTACGTTCAATCATTTCTTATTAAAAGATTTGACGTTATTGCAAGCATACCTAAATTGCAATAACTATATGCGGTTTACTCGTATGGTTTCCATTCGAGCTTCTTCTACTATCACCCGTCCATTCTTTGATAATTATTATTCAATGGAATTTCGGGGTCAGAGAGTTTCACAACTCCCTAGCCAATCTCCTTCTCTAATCTTGAACTCTTTCATATTTACGTTGGTTTAGGCAAATCAAAAAAACGTTTCAAACGTTTATTCCTTCTTGTTGGTATTATTATTTGCTTTATTTTGTCTATGTATTTAATGAACGATTCAATTAAGAATTAGTAGGGTGATTAAGAGGACAAGGATGTAGATCGAACGTCAACACGAACGAGAAAGTGTAAGAGTAAGAAGATTAAGAGGACAAGTTGTTCAAGAGGTCAAGAAAGATGTATAAGAGGTCAAGATAAGAGCACAAGATGTATAAGAGGTCAAGATAAGAGCGCAAGCTGTAAGAGAGCACAAGATGTAGAGCACAAGATTGAGGACAGACAAGATGTAAGGGTAAGCGTAATAAACGGTGCAAACTACCAGCCGTTTTTTGTTTTCACAGACATCGTATCAAGACCTAGACTCTCTTACCATCGCAGACAACAGCAATAAACACAAGGAGCTCAAGTTTCAGAAGTGACCGTGGGTACCAAGAATTCTAGATGACTTTCAAACGCTACAGAATGTTTCAACATGGCATGCAATCCCTGAAATCAAGGGTTAGTACTTAAGTCACGCAGACAAAAACCAGATGAAACCCACATAGCGAGTCTGCTTGAAGCTAATTGACGTTACAGGTTCTGATTTCATGTTCTGAATTTCATTTGGTGGCACATTGCTATGCACAGTCATCATGATTCTAAGGACACATTAGAGTTAAACTAATGAGAAGTGCATACCATGCACATTCCTCCTGTAATGGTACGACTTTGTTCCTACTACAATACTCAATTTGAAAATCGTTTATGACATAGCTAACGCTAACATTCGCTCACATATTTTACATCTATTTACTCATATTATATACTACATTTTATTGCAAAACAACTCATTCAAAGTCACCGTCCTCTACAAACCAAGTGAGCGACAAGAGCTGCAAAGAGCCCGTTATAAATAATTGCCAGAAAGTGAAACCACTGTTTGTGCCAGTTCCAAGACCCGTCAGTCACCCCAGAGCGACAAGTCGAAGCGTTGGCCTAGGAATGTAAGCAATGGCAGGATTAACTCATGTAAGCTTGAAATCTAAGGAATGTAAGCAATGGCAGGAATTAACCTATGTGAGCTTGTTAGAACCTCCTCCCATTGTTATCCCTCCTCCAACTCTCCTCATCCAATACCTTGTACTCCGCCTCCGTCAACCCTATTGGAACCTTTGGAGGTACCTGAGGTTTATCCTCCTCCAGATCTCTTCTATCCACCTTTTGAAAGATGTTTGGGGAAAATTTTCCATTCCCCAAATACCCTGTTTCATGGGTACGCAAATCAGTTTTAGCACCAAGTTGATTGACATGTAATTTTGATTGCAATTGTTGATGCTCTTTTGGAGTTGGTGCGTAATACTTTGGATCTATTTCATTTGGATTGCTACTGACCGTACTGCTACCGAAGTTCAACGGTGCCACCAGTTCATCATCACCAATAGTGTCTGCTGAAAATGGAATTGAATAATTTCCTGGCGGTGGTTTTCGTGAAGGTGATCTCGAGTGGGAAAACGTCTTATTTGGAGATTGCAGGAATTTCATTTGTTCTTGGGTGTGTCTATCAGGGACAGGAACAAGGATGGGTTGCGCGGGAAGTGATGAAACTGACCCGGGAAGGGATGGAAGTGAGTGGGTGGAACCAGGGAGAGAAGACCTTCCATATGGGGGTTCAAAAGCTGGACCTCTTCCAGTTGGAATGGATCCGTTGGAACTGTGGCCAGAGCCATTCAACCCTTGGTATATATGATCTGGTGTATGGTCGGTCCTGCGTTCCTGTGTCCTGAATTCCTGCGACCTATGGTCTTGTGACTTACGTTCATTCAATTCAACTCTACGATATTCTTCCTCTAAGGCATCCAAATCACCATCATAGACACTTATTGGAGATACCGATCTCAGTTTCTGTTTTTGAAAGAGTTTTATGGGACTGGTAGGTCCTTCATTTTGCCAAAATGTGACTGGTTCCTTCGAGATTAACTTTGACTTTAACTTGGAAAGTTTCGAGGCGATTTTCTTTGCACCATGTAATTCTGGTTCCTCAGTTACGAAAACATCTTGGGGATCTACCTTGGGAGCAGATCGGGTTATTGGAACTGGTTTGTTTTCTGGTGATCGTGATCTTTCCGTCCTTATTTCTGGATGTTTCATAGATGAATATACTGCCGATAGCCCTGAAAATGGTGAAGGCTTTGTTTCGGTAACTTTGATATTTGATTTATATGGGCTTGTACTTGAATGGTTATCAAGGTCGTGGGATTCATGAGTATCCCTTGTATACATTGATTGAGCTTCATGAGATTCTGCGTATTGTCCAGGACTTGATTGATTCTGTCCCTGGATCTGATTTTCCCATGGCTCTTCAGCAATATGAAGTTCATGTTCTTCTTCTGGGTGTAACTTTGGGGGAACAAATGGAGCACTTGGATAGAATGTCATTTCCAAATAAACCATTCCTGCTCTTTTCCCATTCAATGCTAGATCATGCCATCCATCACAAATGTATCTTCCATTTTGAGGGTTTGCAAAGACCACGCTGCAATCAATTTCAGCATTACCGATTGGAGTTGGATCATTTTTGGTTTCATCAAGGATGTCCAACTTCAAAATTGGTTTACGGTCTCTGCTTAACTTGAAACGAACTTCATGAGTCCATTCGGGGGTTTGTCCTGCTCTAAAATGAGATGACGTTCTTTCTGCGGACGTACCAATACGCAAAGTACAATAAGGGGATTGCTTATCTAATTTCCTTCTATTTGGAAGATGTTTGGCTCGACATACTATGATAACTAATGTCCCATCAGCCAGTTCAGGTTTGTAGTCGGTCATACAGTTAGTTGGGTGGAGTTGGTGCTTAATTTAGATCAATGTTTACATGCCGCAAGTGGCTGGAAGAAAAAATCGCGCGACGTTGCAAAAGAGACTATTCGCAGCTGCGAAATGGCTGAGATGGCATGTGCGGGAATGTTGGCATGACTGAAGCAATATTATTGGCATTAGCGTATGCAAGTTGAGCACAACGACCAGCCAAACTGAGCAAATTGAGCAAGAAAGGGGTATAAGTTAGGCGAGTTCTGTATAAATTTGTGTGTTCGAGTGAGCCTTTTTAGACTAGTTTGCTTGGCTGTGTTTCAAAATCAAACCAGAGGTATATCCCCACATTTGATGCAAGTTAATGTACTCCAATATAGCCCATACCCCCTAGTTAACTCTCACCTCCTCTCGTCTCTTGCAATCACCAATTTTTCTTCTCGCAGATTAAGAGTACACACGCATCGACTTTTCAGTCATCGGCCTAGTTAACACAATCCATCAAAGTGTACATTTGAGTTGTGATATCAAATACAGCTAACGAGGCTACTTGACTTAATAGATATCATAATCAGAATAGTTGTAAAGAAAATTCGATATTGTCGTAATCCAACAACGCAGTCAAAGTTACTATACATTTCTCATTATATTCATACTTCACAGTAAATACAACCACCGATGTCATTCCGAAACGCTAAACAACTCCTCCCATTTGGTCTAGAATACAAAGATATAACTGATTCAACTCATGAAACAGACACTCCGGAATTAACACTACCTGTCAACGGACCCCTCACACCTTTGGAAACATCTTCAGCCAGACAGGCGATCTCGATCCAACAACTCGTTTCTGATGGTCCATTCTATACTGGATCAATCTCAAATGCAATGCACCCAAACAAACTCAAACTGTTAAATACAGCTTCAGATGGTATACAAAGATATTCCGATAAGTATAAGAAGGTTAAAAGGATTGGTAGAACAATTGAAGAGCATCCATATCAACTAGAGCTTTTCCCAGACGAGTTATACTCCGTAATGGGAATATCAAATAGGAAGAAACAGAAGTTATTAGCCTTAAGTACATTCAAACTGAATGGTGGTTTGAGGGAATATGGAAATAGCGAGCTCTCAGAGGAAGACCAAGCGAAGTTGATGTTGGAGAAATTGACCGATATGGCGGAAGAATTGGATAATGGTGAAGAGAAGGAAGATGAAGGAGAAGTTGAAGAAGAGGATTTGGATGATGAATTTGATGAAGACGACGATGATGATTATAATGCAGAGAAGTACTTTGACGATGGAGATGAAGAAGTTGGAGGTGGGGAGGATGAAGCGGCGTTTTGATTTAAGCGTCGTGTTCATGACTGCAGTGAGTGGTTGAGATCTGTGGCATTTACGAAATCAAGAACGGCGACGAAGTGGGTTACAGCCGCCTTTATACAGCCATTATCGGTGGATAAGGCGATCTCAGTATTGATACGATGGTCAAACTTTCATCTACTGTGCTCGTTGCACTCATATTAACTCATGTTAAAATATCACTCCCACATCAGATATCCCAATCCAAAGTTAATACTTTATTAATAGACACAACTTTTTGTACTCCACGGCCTTGCTAAAGAGATCACTCAGAAGTTAATCGCGCTGATATAATCACTACCGCTCGAACATTACTCGAGTTAACATATAGATCTATAAGTAATACATAATAGCTCTCTACAAATTATTACGTATAAATTAACTTCCTATTTTCTATCTATATATATATGAAGTTTCATGTTGCAAATTATGTTTGCTTTTGCGGCAGAACAATTTGGTAGACTCAACGGATTGTTAGAGTTTGGATCGTCATTCTGAGTGGGTTTGGATTGGCTGGTATTATTTTTGACGAATATTAGCAGTTTGCACACTATCAAGGGTCACCCCTTCTAATGCTAAAGTCTAAACAGCTTGAACACTCTCTATAAGTCACAGATTGTTCTGCACCGTGAGCGCAACCGCCGGTAATGTGAGGCAATTGGTTCTCATCAAATTTCGCCTACCCCTCCTCGTGGTGAGGCAAAATTCCACTCCTCTCTCACCTACGTGGATATATCCAACTCAAAGGAAACCATCCCATTCCTCCCTTTAACATCCAACCATCTCCCAAATTTATGCTCCTTACTTGTGAGTACGAAAACCTTCAACTTCCCGTCAACCTCCACCGACTCAATTTTAACCACACAACCATTCACGTTATCCACCTTCCCTATCAACTTGAAGTATCTGAACCCATCTTGGGGAATTTGCCATACTTTGACAGTTCCATCAAATGAACCACTGATGAAAACATCACTAAATGGAACAGCATGCAAAGCAGTTATCCAGTAAGCTTGTTGTTCTGGGATTTGTCTGGTAGCATCTTCAACGTTTACTTCTGAAGATGCTTGAGTTGGAGTGTATTCATTTTGTAAGCCATGAGATAATCTTTGGGTGAACAAAGCCTTCTTTTTGGCTAAAGACCATAATGCTAAATTTCCATTATCTGAACCTGTTACGAATTTGGATTCATCCAACATTGAAACTACTTCTATAGAACCTTCATCTTGGAATGGATCTTCATCTTTAGATCTTCTCTTTTTTCTTTTCTTCTCGGTCGAATCACCACCACGGAAAGTCAATCTTGACTCTTCAGAGATTTTCCAGAACATGGCTGTTTTGTCACGAGATCCAACAGATACACAAGTGTCTCTTGAAAGAGAAGAAATGTCCACGATGTTATCTTGATGACCGTATAAAATTTCCAATTGAGTGAATTGGTTAATGGAATAGGTACGTATTCTAAGATCAGAACATGCAGCATATAATTGGTCACTATTTCTCTTGAATGTGATTGAATTTACAGCAGATCTTGTTTCCAAAACCTTAAGACATGCGAGATTTTCAGTAGACCAGATGATCAATCTGGCATCACTTCCACCTGTCACGACGTATTTCCCATCCGGCAGTGCTGCAACACAGTTTATACTAGCAAAATGGTTATTTTTACTATTATCTTTATTAAGAGTGGTATATTGAGAACCTCCTCTTGTATGCTTTATTCTTTTTGGTTTCTTTACATCTATGCTCCATTTGATTAACTCCATATCCTTTGAAACAGTATATAAAAAGGGATACTTGATACTCAAAGATGTCATATTTTTACTACCAATCCGATTATTTATAGTTTTGATTGATTCTAATTGAGGTGAGATCTTTTCTCCAAGGAATTTATAAATGAACCCTTTGTTTTCTGCTACATCGATTTGTAATCGTTTGGAGATATTTTCATCATCAAGATCTTGAGCGTCAAAATCGTCAGTAACTTCAGATGTTTTAAGGTTATCAAGATATTGTTTGGCTAATCTTCTTCTTTTATCGGCAGCATTTTCTTCTGCAAATTCTTCGTCCGAATCAAGGTCCGATGGGTTTCTTGAATTCTCTTCTTCATTATCTGACGCTGTTTCTGATGAGGAAGAATTGTCTGCATCTTCATCTCTGTTTGCTCCTTTTTGATTTCTTTGTTTGTTTTTGAACGTGTTGATGTTTTTAGTATGTCTATCGATAGGTTTGATTGGTTTGGTTGGTCTTTTCCTCTTTCGAGAAGGATCAGATAAGAATGGATCCAGCATGTTGTATGGAATTTTTTGAGATGAGCTGGAAAATTTAGAGCGCGAAATCGAAACCATGAGCGTAGCGAATGGTTAAGATCTAGCGCGGAGTGCAATAGGAACAGAATGTAGCGATGACTGATCCAGCTGGGGTAGACAGAAAATGTAGCGATGACTGATCCAGCTGGGGTAGACAGAAAATGTAGCGATGGCTGGATCCAGCTGGGGTAGACAGAATATGTAGCGATGGCTGGATCCAGCTGGAATACAGAGGAAGCAGAATATCTAGCGATGGCAGAACCTTGTAAGACACTGAACTAAATCTGAGTATCATATGGGTGATATCAGTAATTGTCGCCATCTGTTTTTCGTAGTACGAGCGGATCCCAGTAATTAACTGTGAGAGTAGTCTTGCATTCCTGTTGCCACAGCACAGTAAGAAATGATCTTAGCACAGAAGCATACATTTTGGGCATAGAAAGAGATGGGACTACCTGAGATTAGAAGTATTTACTATAAAGTTCGTCATTCCTACCACTCTTACTCAAACATATGATGATACATTCAAGTGCAAATCGTGAAATTATACGTATACATTATTAACTATCTAGAATGTGATCCGTCCTCAGTTTCTACTAGAAAAACACTCCCATCTACAAATCCAAGGCTCACTTTCGTGTTTCATCCATTTTTTTGCACCCATAACTTGTGGTCTGTGAGGAAGGATTGAAAACCTTCATCCACTCAACTTTAAACATTATTGAAACTCACTGACTTTTGGAAGTCTCCCAGATTACTCGAATTGTAGCTAGACCGATTGAGTAATCAGAATCGGTTAGAATGAACTTCTCGGGGTGATAATTGACTGACTATGGCCAAATTCGGAGACAATTCGCATACTAAACTCTTCACATTAATAGAATATTTGATAGTCATAATCACCATAATATTACAATCCGATTGTACCATCTATTTTAAAGGACTGCATATTACACCAAGTACATTGATGAGTTCAGAATACAACTTCTTTCTGTAGACATCCCCTCATATAAACACCCCAAGAGAAGCAGCCTTTGCTGCTATACCTATTTTGAATATTCTCTTCACAAAATGGTTCCAAATGTTTCCAAAGTTCCAAATTGGTTGCAAAATTGTGACGAAATTTGGAAAAAATTGCAACACATTTGAGATTGATACGGTTAAGGCTTCATTGGAGATATTACAAAAGTGATCTTGATATTATAGTGCAACGGTAAAAGTTGAAGTCAATGGTAAAAGTTACACAATTGGAAGTCAATTCTCCGTTTTCATAGTTTGGCCAGTTCAAGGTGAAGACTTTTGAGCGATACTCATGCCAATCTCCTATTGATAGAGTCGTGCTGTCTTTTTAACAGAACGACGAATTGATCGTGGCGTGGAAGCTGTTTGGATTTTGTAACCACTCGCTCCGAATTTGAGAGAAAACTATAGGTGATATTTACCTCTAGGCGTTGATTGTTTATGTTCACCTGCAATCTTTAAACTTACATCTGGTTCAATACTACTTGTATTAACAATACATTAAAGTCTTAAGTCTCTTCAAAATATTCACTTTGATACACTGAGACAGGAATATATACAGAAGAACTTTTATAAGTATTTCACCAAGGATGGTGTCCAAACCAAGGATGGTGTCCAAAACCAAGCATGGTGTCCATAATGGAGAATTAAAGCTTTACCCAAATCACTCAGAGATCACTCAGAGACAGCTCATCTATGACAATCATGATTGTCTAGTAGATCAGTTACAATTGCAACTCTACTATCCAGTCAATCAGACAACATTGTGGCCATTACGCCGTTGCTTCGGTTGGACAATGATGATCCAGTGTCTCTACCGAACATCTATCAAAAATAGAGGCCATAACTGCAGGCCGACTATATCTGACCTTCTCTTGATCATCGAATTCGCATACGTGGACAGTAGATACCGTGTACAATTAAGTAACCATCACACAGTTGGCCGTTCAATCATCCTCCAAAAGATCATCAATATCCGAATCATCCTGAGCGTCGTAGACGTCCTGGAATCTTTGCCTCTCTTCGTCGGCGAATAAATCAACAATCGCCTGTTTCCTCTTTTCACTACTTCTGGTTTTCTTTCCCCAACCAAACACTTGTTCATCCTCCACCAATTTCCTTTCGATCTCTTCCTTTTCTTTCCTTAATAATTCCGGCTTTTCTGCCTTTTCAGTTTCATCAAGAGACACCTGTTTTTTGAGTTGTTTATTCATTGCCCATTTTGAATAAATACCACGAATCATCAAATAGATACTAAGGCACATAGCGAGACGCAAGTATTTGGTGACAACTTCCTTTTCCACATAGTTATAGATGAAGTCGAATAAGGGAGGCTCTTCGATGATTTCTGACATGGTGATGTTATTGCCGTTGAGTTTTCAAGTCCGAAAATGCGTTTGCTTAGAAATGTTTGATTCGGTGCGAGCATTTTTTTCGCGGAGGTTCCAGGAGTAAGCTTTGACAAAAAGGATACAAAGATTGACGAGGATGGTAGTGAGAGTTTTCACTGGAAGCGGGCGATGATTTTCCTCGCGAGACTTGTTCAGTGGGAAATATTCTCAACTAAAATTGCAAGTTACCCCAGATAGTGGGTTTCCGTGGTAAATTTTCTGTCGCAGGAAGTTTAGCGAGGATTCTGCATTTGAAAATCAAGGTACCGAGAAATTATGTCACTATTTACGGTAAATAGTGAAAAAAGGTCTTACCGAAGCATTTTAAATTTAGTGAGGAAATATTTCGCTGGAAAAAGTTTCCTTAGCGAGGTTTTCTAGTCTCACAGGCTTTCATGGAAAAAGTGAATCATAAGTCTTACCCAACTGAATTCGAAAATTCCTCTCATGCTTTATGATTTTACTGCCAGCCACTGTTACTGCTGATTTGCATCCCAACGTTCCACCATACATATCAATTTAATCACTTTTATGATTATTTTATGGAGAGAACCAAATAAAGAAGTATTGACAGTTGGTTGTATTGTAGGTATTAGGATGTTCGTACTGTAGTGATTAGAATGTTCGTATCGTAGTGAGTAGAATGTTCGTACTGTAGTTAGTTGAAGTTCTTACTGTAGTTAGTTGAAGTTCTTACTATAGGGAGAGGATGTTTGTACTGCAGACTGACTAGCTGTGCAAGTGAGTACAGAACGTATTCGTTCGTATTCACTACACACGCACCTCTCAGGTACTCCACACTCACTCTCGAGGAAGCTCCACGCACTTGAGAATGTCGCACCGATAACAAAGGTTTGCGTGCCAACATTGCATGAATGCCCGACGGCTCTATGTCCAACTTCGTCATGCTTACTTATTAGGTCTATATAATTTTCGGACTTAATTCATGCACCAAAATTTCCTACGCCGGTCAAATCTCAACAACCATCTTGCCTCCGTGCTGAAACACCACAAAACAGGGCTACCGTGAGGTATTTGCAGCAAAATTAGATTTTAGTTCCATCAATGAGATTGAGTTGCCTGTGGGGTTTACGAGAGGCTAAAAATCTCGTAATTGAAATAATTGCTGTCAACAATAACTAATTATAGGAATTAATGCAATGAATGTATGTGTGTATTTTCTCCATCATCTAGACCAGTAGAAGTATTGATGCATGCACACTCAAATTCTTGGTCTGCATATATGTCGTAACTTTGACTGCATATTCCGCAAGTCTGGTGCACGCTAGCATGTTTAAACATGTGAGTTGGTTGTATGAATTGTTTAGAAGTAAAGAATGGCTGTAGGCGAGGCAAACAATGACAGTCTGGCGGACCCTTCTATGCTCATGAACAATCAGGAGCTATTTGTTGAGCCAACTCAGTAAATTAAATAGACATCATTTAACACACCGTATAGTCTCTATTCTCAAAGTCTTTAACCAAGAGAAGTTGAACGCACGTTTATACCAACATTCATACTGCAAGATGGACGTTGAGAAGTTAGTTAAGCACGTTCAACACATCCAGCTCATCAACTGCAACGGGTGAATACTTTTAGTAGGATAGGAAATTATTAGATGCGAGTGTTGGAATTGATAACAAGATTTGAGCGAGTTGAATACATAGTTTCGTGAGCTAAAACGGCAAACACCGCCGTGTTCGCCAGTTGCGGCAATTACGACAGCGGCCAGTTAGCACTAGGCTACGAGCTACAATATAACGACTAGCTTCCATAGCATTCTGCCATATCATTTGCGAGAAGTCTACACAAACTCAGCGTATAAAAAAGGGGGAACATCAGTGCACATCGCAGTACAGCAAAAAGATATTATTGGTATACTTACTAAATATTGTGTGTTAGGACTTGACAATGTAAACGATATTTGATGCATTCTATAACGGTCAAGCTAGTTTCGCTTAGTAGTGCTCCCCACACTGAGCTATATTTAACCCCAAGAAGTATTTTTTAGCCATCCTTTTCGCAGCAGATGTACTGTTCAACTCCTGGAGTACTATAGTTTGCAGTTGAGTGCTATTACGCTGAGATTCTGATATTAGAGGCTTTTTCTTTTGATGACTGTACGAAGCGAAAATACTCTTCTTTCAGATGAAGCAGTGCTTAGTTTATTTTCCGAAAAGCCCTAAAATGAAGCAGGTCGTCAATAGTTACCGGCAAGTAGGCATGGTGTACTCCACTATCAGGATCTTCCGCAATATAATTAAGCTATCAGTAACGTATAGCCGGATGCGCGTTATCATGCCTGAAACGACTTCACCCACAGCATACTCTGAAGAATTGTGGGGGAAATATTCTCAGAGAACCCAGTAACCACATAGGGTCTTCTAGCTGTCTTTTGGTATTTTGCACCAAGTTGTCCGAAGTCGACATCTTCGTCTTCCCACAGGTTCATTGCATCACCCAACGTGCTTGATAAGCTTTGTTGATAGGTGCTTGATAAGCTTTGTTAATACGTACTTCACAAGCTTTGTTAATACGTACATGTCTATGCGCATAGCTTAAATCTTCGGAACTTGACGTCCAGATTGACGTGGCTCGCTAGGAGGTTACTCGCTTCGGAAATTTAGGTCCAGTTTGACGTGGCTCGCTATGAGATTATTCGCTTCGGAAATTTAGGTCCAGATTGACGTGGCTCGCTACGAGAGCACTCGGATGTTGTTGCCCATCCAATTAAAGCACCTACGTGGATGCTCACAACTCCTCGTCCGAAAACAACTCCTCCTCTGGAAAATCTCCAACCTCCACCTGCTTCGGTCTCACAAAACTGCCATGCTTCTCTCTGCATTCGAAAATCCTCACGCCGTCAATACTACCATTATTTTTCCCTACTGGTTCATCGAATTCCACTCCAACCCACTCACTTTCACCGCCATCGAGTACATTAATGCTGCCTACGTATTTCACCACTCCTCTTCTTTCTGAGCTTATATTAATAATACGACATCTATCACCAACCTTGATGTTTTTCACCACTTTTTTATCTTCTTCGGAAGCTTCCAATACTGCTGCTTTATACCCTGGGTTGAATCTACCAAGACCGGAATTCTTCTTCCAACTTAAAACGGAATCTCCTCTTTTTTGATAATCTTCTTCCAGAAGTTTGAATTCAAAATCAGTGTTTGATTCGGAGTACAAATCAGGAATTGAAGAATCTGGATTCGTATCAATTACATGTAATCTAGAGTATGAAATAAGTTGAATTGAACTGACAAATGTTGAGGAGTCACTCGATGGGTTATAATTTGATGGATCAGAAATTAAGATTGAATCATTTGATGATGGAATTGGATAATATTGAATCTTTTGGAATTGAGGTGGTATTCCTGTGATTTGTTCAAGACGAGACTTGAGGTGGGAGAAACTCCACTCAGGGGAGATCTTTCTTTCCAGGGAGGTGTTACTGGAGGTGACGTATATGTTGATGTCCATTTGGTTACTAAGTGTGGTAATGATTTGTTTGCAGAAATGCGAGTGTAAACAGCGAGCACCTCATCCTTTGAGCGCAGTAACCGCGTAGGTCTAGTCACTACGTAAGTGTTAGCGTAGTTGTAGTCACTATGTAAGTGTGTGCGTAGTTGCTATCATTGAGTAGGTATGATTTTAATTGCCACCTAGTGTGGGTGTACTAAATAATAGATGCTGCAAAACATTAGACGACCAGTGCTTAGAGATCACGGACGGAAATGTACCTGACGGTAGTAATACTATCAGATGAGACACCAAGTGGACTCAATCCAATATACGACTTTCATAATAACGACCTAACTACAGTTTTGCAAGCAACTTAATCAATAGTCTTGATTGGTATGTGCTAATGTTACACTCTTAACATCTTTCCAGCGGTTGCATAAGCCGCCACAAGCTGTACGATTACACTTATACGTTAAAAAATTAAGTTTACTGCTAACTCTATATCAAATTGTACTTTAACGAACTAACTCACCTGGTGGAAATGTTCAACATTTTCCTTTATATTAACGACACTTCCGTTAAGTTATGTCGTAGTTACGGTGTTGGTAAGGTTATCTCACCTATCATGGTGCAACTGCAAAACCAACTAGAGCTAATGTGGGTTCAACATAGCCGCACTTAACATCTAGTACATCCACAAGTAGAGCCTTGAACGGATCGTTACAAACAAGCTGCCAATAGTTCTTGCGACAGTCAAATTAACGTAAACCAATGTGAGACACCCAGTTTGAAGCTCACGCTTACCATGACAACGTATTTACTCGGTGGTCCCTCATCGCAACATTCGGTGACCTACATTGACGCCTCCACCACGTCATCCAACTCCAACAACCCACTCCCGACACTCAACTTAAACCCCATCACCACATCGGCAACACGCTGACACCTTTCAAACAAGGCCCTGCTCTCCTTGTCCACGTCATGCCTTACCCTCTCTTCCTCTATTTTTTTACCTTGCAACTCACCTTCCAAGTCAATATATACCTTATTTGACTCATACTTGATTCCTCTTGTATTTTTCTCCAACTGTTCTATCAGAACCTTGGCCACATCACCTTCATGTTGCATTATTTCGAAATCAACGTTATATTCATCTTCCATTGATGTGTGTTTACTTGAAAGTGTATCTAATTGATCTTCATATTGAAGCAATTTTTCCACCAAATTATTGACATTTTCTTGTAGCTTCATTAGATCGTCTTGATGAGCATGAAGTTTTTGGTTGACGTCATTTCTGTAGGTTAATAAGGAAACCTTCTCATCGTGGAGCGTTTTGTTGATAATGGACAGGTCATTGGATAGAGAAATTTTGAACTCTTCACCAAACCTTTCAACCATTGAATTGTAAGTTTTTAGGAAATTCTCTAGGGACTGTTTGTTTAATGTAAGTTCTAGGTTCTTTTCGGATAATTCTCGTTGAAGATCATTTAAAGAAAATCCATGAGAATCAATGGACTTGGAAAGTGAATCTCTTTCTGAATTAAGATCATCTATTTCTTTTACGGACATTCCCTTTTTGATTATTTCCTCTTCCAGTTGTTTCACTTTGGTCAATACTTCCTCCGATTCCTTTTCTCTATCTGATATTTCTGATTTCAATTTCTGGAGAGTTTTCTCCCAATCAACCTTTCTCGAAAGCATTGTTTCCACATAAGCCTGGAATTTGACAAGATCCTCATCGAGAGCATGACTTTTCCTTTCTGCTGAATTTAGTTCCTCCAACTCTTTTTGAAGTTCATTATTTTGGATTGAAAGGCTTGAAGTCTCTGCCTCGTATGTCTGCACTTCTTGTTGGATTTTACCGACCAAATGATCAAAATCAAGTTTCATTTGAGAGAAGTATTCACTGTAATCATCTTTCTCATTAATGAATTCAATATAACTTTTGTTGATATAATTGATGAAAATATTATCGAATTGGTCGTCCCTACTAATATCTTCATTGTGTATGTCATCGCCCAAAACCTCCACGTTCCTGATTACTTTAATAAGCCAATGAAGCACTCCAAGAAAAGAGGGCCAATTCTGACCCCCAACAGCGGAAATTTGACTTCGATTAACACTCTCTAAATAAGGATAATCAAGACTCTTCAAAATAGAATATACTTCCAATTCAATCGAGCGTTGGAAATCGTAATAAGGATCGATCCTGCCGTATAAGAATCTAAAAATTAGGATGAAATCCTTTTGAGTGGGTTGTTTAAGTGATCTTAAGGTCACATTGTGATTCATCTCAATCTCAAATTTATGAGAAATTAAGTAATCATAGATCTCTTGTTGAATGGTTGATTGATAAGGCTTTTCTCGTAACGGACGGGAATCGGTGGGTAATGATGGTACTGGTGTTATTATTGGTATTGGTTGAGACGATCCTGATGATGGTGCTTGTTGGAGGATGTTAAAACTCCGACGTTTGTTGGTGGACGCGGGTGTGGAAAGTAGAGACTTTCGTTTGATTGTTGATGGTGTATTGTCTCGTTGGATGAGTAGGGAGGACCGAGTGGCGGAGCCTATGGAGAGTCGATTGGCTGGTTTTCGAAGGTGGGACATGTTTACTAAAATGTGGTGATGTGCGAGAGTGACTTTTGTTAGCGCGAAATCATAACAAACAAACAATCTCGCAGCGAGATGTTACCGCGAGAGTCTCAGCAAGAAAACTTCCGCGTAGCGGTATGGTGCTGTACGTAGATCTTGTTGTAGCAAAGAAATCGTTGAGTGTAAGGGCTAACCTGTTGCTACTACTACTGCAACAAACAGTAGGAGCATCAGGTGAAGTAGTTAGCATTCATGGCACGATAATCATCTACTCTACGAGCAACTGTCCCCACAAGGATTCATATATACCTATACAAGAGTTGGACGCAAACTATCGCAAGGCAGATCTTACCCTGATCACTACTATACGCACAATAATTCGTTCCCTTAAGTCTTACGGTCTTCACTACACTAAGATTACTCTCCAGGTCATGAGAATTCATTTTGCAGCCACATTTTCAAAGTTGAGAGAGGTGTGCCAGTCTCGAGTCCCAATTCAAAGGATTGCATCGATTTAGTGGATTGATTTTGTGAGTGCTTCTATGACTCTGAGTATATGCGTATGCATTCAGAGATGAAGCGGCGTTGTCGAGGTGATCAACAGGTAGTTTGGGGACCTATTCCCACATTCCTTCTGTAAGGAGTCTACACTCGTAATGCTGGTAATCTTCGAAAGACCACTCCTTATGAAGCCGTCAATTACATAGAGAGCACCGCATATAAATTCAAGATTGCTTCGATAAATCACCATATATGACGCCTTATCATTTCGTCACTTGGCTTGAAAATTTCTCCTAGGCAACACCACCATTTTGTATCCAATTTAGGATCTCATCACCGGTGTTATGTAAATCTTAGTGTGCCGTAAATCGTAAGTTAACAATCAATGCACCTCAAATTACGTCTATAAAATATTTTTTGCATCATTTGCAGATCATTCTATACGATCCAGGAGTAACGTAATTTGTGTGTTTAGACGGATATGACCAAGGCTGGTTTTTCCGTGTTTGTGAGAGTTTGTGGTGCTGCTTGTTTGTGGTTCTGCTGATTGGGCGTACTCTTTATTGCAGCAGATGTCTGTATTTGGGAGGTTTGTGAGAATCAGAGTGTTTGGGTTTGTGAGAATCAGAGGGTTTGTGAGGTTTGTGAGAATCAGAGGGTTTGTGAGGTTTGTGAGAAAAATCAACCATTTGAGAGGTCTAGCAAAATTCTTTAAAATACTATAACCATTTATAAACTAATCTCATAATTCTGCTGCGATTCTCATTTGTCTGTTATCAGATTACCGAGGTAATTGGAACTGTCCACCACACACCAGATTGCTAATTTACTGATATGGATTATACTCCAGGCACCTTCATGTGCAGGGATTTGCAGTAGTGGTGGAGATAGATCACTAAGGTAATCTGGGATGCTGGTTTCCGCATCATGATCTTTAAGCTGGCATACTCAATGGTGATGGTACGAGGTAAGCCCTTCAATTGGTTTCTGCTAGCAATACTGTCTTGCTGCAATATCTACCTCACCTCTTCAAAACTTACATCAGTGTGCTAGTCAGTCCCTTCAGCCTTGCTTCACTTGGAACGAATGTCTTCCGTTCTACCCCTCCTCCATGACCTTCTCTTCTCTGCCTCCAATTTCTTCTCTGCATGCCTGCGCAGTTTTGCACCCAAATTTCAAAACCACCATTAAAGTTTGCGTGCAATATCCTTTTAGACTGTTCATGTTATTGTAGCTATCGTTGGGAGTGCAGATTCGATCTCTCATGCGTGGTTGACTTTATATTTATGTATACCTAGGTGGGTGATTTATTTGCTTGTCTATCAGTTGCTACAGTAACGACGACTCAGCTCCACTCAATACAAAAGTGCTGAGTGGGAACTTAACAAGTAGACTGTTCTTGTAATCTATATTTAGAACTGCATTCCTTCAATAGCCAGATCTTCGGGCCGCTATCTATATTAAAAGTGTCCAATACAACTATATCAAGGATAATACCTCTCTAATACGACTGCATCTCGTATTAATGACTCCCTGGTTGCCTTCTCATCTAGTGACTTCAACTATGATTCTCACCTATTCTCCATTGCAACCCTCTTCGCTCGTGTTCGGTAGCTCGCTCTGTCGCTCGTTCTGTTCACTCGTGTTCTGTCGCTCGTTCTGGCGCTCGCTGCTGTGCTGGTAATTTTGCTGGCTTTTAAAAACGCTGGTAAATCCCAATGCACGAAATCCCCCCCAATCAATCCAAATCCTTCCCAATCAATCTGAATCGCCCCAAACTGACTACACTCCTCTTCTGTACTTCCATTCTCTATCGCTCTTCAACAAATCTCCCGCCTATATACATTTGCCATTCCTTTGTTGCGCGACAAAAACAAACAACCCAATCACTAAAACACGTAGCCATGTCAGGTAAGCCAACAACTCCAGTTGGGTCGCCAATCACATCACCAATCGCGTCATCTAGAAGACTTCATGATGTCACCACTCCACCACCAAATCGAGTTCTTCCTTCAATAAATCTAATGACTCCAGGTAGAAGAACCTCCACCAAATTATCCTCATTAAAAACTCCAGAACAACCCTTATCTTCAAGGAAAGCAGTACCATTCAGTCCATCACTAAAAAGAACCAACTCAAACGCCGATCATTACAAATCTCCTGGTTACAGTAGTCCTTATTCGCAATTGAAGACTCCAAGATTCGATGGTGAAACTCAAAGTACTCCAGGTGGTCAACTTGCAACTCCAGGCGGGACCACAGGTACACCGGGGGCAAAAACTCCCCAATTCTTTCAATCTGCAAAGAAACTTTTCCAAGAACCAGAGAACGATCTTAAGGAGATATCGTCGGCATTAAAAAATAGGCTAAGTTCGGCCTTCAGTAAGTTGAAAGAACCAGACGATGGAAAATTGGTATTTACAGAATTATCCTTCGAGTCAAAAGTACTGCCTACAAAGGTACGGCATCCAGAATTAACCCCGTGGACTCCTTCGAATTCATCTCAGAAATTGAACTTGAATTTACAGACACTTGAACAATCGCCTTTACCAAGAATGAACTCGTCAGCCATGTTTGCACAGTCTCCAGGAACTTCCCACTTTCAAACATATTTCAGTAATGAACCCGAAGAGGAGCCAATGCAACCGATAAACATTCCATCACCTGATGAATCTTCCGCTCATAGTGCCCTAATGGCTGCCTTGAGCAAAGAGAGGGAGAGGCCCGCTCCACTAAGGAAGAAGACACCGTCTGCAACCTCCACGCCCACACCAAGCTCAGCTAACTTAGCAAAGCAACCTCGACCTCAAGAGGTTAACATTTTTCAACAAACTGTCAAAAATGGTAATCACAAAGAAAATGACCCTTCAAGCTATTCATTCGGTAGGCCCAAAAGCGAAAACTCAAATCCTTTTCAACTTGGAAAACACATCACACGCAGCACCACTCGAAGTAACCCCAGAAGTACTACTCCCCCACAAAAGTCACAGTCTCCAGTAGCTACTCCAACAAAACTTCCACGTCTCACCACAGAACTACCCAAAAGTAACGAAAATGAACAAGAAGCCGTGATATCTTTGATGGCCTTATCTTCCCCAAGACCATTTACTCACTCGAGAAATCCTTCCAGAGATAGTCATTCAAGGCAGCACAGTTTGCACAGTATAAGCCCATCGAGTCCTGTTCATTTAACGTTGAAGCCGGTGTTACCTCCGATCACTGGGATGATTGGATCCGCGGCGGTTTTGGTCAGTCCGAGACTGGTTGTTGATGATGATGAGACCGACGATGAGGTTAGTGATGTTACGGATGATAACTAGGAAATCAAGCAACGAACCACGAGCGAACCACGAGCGAAGCGAAGATGTGTGGTGTGCAGTTACAAGCGACCAAATGGAACCAGGTTGTGGAGTGCACTATATCAGGCACTATCAGAGGCAACAGTCACTTCACCAACTTTGGATCAACTCAGAAAATAGAGACTACAGACACAAAGAAACAGATGTTACATGATATATAAGTCATGCAAGTAGAATTGTACTTTCCGTGTATAAAGTAATGATTATTCACCGGTCACTTGTGATAGTTGTAGGACCAAAGAGTGTCTCCCGAGAGATGTAATTCTCGTAGGCTGTCGTAAAATTTCATGCAGTTCATCGTCGGTAGAGTGGATGAGGGGCTAATAGAAGAGGACTATAATCGCAACTCCGACTCGAAGTTGTTGATAGTTTTCGAGTAGTGCTTCCGAAAGCACTACGTCACAGGCTGCGCAAAAGGACAGAGAAGGCAACATCGGTACTCAGTGGGACGCTCATTACAAACACTGCATGCCAGCACTGCACTGAAAGGACATGGCACAGTACTAGAGGAGATGCATGTCATCACAGAAAAGGTGAAGGAACTGACAAGACAACATCGCTTGGCAGGAATTGGTTCTTAGGATTGCAGCCCGTGTGATGCCAAGTCGAATCCACTCATGATCAAGACTACTATCGACACTACGATCACCTCGACTACGAGTGACCTCGACTCCCTCGCTCCTACTCACAATCTTCAACAAGAATTTGCACAATGAATATTAATAATGCACGATCGGAGACGTTACCAGGTGGGGATTGTTTTACTTTCATTATTGACGGGATTCAGGCTCGGTTATGAAATAGAGATTTAAGCAGTGCGGCCGAGGAACCAAATTAAATTTCGGTTGTAACTGAATGCGGCTGCAAAATGTGTAAATTTAAGGTATTTCACGAAAACCCTTGGGAATGAGGCTAACGTCGAGCACGTCATTAATTTAGATGTATGTTGGGGTGTAATTGGGGAGGCTAGGTACATGGGGAATGGTGATTAGATTAAGACTTTTGTCGGGTAATGGTTGGGATACCAATACTGAGAGAGTGTGCGCAATATTCCATATAGTGATTCGGCGGAAGAAGAGAGTGTGCGCAAAATCCCTAGTAGTGGTTCGTAGACCTCGATAGAATCTCCAAGACAACCAATAGAACAGTTGACAAAAGGAGTACAAAACGACACAGGCAAACGATACTGTTTGTCTTGTTTGCAGATCAACAACTCAAAAAAACAGCTTGAACAATAAACACCTCAAACAAACGATTTGAACAATCAGATAAGTTTACGTGTAGACTTCTCTTCGCTTTCTACTCGCGTCGCTCTCACCTCGTGTGGATCATTTTCACATGTTGCAATTCCAGAATTACTCCCTATTACGTCCATCTTATTGTTCCATTGTTATTTATCCGGATACGTTCGACACCTGCCAAAGTGGAATAACCTATAAACACAAATTGAGCAAATTTGTAGACTGCAAATTCTTCAAGGGTTCTGATATTGTGAAATTGGATTTTGTGACTGGACGACATTTAGTATTTTTAGCAAGTATTTTGAAATTGACATTACCTAGGATACATGAATAATATTGAGTTGAGAAGTTGAGATAAGGTGATATGTTGATGTAAGTTGATATAAGGTAATACAATGTGTCGAGTTGATACAAGTAGATACAAAAATGACATAAAGTTGACATAAAAGTGACAAAAAAATGACATAATTAAATGACATAAAATGTCACATATCCTACAAATATTACACAGATGGTACATGACACGAAATCTGATTCGTTGTATCATGTAACACTGTTATCTTATGTAGTTGTAGACCGTATTGGAAGGGTGACTGTAATCTCCACCCAATTATACAATTCTGATAACAACGAAGCCAAGTTCTTGAATTCAATAGAAAACAAACCAGCTTGTTATTGAGTACAGTTGAAGAAGAAGCAAGGTGTTATTGAGCTCAGGTGACTGTAGATGGGCCCATTAAGGTGTGATCCCTCATAACCAATAGGGTCCCCAAAATTAGTCATTCCGCTATCGGCCTTTACCATCACGTGACCGGTTTTACCTTAAATCTGCGAAGCTCTTCAGATCTAACTAAATTTGTCATCACCAATGAAAGTCTTAATCTTATTACATCCAACAGCAGTCACTGATGAAGGACTTGTAAAGGACATCAAAGCAAAGTACCACAACGAAGATGTAGAGCAACAAATAGTTGATCGTGTCTCCACAGGAAAAGTGGTTTTACTACCTGAAACCTTTGATGTTATTGAATACGTGAATCCAAATGCAAATAAAACCATCCCGGCCGTGTTGATTGAATTACTTTACGGTTCGTTAACGTTTGATGGAAAATTGGTAGGCAATTTACCTACAGATCAAGGATTAGATGCTTTAATGGCTGGATTTGTAGAAGTTGATAATGACTGGGTGAAGCCAAAACCAGTGGAGGTTGTTCAATTGAAGAGAAAGGTTAAGGAAGTGAAGAGTGAATCTGGAAGTAATGATTTGTCGGGTTTCAGTAAAGCTGGGAAGAGTGACTTCTCTGGGTTCAGTAAATCATCTCCAAAACTGCCTCTTGATAGCCCTAATGATAAACGTAAGCTTGCTTACTTCAGTGACTCCGACTCAGAGGAAGATGCAACCAATTACATCACAGAAAATGACCTTGTAAAGAATATCTCGACCTCAAACCTTATAAGACCCAAAGAATGTGTTATGCCAGAAGGTGGAAAGAGAAGAAAAGCATGCAAAGATTGTACCTGCGGGTTGAAGGAAGAGGAAGAAGCTGCATCGGGAAAGCAAAGGAGTTTGCAAGATTCCATATTGGGTAATATGGCTCAAAGTGCTACCGCTGAAGCTATTAAGATTGAAGAGAGATTGAAGGTGAATTTCAAGGAGGAGGAGTTGGCAGAAATTGACTTCACGATTGAGGGGAAGACGGGTGGTTGTGGTAGTTGTAGTTTGGGAGATGCTTTTAGGTGTGATGGGTGTCCTTATTTGGGGTTGCCTCCATTCAAGCCTGGTGAAGTCATCACGATTGGCGGAATAGAAGATGACTTTTAGGTCCGAGAACTGGAGAGAGTGGCTGGAGGCTGCTCCCATTGTGACAGAATTCAAAGTCAAAGTAAGGACACATTGCACACCGGAGGTAAGTTACCCAGAGATAAATATACTAAAAATGGAAAATAGCTGGTAATTAGGAACACGGCTTAATAGAATAGCAGTTAATTCATTGTAGGTTATAACGGTTCTCTTCAGAGTGTTATGTAGGAGTCAACATAGAGGGTCAATGTTAGAGGTGATTCAACCTCTATTGTAATTGTACAGATGAATTTTACAGCGGGCTTTGTCTGTGCGCAACTCTCTGTTCCACGACGTGCTGTGGGATAATGGAGGCAGAATGAACAACTGTATACTAACTTTTTAATTCTATTCCGATGGAATACTTTATGGCCAATATTTTCAATTCTATGCTTCTGGTGATGACCTCCCCTTGATTGAGTGACTTAGCTGTACATTTACTTTCAATGGTCTGGCTTGACCCGGGGAGCTTGGTAAGCAATGCAAGTCGGAGCCAGTATTCTGTTGTGAATGCAATCATTCCAATGCTCTGTATTCAGTTGTAAGATAAGAAGTGCTTAGTCCATACAAAGATGCGTTGTACGTCATAGGATACAAAGACGTAAAATTAACACCACAGGCATGATACTATACTTGGCTCAGAGAAATTCTAGTGAGGTGAAAATCTCTCAATGCGTAGGTGGATTGGGTAGAGATCGGTCGTAAGACCATCGGACGTAATTGACCTACCACGTTAAAGCCGATGCTGATCTCTGTACCCATCTTACTGACAAGAAACCTCGAATTAGTTAATATCTGGAGTTCAACACCCACTCAAGTGCCTAACCACCGTAGAACCTGGTCCCCAGTAGTCTCCATTCTAGATACTAAGATTACTATTATCGAATCTAGTACAAACGTCAACCTCATTTTGCCACATATCAAGT
The DNA here is from genome assembly GCA_030570035.1 of Kodamaea derodonti. Lineage (NCBI taxonomy): Eukaryota > Fungi > Ascomycota > Pichiomycetes > Serinales > Debaryomycetaceae > Kodamaea > Kodamaea derodonti. The sequence continues at coordinate 368,816 of JAJLUU010000011.1, forward strand.
AGACATTCTGATCTTCGGCAGTATAAGATCCGATTTTGTACCTTCTTAAGGCTTAACATTCTGATGCAGTGGGGGATTTGAGATGTGACAGTATAAGCTCAAATGCAAGGTGATTGTAACTCAAGCTTGCGTTAAACCATACATGTGTAACAAGGGCTCAGTAGGGGCCGTAAGTAGCGGTGGCTGTGAAAATTCAGCAGTGGCCGTGGAAAGTACGGTGATGCTCATACGGTTAAGCTGTGATCTTCCGTATTCGCCCGCGCGCCGTAGAGTTTTTTTAGGACCTAGGATCTGCTGGAGGTAATATTGACCGGTGTGCCACGCGGAATGCCTTTACATGTCTGGGCGAGTCTCGTCTTCGATGGATGTTTGGTTGAGTAGTATATCTTTGTAAAGATTAAATATCTCTATGAATATTAAATATCTCTATGAATTAAATATCTCTATGGATATTAAATATCTCTATGAATTAAATATCTCTATGAATTAAATACCTCTATGAATATTAAATATCTCTAAATAAATATTAAATATTTCTTCAATAAATTACGTAAGCTGTCAAAAAATTACGTAACTTGAATAAATGCGACTTAGCGTCATTTTCTTGGAATGGCGTAAATCTCATTAATACAGATTGAACCTGCTAAGTAAATACCATACCACTTATCTCGGTCATCTCCTTGAACATCATTGTAATCAACTCCTGATAAGTGCATTCTACCTTACTTTTTACCATGAAAATCACTTCTGAAATTTTCACTCTTATCCGTCTTGAAAGTACAGATGGCCACTTATTACCTGAGTGAACCTTCAGTATCACTTGGGGTTTATTCGGCCCCTGAGATTGATCCCACATGGACCTAATTTTCGTAATAGACCCTGATACATATCTCATTCTCATTGGGAAAAGCCTTTCCTTTTTCCTAATTTATATTTTTAAAGGTTTGCCTACAGCAATCTGAATGTTCCAAGTATAAGTGAGGTTTAGTAATATGCGTTCAACACTAACCAGAAATTGTTAATTATAAACGTACAAGTACGATGTACTAAAAAGTTAAAATAAAATTTTCACTTTAAGAGAGAGTTGTAGCACAATACTTAAAAGTTCAATGATTGTGATAGATTGACTGGGCTGTAGTGCTGACCGAGATAGAGATTTTGACAGGTGATCTTTTTCTCACTAGTTTGGCCAACTGTTGGTATTGTCCCTCCCGAATACCGTTGTAATTTTTCTAAGGACAATTGTCGCCCTTCCACATTAAGCTTCATAAACAAGACTTGACTCAGCTTCGTTTGATTACGGATCTTGATGCTTATTGTTGGATTCTTCCTTAGGGTCGTCATATTTTTTGCAACCAAAAAATATGACGAACACTCTGCAGACATTAACAATAGCAATATAAATGACAATGATTATGCAATAAAGGTTGATCACAAGTTTGGTTTTCGGATGAATGCACGAGGTTAGAGATGTAATTGTGATTAAGAATAGCGAGGAGAGTTGGAGGAGACTTGGAGGAGACTTGGAGGAGAGCTGGGGGAGAGTAGACTTGGATGGAGAGAAAAAAGATGTTGGAGATGTGGAGTGATGAGATGCAATATCACGCAGAGTCTCCCAAACTTCGTAGTCGTACTTCAATGTCTCTAAATATAGTTTCAAGCGTCACAAGGCACACAAGATATACGGGCTAGATTCACACTAAGACCGAAATTAATAAGTATGTATTTTTTTGGCTCGGTGGAGTAAATGGGTCAGAATGTAGGTACGAAATGTTCCGATTGTTATATTGTTGGGGATGCTAGATGGTTCCATTGTGACGTAGTACTCAGTTTCAATGTTGACAGGTTCAGCAGAAAATCGTGTTAGACGTGCTTTACCCGACCACTGACGCATTGGCTAGATCTGTTTCTCAATAATTTGGTAGAGTCGTGGGGACTAGAACTTCCAGGGAAAATGCATGATTGAGAAAGTGCACAGGCTTTGCTTCACAGAGAACAGTATTTCCTTTGTGTACTGAGTATGTGTGGCGCTTGAAGGAGATCCAATGAGTAGAGTCAATACTCTCAAGTGTTGGGCTTTAAGGGGAATCCTGCCAATGAAGACCTCAAAGTTTTCTCACGATCTTAATAATAATAATCGAACATAGCCGTCTCATTTTCACATTCCTAGAGACATAGATTATTACTTTACACAAAGCAACAGTGCGGAGACAAACAATAATCCAGGGAGAGGCATACGAAGTTGTCCCCTCTGTTGATTCATTCTGTTGATTCTGTGGTTTCGTACGATCTCGTCAACGCCCACGACAATCTCCAGAAAGTTAAACCTAAAATCAAACAATAAGCAATCTTGATTAAAGTTTCTCATGTAATTGCAACCCCTGAGATTTTGAACTGGGATGTCCAAGTGAACCTACTAAATAGAAATTACATCACACCTTCATTAAACCTGTTCCTCTTAAAAGCGAGGAGATGTTTGTGTCTAATATGCTTACTCTTTGTGATTCACCAATTGTGATTCAGTATTTGTAATTCGCACTAATTTCAGTTCCGTCTAAACTTGGACTTAATACCGGGGAAAGTTCGTATGTTAGCCAGTGATGACTTCATGCATTTACAGAATGAAGAATGTTGATAATTATAACGATGCATAATGTGCCGTACGTGCATTTGAATCGTATTGTTATTGACGTCCTATTATTTAACATATGACAAGTGAGTGGTTGCTTTGTTTAAAGTTTAATTTGGGTGATTTAGATTGAGTATCTTGTGATATAGTTTATACAATAGGTAAACAGATGAAATAAGGAATAACAACAAAACGAACTTACACCCGAACAACATCCGCACACTAACCGAAGCGAAGTTTGGTCTGTAGGCTTGAATAGCTAACCTCTCTGGCTCTTTGTGGATGAGCAATTTATGTACATTTGGAGGGCTAAAGACCCAAAGGGGAAAGGATTTGGAAACCTGAGCGAAGCCATGTTGCTTGGTGTGCATTTGTGAAGTAGTAATTGGCAACGGATCGATCAGTTGTTTGGCGCAATTGTGATCTACTTGTCCAGCAACTCTTCGCTAACTGCTTCGATTACAGTTGGATACTTATTGGGCAACTTGACCCGTTAAGAGAATCTGAATCTTAGAAACTAAAACTAACGCCTGAACGAGATTACAAACGAGATTACAAACGAGATTGAACAAACAAGACAAAGATTGAATGAACAAGAACGAATGAAAAGAATGAACGAACAAGAACGAATGAAAGAACGAATGAACTTCGCTTCGCTCAGTTGTTGTTTACGCTGACACAATCCAGAGCTCGCTAACCCCAATGCTGGATTTGTCATCGGATTCAACCCACCGCTCCCCGGTCTAGTCCATTATTAACTACATTGTAACCTTTAGTGCTAACGGATAAATACAAAATATTCCAGATCACAAAAGATCCATCATATAACTCCTGGTGAACCAATGCAATCTATGTCTCCTAGATGCACCAAGTATTATCTCTTCCCCTGTATACCAATACCCCTGTTCTCCCCTGTTATGTAAACCTAGTAAAGAAAGCCACATGCTTACCAAGCCACTTTGCATATTTCATTCTTAATTAATCCATAACTCCGATGCAGCTCAATCGGGGCATCCGCGATGCAGGACTGAAGGTTTTTATCCAATACTCAATAAAAAATGAAATTTCCAAGAATAGCCGTGTTCCGTTTGTTGCATTACCCGATTGTGATTATTTTTTAAGGTTGTTATTCTGCATGGTGATGAGGAGGATAAGCATAGTTGAAATTGAAAGGTTACAAAAGGTACCTGATGTAGGGGGAGATAAGACTCATTGATTTTCAAAAGAGACGACCTTCTCTGAGCATTCCAATCGAATAGCAACTATCTATTCAATTGACATCATGGCTGCAAAAGTAATGACCAACTGTATTTCATGTTATTTCGTCTTTTGGGTGCAAATTTAGCCCGCAGGACCAGTGGTGGGATAACCGCAGTAGAACGAGTTGTAGTAAGTTAATGGCCAAGTACACCATCCTGTTTGCAAACGCGAGATGGGAAATGAAGTCGTATTTACTTAATTGATGAGCATCTAGCACATGTATGAACAATCGTAAAATTAAGTTATCTAACACATATGTAAACAATCGACAATAAGTTAACTCTACTACACAAGTCAATATCCGTGTGTGCAAACTCAACAAGGCTACGTAACAGCATCTAGGCGCTTGTGCTTGATATCAAGAAAAAACTAGAGTAGTGTCTCACAAACATCCAGGACATTGAAATTAGACGTATTTCACAAACATCGAATGCTTCACAAACATCGCAGCAAATGTTGCAATGTGATTCACAAACTTCGCGATTAGTCGTGCTTACAAACTTCGCCAATAGTGCTCACAAACATCTCCCCCATCGCTCAAAAACATCTCTAGTGGAAGTTTTGTTCACGTCATCATTTCCTGGACTCTTTCAACTTCAAGCAATCTTCGGCCTTTTGAGCGATCCTTTCAGCCTGGTTAAAATATTCTCAAATACCATGTTTAATTTGCTTTGTGGTTGGCGTATTGACCTTGGTTGATTATAGACTAATCCATGTCGCAAATCGCCGCAAACCGTATTCGACAGTAAGGGCGAAGTGATCACAGACATGGTTGCAATCTCTAATGCTATTGTATCAAATTATTTCTCGCATACGGGTGAGCGGGTGGTTTTGCAGCCACAGAGGTACATTCCACGGTTGACAAGGGTTCGTGGTATATCTGATGGAGAGAATAAACAACCGATCGAAGAGTTTAGTCAGTTGTTTGTCATGGTTCTCCAATAAGTTACCAACGAAGATTATCACGTCGTCAGAGTCCTCCACTAACAAGCTGCACCTACAGCTACCGACCAGAGGTTGTTTACGGTACAGTTTGCACATGCAGTGTAACCTAATAAGCAAAATCGCTTAGATGGTGGTGTGGTGTGATACTCAGTGGGGTCAGAGTACTGGTACGTCAACAACCGATTGTATTGGTCTTTACCGGAATCGCTTCCCACCAGGATTTCTGTCAACCACACACCGCTACACGAAACAAGCTCTACTGTCATATTTCGCAAATAACTCCTCGATCGGTCCTCTCTACACTCCTCTCTACACTCCTCTCTCAATTACAATATTATTAATATACATCTTATGAAACCCAAGTAATACTCAAGTGATGATGAATCATATACGATTTTTAAACCAGGTTGATAGCAACCGGTTAAGCAGGTCTAGACCTGCTAGATGATAGCCGTATCAAAGGGATGTGACACCGTCAATGGGATGTAACACCGTCTCAATGTGCGATGTAATATACATCTTAATGCCGTGCAACTTCAAGGCATCGGAATAGGTGGTTTGGCAGAATAAGTGAGCTGCAGCTTCGTAACCCAAGTCTGAAGCGATGTTGATTGGTCAAAGGGCGAGTCAACACGAGCTACACGAACAGCTTCACTTGGCTGCGAACAGCTTCACTTGGTGTGCAAACTACTTCACTTGGCTGCGAACAGCTTCACTTGGTGTGCGCTTCACTCACTTGTCTGCGCCTACAAAGCCAGCAGATCCTGAGTAAACTCACCGAATGCCAGACTCGAGGCTGACGAGGGTCGTGTCACAGTGACGGCGGGCACTAATGACTAAACAATCTCGTGGCTGACCTCACAAGCACACAACTATGTCGCACATTGTGAAGGAAGCACTGTCAAGCGAGCGGGTATGCTCGCTCTCATCTACTGGTAATCAAAGCCATACCCCGGTAAACTATTGAACCTCTGGTGCTCCTCATAAACAACAAACCCCGGATTAGTGCCTGCACTAAATTCCTGCTGGTATGTTGGATGAGACAACGGTGATAACTTATCATGAGTATTGACGTCGTTGTTGAAAGAGAACTGGAATGCGTTACCGTTAACCCCCGAGTTAACACCATGTTGTGGTAATTGTTGTGGGAGACCTTGCATCTGCAATTGACCTTGAGGTTGTTGGGGAAGCTGTTGAGGGAGTTGTTGAGGGAGCTGTTGTGGGAGCTGTTGGACTGATTGTTGTTGCTGCTGTTGTTGTTGCTGTTGCTGTTGTTGTTGTTGAGGTTGTTGCTGTTGACCCTGTTGCGAAGATTGTTGCTGACCATACGACATCATAAATTGCAGACCATGGTTATACCCCATCTTTTGCTTCTGTTGAACCTGTAAATATTGTTGGTACTGTTCTTGTTGCATTTGAATCATCTGTTGGTTGTGCAACTGGACCTGTTGTTGCCTCAATGCTTTCTGACGACATGCAATACAATTTTTACTCTTACCATTCCTCCTTGGGGTATACCTGTAACCTGGATATTTTTTCGCATGATTTTTCTTCTCATCTTCAGCCAAATTATTCCAGTGATCTTTTTCCTCTGGGGATAACCCTCTCCATCTACGTCCAAGCTCACGAGACACTTCGGGATTAGTTCTTATGACATTACCTTCATCAAGGACCGATTGATGGTATTTTTGTCTAAATAAAATGAAAGCATTTCTGGGACGTGGGATTCTATTAGCATTGGATTTACATATACATTTCTCAGTAGTACTAGTTGGAGTATTGTAGTTGTAGTTGTAGTTTGACACTGGAGTTGTATTTGTAGTGGAAACATTCAGGGAAAATACATCATATTTCTGATCGAACATGGCAGTCTGAGGTGAAGATTCATGATTAGGCATTATTTGAGATAATGATGGAAGGGTATGTTTATGGATATCTTCAACGTGATTATAATAGATAGCAGTTGACATGGTAGGTGGATCTGAAGATTGTGACACTTGATTTGGGTCCACTTGGGTGATGGTTGATTGATGCGTTTGTTATGTCAATAAGATTTATTGTCATATCAAAGGATTCTACTTCTTTATATAATTCTTACTGAGCCCGCGACAAGTAAGAGATAATTCAGTGAGAGACTTGATGTGTTGATGTTTGGATGTTTGGATTTGAGTCACACTTGCGCATATGCATATCGCGCATTGTTTGCATAGAAAATAATGAGAAAATATTTCGAAGAAAATAATTTTGAAAATATTCTTAGAAAAAATATTTAATGCCGAATATGCTGAATGTACTTGAACCTAGTGATAACATATCCCGGCCGAGAAGAAAAATTCAGTACCGACAGAATTGCATGATTGGACCGAGATGCTTCTTAGAAGTTGGAAGTGAAAGCTGTACTTTCAAATACAGATCACTCATACTTTCAAGTATACCCGCCCGTGAACTCGTGTGTGCGTGGCACCTCCGGACGCAGTTCGGTAAAATAACCTTTCAAATCGGGATGCGACATGCGACATATGACGTAATATTCACTCTAACTGATAGGATACCTGTGCAACTATCTATACGCGTACAACTAGTATCCAATACGGTACACGTACTTGTCCTACATGGTATAGCTTCAGATCTACATCGCGGTGGAACTTTACAGTAAAATCTGTCACCAACTAGGTCAGGACATTAACTTCCCACCATCTTAACTTCGTCAAGACGGTAAAGAAGGTGGACTTCGCATGTGATCCGGTACCACTACCACTTCGTGACACCCAGCACTCGTCTTACATCTCATTGTAATCTCTTCCCCTGTCATCATAACAATCCCCATTATACTCAATTCATATACCTTAACTTGGTTATAACCCATACTAATCGAGATTCCCGCGAGATAATACGTCTGTGATAAATGAGGATTGTCTTAGCGACGTGATGTTCGTTTATATTGGGGGTGAGAGAGAGAGTTTAATTGGTTGATGTTGATGGGGTAAATTAATGGGGTGGACAACTCACACCATATAACTGAGCAAATCTTGACAACTGGACAAATGATGCCTACGAGTGTAATTGATTAGTAGTCTCGATGTCCCGCGTAAGTTGTCTCGTGAAGCTCACTATTTTCTCGCTCTTCTCGTTATTTCAATTTTACCGCCACTCTTTTACGCAGTACATTTCCCCCTCCAGTCTCCCACCCCCTGTTCTCTCTAATCTTATGATCATCTCCAATAATGAAATTAAGAATGACAGATGATCGAGAACAATGCCACACTCTATGAAGGATATTTATATAATCTTTATCCAGTAATATCTTTTATAAGTAGAATATCCTTCTTAATAAGGAGAAATTGTGTATTTATCCCATTAAGGAGATCGTCGTTAAATATTACTCTCTCTACATTAGTGGAGATACGTTTTAGTGAGGATTAGTGAGGGTACATTTTAGTGAGGGATAATTCATGGTGCGCCGCACTGTATGCGTATTAGTGGGATAATTTCATTGTCCCTAAATGAATTTTCCTAAATAAATACTGAGAATATGCAGGGAGAAATTCAAATGCAGGGAGAAATATAGTGAGAATTGAAAACCTCTTTAAGGTACTTATTAGGATTCCCCTGATAAATTAAAGAAGTTATTTAGAAGGTGTACGTCCGTATCGTACGGCTGGTATTGTTGGAATCCCCGCGATGGTTGTTAATTGAAACATCACCTAAGAGCTAACGCTCTCTGGTGTTGTTTCTACAACAATGATAATTTGTGGTGATGTCTCGTTAACAATAATAGTGTGTGGTGATGTTTTGTTAACAATGATACAGCGTAGTGATGCTTGTTAACAATGATACAGCGTAGTGATGTTTTGTTAAAAGCACTAGTATACGGTGCATTACAATGTCTTTGTAGATCTGTTGATTGTGATTGTTATGTAGTGTAGATTGATCTGGTGGTGGTATTTGACAATGTGGATGACGTGACAGCGGGGATGTGCCAGGAAGGAATGGAAAGCAAGATCAAAGATCGTTAGGTCTTTGCTGATGTGTTGCTAGTACAATGATTGATAGTGTTTGTTTATTGACCTCGAGATCTTGTCGTCAATTACAGCTCGGGTGGTTTGTATGATGGCATTGTTTTTTTCTTCACTTCACGGATCGGTTCAGTCTTTCTTTCATTGTTTGGCTTACAAGAAAATGATAGATCGTAAGGGAACTCTGTTAGTGCAGGTATCTCACTAAAGATATAACTACTCCACAGACAACTCCAAAGACTACTCCAACGACTACTCTACAGAATACTCCACAAGGACTACTCCACAGGGATTACTAGATGACGGACACTCCAAAAGATATGGAACTCTATCAAATAACATCGCTCTACGCAGTTGTTTGTTCTTTGTTCTAACAATACGAATCACACAACAATAACTCTCACACTCATTGTTCAACACAATCATCGTAACTTTGTGACTTCCTTAGAGTGCTTTCCGCACAATGCTTGCTTTGATTGTGAAATGTTTTTGAAGTTGTCAACATGTCGTTTACGTTTCCTTGTATGAACTTTGTTACATATCCGTGGGTACACAATGATAAGTCCGTTTCAAAATAAGGCAACAACACAGAGAACAAACAACTCAACGGAGCAATGTGATTTAATCGTTGTGGTGTTTGCAGACCAGCCTCGCTTCGCTCAGGTCACTTATTCTTGTTTGATCATTTTTTGCACCCAATCGAGACCACAAAAATATTAGGGCAACCTTGTGCAGAAGTTCCAAGATCTCAAAGGAGAACAAACAACTAACGCTACTCGATTAGGAGTGGGGACGTATTGAGTAACCTTGTCAAAACAAATGCACTGGATCAAATCTATATTCATTCTCAATAAGGACACCTCTCTTTTGGATCCACTCCCCGGCTAATTCACCTCTTTGAACCAAGCGTGACCATCTTTGCAAGGAAAACGATACGTGAGTCGATAGTGGACTCCCAATCATTGTGTATAAAACCGATCTATTATGACGAATCAATAGCACAATGACAAGTGGTTTCATTTACAAGGGGGTTGCGTAATCGGCAATCTGAGAATCCTTGACTGATTAAGATAGTCACTTAAATCTGGGCTTCTTCTTAGTCTGATCTAGATGCACCCTAAGAATATATACATCTGTCTTGTAAGGACTTACCAATGAGACACAGTTACCAAGGCATAGAGTGTGCAGAGAAAAAGCAGCGCAAACTGTGCTAGTGAGGTACAATTACGCAAAATGAAGAATTACGCAAAATGAAGAGTATTAAGCAGCAAGCAGGTTCAAATTGTGATGTCTGCTTCTCATTATTGGATTACCAACTCTGTTTGCAACCATGTCGCACTTTTATGCCACATACACAAATCCGCTTCACTCTGGTGTTTCGAATTCAAGATCACCGTGATTCTAGTTCTGTATTGTGGCGTATTATGTGGAGAAGTAGATTCAAGAAGATGTTTCAGATTGAGAGCCCAAGTTGGAAATTTTCAATCTGAAACAAGGAAGAATGGAGGAAGAATGATAAGCGATTGGCATGTACACAAACACATCAGAGCGAAAACAACAGAGCAAAGCGATGTTGTTTGGTAAATTGTTTGCGTTCCCATTACTAACAACAGAACGAAGCGATGTTGTTTGGTAAATTGTTGGCGTTCCCATTACTAACAACATAACGAAGCGATGCTGATTAGTGAATTATTTGCATGCTTTGGTGCTCGCATTACTGTGAAGATTTCACATAATACAGTTTCGAAGTTATTATCGTCACAACTCCTGGCTGAGATTTCTGAAAATCCTCTGTCCTGGTTCGCTCATTCTGTTAACACCTGGTTGTTGAAAGTTTTGATTGTGTGCTTGAATACTCGTTGAATTTACCTATCATGACATTGTCTGACTTCAGAGTGTGATTCCACAAAGGGTCTGGAATTACCAGATTGAAATTGAGCTGAGACACCAGACCTACTCAACTACTGAACGAGTTAATATTATTGACTTCGGAAGACTCCATTGAGTCTGACTGTACAAGAAGTCATGAGATGTTTTCACAAGAAGTGATCATGAGTTCATGTCTGCAAGCCACCAACTGGACGAGTCAATTCTTAATTTTGCGAGTTGATCACGGCAGCAAATTGCAATAATATTCTGCAGATTCCATTGCAATGGATTTTATATGGAATTCATAAGGAATTAATAAGTGTGTCATCATACCGTGTGAATGTAAATATTAAGTTTGGCAATAGATACAGCATGAACTTAAGACAATACAACTGAGTGAGTCGAACTGAACAAGCAGAAGCGACTGAGAAAGCACGTAGCTATCCGACTTTTTTTAGTCTGAAGTGATGGCCTTCAAAATCAAGATACGTTTATGCTTCGTGAGATGTTCTGGGATGGCTCTGACCTTCGCATGGCCCGATACAACAGCCTTCTAATGTGTGGGTGAGCAGGAGAATTACCCAATAACAGGCTCCGGATAACTCACTCTAAAACTTACTCCAGTACAAATCACGCCACTAAAATACGCTCCACACACTCCTTTCCAGCATAATCGCTCCACACACTCTCCAGCACAGTCACTCCACTCACTCCACTCCAGCATAATCACTCCACACAATCCTCTCCAGCATAATCACTCCACACACTCCTCTCCAGCATAATCACTCCACACACTCCTCTCCAGCACAAATCACTCCACTAAATACACTCCTCCCCATTGCTTGCTTCGTTCACCTACCATTCATTTTGGCTATTTGGAACTCTTAAATTCCACAAAAGTCTCTCAAACTAGAACGCCCTTGCCGAGTCAAGTCTGGAATTGTGCCAGCTATTGTTTATGGTGAAAACAGTTATATTGTAGGTATTACAGTGTTTTGCAGTCACAAAAACTAAGAGTTAAGCACTGGTGTCGGCAGTGTCTGGGGTGACACACGCATGTTCTCGCATGAGGATACACCCGAATACACCGTCTTCTGGTATATCCCTCCAGTTAGCCTACATCAACCAACTTAACCTTCTCTACTCAAGCTGTGACTTATTTTCTAGTTCAAATCGGCTGTGCTCTTCAAGCGTATTTGCAGCCATTTTGAACAATTTTGGTAGAAAATATAAAATTTTGAAATTAGTTTGGTAGGTCCAGTCAAGTTGATAGAAGTGGGTGGTTTTTCTTGAAATCCAGATGAGACAAAATTATTACACCTGGTTATATTAGGGGGCAACGAGGAATTTCGTAATAGTTACAAAATTACGCTGTAAACGCTAATTCTGATACAAAGCCGTGATTTCATTTTCCGGCGGATGTGGTTGACCAACTACTCACCCCATCCAACTTCCACCCTGTAACGAATTGTAGAATTATTCCAACTTCCTCTCCAACTATTTCGCAGTTACGCACAATACAAAGAGATGACGCAGTAGCTCTAATGTGCTTTTAGTAACCAACCCCATGCGGATCCCCTGAAATCGATACAAAAGCATTTAATCCAACCTACATAAGGTCATTCTAAATTCGATCGGATATCTAAGGCGTATGAAGATTTGGGAACATTGCCTTTTAGGTTAAAGTTGTGATGTTGAAGTGGTATGATGGTTGGTTCGGGAGTTATAAGTGGTGGTGCTGGGAATTGAGGAGCTACTCGTACATTGAAATAACATCATAGCAAAACAGGTTGTTTTCGGCTTCGATAGCACGGGTCTAGCCGAGGTACTGCTATCCTTTAGTATCTGAGTAAATTGGCAACCAAATCTTACCGTCGAGTTGCAATCCCTCAATGATATCCTGCTATATAGCCCAACTAAAATTTACTACCATTGCCTTATTTCTAGTACTGGTGCAATTGAGCTGAAATCCTCTAGAGTGTAGCTGCATCAACGTCCAATGACAACCTGTGTCAGTAATTCCCCCAGTTGTAATACCTTCGGACTTCTTGCATTGTTCCACCCAGTCTCAAGTCTTTCGTTAGGCTTACACTCGATCAAACCTCCCTAGATGCAAATTAGTGACGGCTGCAAAATCATCAACATAGCTGTAGAAAATAACACCTAAACAAAAACTTGTTCAATACTAGAGACCTAACTAAACTTGTTCATGACTAGAAACCCAAGCAATCCTTTCATTGCCAGGATCCAATTCGCCTGCCTTTCTGATGCATCATAACAAGCAATCACACAGTTACTTCACCATTTCTCAATAGATGACCAATAAATAAATGCTAGTACCAGAGCTTGTAAAGCCGTTATTGGGATTGTATTCGTGATATGGGAATGCATTCAAACAGCCAACACCACACTGTACGGGCGATTGATTAAATTCCAATTTGGCAAAGGTCGTAATTTCTAGTCATGACTTTTAATCTTTAAATTTCGTACAGAATTTGAAAGTTGACGCTACCCTCCACCTACACGCTACCATGTCAGAGTTCCCGTACCCCACATCTATCAATCGAAACGATTTCCACACATTCGACACCCCCATTGATGACTTTCTATTCACCAATCATCGGTTTTCCCTGCTTGATTCTTTGATAACAGAACTTTCCACCCTACTGAAAGATCTCAATCAAACACTCCTAGACTTGGTCAATCATGATTACAACGACTTCATAAGACTTGGTAAATCAATCAATGATGGTCTAGACCTTATTAATTCAGTGCTGCTTGATCTCAGCAACTTCAAATCAGAACTCATCCTGAATCATACAAAACTTGATACATCATTATCCAGCGTTAATTCCGCTATTCAAAGTAGGCAGAAGATACTTCATACGAAAACACTTGCGAAGTTGAATTTGGTATTGAATGATCAAATTACAAGCTTTGAAAATGGTCTCTTGGTGGACGTGGAGGATGATGAGAGCGTGTTGCGTAAGTTGAAGACTTTGGCCGGGTTGTATTTACTGATAACAAGATTGTATACATTTTTGCAACTGGAGCCGAATGAGTTCTTGGTAAAGTTCTTGGGTGCAAAAGTTGAGCTGTTGAAGTACGAGTTCAGTGGTTATTTGGGAGAGGTTGACGGTGGGGATGATGTGAAGTTGTTAGTAGTTAGGTTGGGGAGTATAGTCAAGCTCCGAACTTAGGGAGGGAGTATAATCTGGCTAACACATCGAGCATTTGGTTTTTACGGAAATTGGTACAAAACACCAACAATTTGTCAATCTTGCCCTTTCTGGCGTTGCAAGTACTTGGCACACGGCACCAACTCATGCGACAAAGTAGGGTGATACAGTTTAACTCACCTAACTTGCGATTACGACATTACCGCGCGAGCACCGAACTACAGTATATTCGCTCAGGTGTACTGCTCAGCCATTACAGTACTCCCGAGCCAACTTAGAGGCCCTTCAACAAGCCCAGGTGCTGAATTCTACAGACGTGATGTCCAAAGATTACAAGGGAGTCAATTATTTTAATAGCACGCTACTAATAGAGTACCCAATTAGTCACATATTACACCCTGTGAATACCGAGATTAGTGAGGTGGAGTGCTGAAATCCTCTACGGTTGATACAAGCGGGATTTATACACGGGCGATTAGTAGTGGGCACGCTAGTGATTAGAGTGGGCTTGCTGGTCATTATAGTGGGTTCGCTTTTCATTAGAGTCGGCTCGCTAGTCATTAGAGTCGGCTCAAACTAGCTTAAGTGACCGTTCCTTGCCGGTTGTAAATTTTGCTTAAAATGGTAGAACTAGTGTGATTTGATTGTTCCACCCACCTAGGCTGCTCGAAGTTACTCTCACTGCCAAACAGAGGCCCCCACCACTGACTCTAAAAATTCATAGAAAATGAGTAATGTTATGTCCAACGAGTACTTTTGAGCAGACTAGCCTGATAAACTCGCAAAAGATGACGACTTGGGTTTTGTAGAAGTTCTCTGTCTGTCAAGTATCTTATTGCCTACAAAACTAGGGGAAATCACTCTAAATAGATGCTTCACGGGTCTTATTACTTGTGATACGCTTCACAGATCCGCTGATATCTTCACTGATACGACCTGCCAATCTCCCTCACTACCAAACACATTTGCAGCTAAATGCTGTATGCAGGATATAATATATACCAAACAACATATAAATGAGTGCAACTCCAAAGATCCATTAGGGTCCCTCCCAAATTCAACGTAAACCTTCCCAAATCGTTTCTAATGTACGCATCAACTAAACTATATAAACCCTTATCTACTGCACTTCGTAGTTCAAAGCTGCTCGCTTCAGTCTCACTCGTATCCACCACCAATCAAATGGCCTCTATTCAGGATTTTTCATTTTTGCTCACGTGACCCGACCATTTTCATTTCGAGTTAGTTTTCAAGCGAACATCATCAAGTACGCTAAGCATGGTTCTCGGAGATTTATTCACTGGTAGACACCAATGGGAAAATGTTGATAAGAATCCATTACCTTCTGATATTCCACATGTAGATGAAGTTGGAGCCACATCAGCACCATTATTATCTGCATCATATTATATTGGATCTCAATGTAAGACCTATAATGATGATTTCATGTTATGTAAAGATGAAAATAACGGAGGTACATTGGAATGTCTTAAAGAAGGTAGAAGAGCTACTCGTTGTGCCATTTCCGTTTTGAAAGACATAAATAAGCACTGTTTTGATGAATTCAAATTACATTACGGATGTTTGGAACAAGAAAATCATAGATTGGGTCATTGTAGAAGATCCGAAACCTTGTTCAGAAAGTGTATGTTTGATAATTTGAAGTTGGAGAAGAAGATTCCAGGAGTTGAAGCACAGATCCATTTGAATGAGAATCCGATTTATCAAGGAGCTAGTGTGGATAAGAAGTTGGTGAAGGAGTTTTTGGCCAGGTGAGCGAGCTCAGGTGGGGGCGGGTGAGCACATATGAGCGAAGTCAGAGTACTGCAGCGTCAATTATGGTACTGGTCCAACTTAGAGTAAAACGAAGGTCGTTATAATCAACACTTGGAAAAGAATTCTTAAATATGCAGCAGCACAGATTGCTGATTGTCCAGCGAAGTCACTGGGCTCATCAGAGTATTTTGATTTCGTGTTCCAAAGTGGTGTGTCACTTTTCATCCCGCACCAATTTGGGTGAGCAGTGGAAATCCTGGCAATCACTGATATCATAATCGTTCCACATTAGAGAGAATAGATGACAAGAATCACATTGAATAGCCGTGTATTCTCCTTGAAAGTAACAGCCAGTTCTCCTTGAAAGTAACAGCCCGTTTGTTCTCCTTGAAAGTAACAGCCAGTTCAATAACGTGTAATCACTTCAAATGCAATTATTATTGCTAAATAGAATTGCAGCGGACTTCCTCGTATCCCAACAATACTTCATGGAATGCTTTCAATTACCGCCAATACCTGACACTCGTCATATAACTTGCTAACAGAAAATATAAAGGATTTTGAGATGATCAATAAATGAAAATAATAAGTAAGAGTAGAAAATCTGTAGAATTCCAGTTCCGTTTGATTAACAAACGTACTTGGTGGTCCTCTTAAGTTGTACTTGATAACAAGCAAGCACCTCAAGTGGCCCTCAGGATGTGTGGAAGAAATTCGCATCACAGATTTTTGCAGCCGTCAGTTGCAATAGCCATCATATTGGAGGTATACTCTGTGAATAAATAAAAACAAAGAGTGTGGTTTAGTCTATGTAACTACTATTGGTCCCACTTTGCTTTATTGAAAATAACGTTGCTTGTGACCAGTTGTGTAAGAATTTAATCAACGCAAACTTGGAAATATAACCTAGAAATAATCCCAAAACCACCCAAACATGTTTTCTATGTATTTGACCATCTCCCGTTACTCTTCATTGACTCCTGTTCATCCCACAGGTATCTCGTACTCCCATTCTCTAGATCCTGCTCTGCTTTTCGATCTGTACAAAATGCGATTCACAACAAACAAATTTTCCATAGTGACATGTTTGGGAATACATCAACCACAAGTGGTGGCTTATTCAATCTGAATTCTAATACCACAGGAGGTGGGTTGTTTGGTGCAAAGCCTGCTGGTACCAATAATGCATTTTCTTTCGGGAACACCAATGGATCTGCTGGTAATACTGGTGGAGGACTCTTCGGAAGCACTAGTAATAATACTGGGAATACAGGCAATACAGGCAATACAGGCAATACAGGTGGGGGATTGTTTGGAGCAAGTAATAATAATGCAAGTGGAACTACAACCGGAGGATTGTTTGGAGCAAGTAATAATAATGCTAGTGGAACTACAACCGGAGGATTGTTTGGAGCAAGTAATAATAATGCTAGTGGAACTACCACCGGAGGACTATTTGGTTCAAACAATGCTAATACTGGAACTACTGGGTTTGGTGGAAATACTGGAAACACTGGAACTACAGGATTTGGAGCAAATAATAACAACACCAGCACGGGATTATTTGGTTCAAACAACTCCACCACTGGAAATACAAGTGGTGGGTTATTTGGAGCAAATACTGCAACAAACAATACCAATTCTTTTGGTTCAAATACTGGAGCAAACCAGTTTGGAGCTAATACCGGTACAAATGCTTTTGGAAGCAATAACACTTCCACGGGTCTTTTCAATAAACCTTCCACTGGGTTATTTGGAGGAAACAATCAAGCAAGCACACAAGGAACTGGAAACACCTTTGGGGGTAACAACCAAAATAGTGGACTCACAAATAATACACTTAAAAACTACAACCAACCATCATTCAATTGGTCCTCCCAAACTCAAATCCCACAACCCGTCCAATCATCAAATCCAACAACAACAACGCTCACGTATACTCCAGCAATCAATGACCAACTCCTCAAAATCAAAGAACAGTGGGATCCAAATTCCCCTAAATGTGCTTTGAAAACACATTTCTATAATAAATTTAACGATCAAGAAATCAATGTTCTCCTTAACCAACAACGTCCGGCAAATGAAACTCCCGAAGATTGGGACCAAGCCATGGACAAACGTCCAACTGCAAATCATTACCCAATCAAGATAACTTCGTTTTCGGAGGTTGCTCAACGTATAGAGACCCAACTTGATTATGTAGCCAAGTCAAGAATCTTGTTGAATACCATCAATGAGAAGGTAAATGGCTTATCTGCAAAGCATGACCTTGATAATACCACCCGGATCTTGAAGGCAAAATCAAAGCACACTCAGTTGAGTCGAAGATTACTTAGATTAGCAACAGTTCTAGCGATACTTAAATTGAAGGGTTATCCTTTGTTACCAGAAGAGGAAGAGATTTCCAAACAATTTGAATTATTGAATGCCAAATTGAATGATCCAAATAATCCAATTGGAAAGTTGAATGATGTTTTTGCAAGATTGGCTATTTTGAAAGAAAGGGCAGAAGACTTGAATTACCAATTTGATAACTCAATAAATAGCTTGAATGCGGAAGATGAAGGTGAGGTCGAGGGTGCAAATAATGATGAGATTATCGCTAAGTTGGGTAAGGTTTTGATGAAGCAGCAGGTTGGGTTGGGATATTTGAATGGTATTTTGGAGGCTGATATTGAGAGGGTAGCGAGGCTCACTTAGGTGAGGTTCCTATATGAATCGAACGCTGAACTGGAGGTTACCGAGAAAAGTGCAAGCCCGGCGTGGGGTGGCCAGGAGGTACTTGTTGTTTAATGTAGGAGTATCGAGATAGGAGGTCAGACAGATTCATCTTTGTGTGAATGAGTCCATATACGCTTAAACTGCTATATTTAAACCAACAGCTTCAACAACAGCTACACCATATTAGAACTAATCTGGACATGACCAAAAGTTGTATATGTATAGAATATCTTTTGATAGAATGTATTTAGAGAATACCAAATCTCTCCCATATTTGATTTAACGAGTACGAGAGCGAGGCAATATCGGAGTAGTCCTGGTACGGGCTGTACTGATAGCTCTCATTCAGTGCGTGTCACTCACCCGTAAATAATGCAAATTGTAGAATCGTAGAGTATAAAAAATAGAGGCACCAATTACAAAACAGGGCGTTGTCTGAGTGGTAAATATCTTTAAAAAAAGTGCATATGCTATAACAAGTCATCATGAGTCAACTTGCGTGTCATTTATAGTAAGTATTGGTCATGGTTGCGTAGGAATCAGTGAGTGAAAATGAAGTAAAACTGACTAGGGTATTCGTTTCAGCATTCAATAGTCGAGGTTGAACATGTTTTCCGAGTAGATGAAAAACGTCTCGGAGTGGATCACTGGGTACGCTTGCATTGAACCGCCGTTGTGGAACTGCTTTTCAAGCTGGAATTGTCGTTGGCATGTACCTCTCTGGCAATAGCAGTGCTTACAGACCTTCCAGGTAATGCGAACACCATTCTCAAGTCAGTGAATCACCCACAATCTTCCAATTGACTTATCTCGCAATTTCTTCAGATATTATCTTACAGCAGCTTCGTATTTTGTCTGTCGAAAGCTCACCCGTTTACTCCAGTAATACACAGTTATAACCCCCCTTTGAACCCACTCACCACCTTGATCTTATCGAATTTATGAAACTTCTGAAAATTACATCTAACTCTTCTTCTTAATTCATCAATGTTCACTTCATTTAGCTCGTTAAGCAGACTCGGAATAACCTCCATAAACGGTCTATCAACCGTTGCAGAGCTAACTCCATACTTTTTATCATACTTCAACACATCCAATGGTAAATGATGTTTAAATTGAATCTCTGTTTGTCCTGACAAGTACTGGAAATCACCCTCGATGAAGGAAAACCTTGGAATAGCAATAATCTTATTCAATTTGTGAATCAACATGGATTTATTGGTATCGATTTGATCTTCGGTTAGTTGTGGTAAATCATTTTCAAGATATACCGAATTAAGGAAAGGCTTGTTCGATGGATTGTAAATAAGCTGGATATACGGATGATGTATAGAATTGCCTGTTTTGTTTGGTGTTATATGGAAATATTCAAGGTTTCCAAGTGATTTGAATGATTCATAAAGGTGGGTTATTTCTTTGGGTGATGTTGGGATTGGCGATAATGTGATTGAAGCGGTGATCGCGTGTGATGGGGAAGTATTGATTGGTGGACCAATTGTGGAAAAGGGTCTCGAACGAGGAATCACTGGTTTTACCAGTAATTCAGATCCAATCAATTGAACCAGCACACTTCGTAGGTTGAATCGAGTATGAAGTGTTACTTTCGACGCCAGAGTCCCACATAAAAATCGCGCTGGTCGTATTCTAGTCATTATCCCGCTGAGTATGGTTGACTTCTGGAATCCCCTCAAGGAAGCTTTCA
Organism: Kodamaea derodonti; assembly: GCA_030570035.1. Classification (NCBI taxonomy): domain Eukaryota; kingdom Fungi; phylum Ascomycota; class Pichiomycetes; order Serinales; family Debaryomycetaceae; genus Kodamaea; species Kodamaea derodonti. Next base: position 388,913 of record JAJLUU010000011.1, read on the forward strand.
CTGGGACCAAAGTCATGATACCTTCTAATCAACTACTTTCTTATTCCAATTGGCCAGCCAATTCTGTATAATTCAGTAATCAATATTTGTGATTCGCGCGATGAGGAATTACCTTGGGAGGTGAACTAGCACAGCTCTGTAACTTTTGGAGAAAATAATCCTTTTTATGGAGAATTACATGCTTAAGATTTTATACTTACCAGGAGAGCCTACTCACACGACGCTCAACAACACTAATGAGATCCCATTTCTACACCATTCAAACATTTGCAACCAAAAAGCACGTGACTAAGCATCGCGCTACCAACTCCATATTCTAGAATCTACAGAACTACATCACACCAAGAACGCCCATGCTACATCTATAACACATGAAACTACATCAAATAACCGAAAAACTAACAACCTATCTTAACAAACCCATTAATGATAACCTTACCACAAGTTTGATCAACTTTTATCATAAAGGTAATGATTATGAAGCGTTTGGTGCTTTCCTGGAAGTTCTAGGATTGAAGGAACCTCACATCAAAGAGGTTTATGATATGATCAGTGATAACATAGACGAGTTTTTGAAGGATAAACCACAATTGGAGAAGGCGCCAAAGACGAAATTGAAGTTGTCATTGACCTTTGATGATGAAGAGTTTGGTGTAGTGGAGAAGAAGGAGAAGGTTGTCAGGAAATTTAAGAAGATAAAGCGTGGGGAAGCGATAAGGAGGAACGAGGTTCAGGTTTCGAGAATAGAGAATGGTCAGAATATACGACATTCCCAGGTAAGTGATACTCCGGGTAATGACCCACGAATTCAAGAAGATCATATTCAAGGTGGTGACATTGATCGCCAAACAACCAACTCAGACCCCACATTTGATGGTACCTATATCGTTGACGAGGAAATGTCATATAAACCAATAGCTTCCAAAGAGCCCTTCATTGCGGCTACGAATGCGTCCTCAAATACACCATTACTGGTACCCGCTGACAACAAAACTGGTGGCTCGTTCACCACCAATGGAGAATATATCGATCATGATCACGACTCCAAGAACATCTCGAGCCAAATCCAAATAACCTCTCATACATTCATCCCACCATTCTTAGAAGACTCAAAAGAGTTTTTGGATTTGCAATTGGATTCGAAAATAGGTCCAAGTGTGAATCCAATAAAAGACCCAAATTCCGAATTGGCCTTAACTTCGAAGAAAGGGAGCTTTATAGTTAAGGAGAGGAAGGCCCAGAAGGAAAGGGTAAGGAAGAATTTGGAGAGAGTGGGTGTGCGTACTGAGAGAAATGGGCCTGAACAAAATCAAAATGTCCCTGAAAATAAGATACCTGGAACGGACACACCGAAAGCAGAAGGAAATGGAAGCGTCAATCGAGTCAGTTCTGGCACCACCCATAAAAAGAATATCCATTCCAACGGCACTGCTGTAATCGAGCCGACTTCGAATTCTGCTCTCGCTTCGCTGCCACCTGCCTCCACTTCGGTCATCGCTACACCTTCACCTAAGTTAGCCTCCACTCCGGTCCTCGCTTTGCTGGCGCCTACGTCCATCTCCGACCAAAGAAAATCCCTCCCTGCTTACGCAGTGAGGGACTCTCTCATCACAACAATTCTTGAAAATCAAATAACAATCATCATCGGTGAAACTGGTTCTGGTAAAACCACCCAACTCACCCAATATCTCTATGAGGAAGGGTTCTGCACTTCCCAAATGGTTGGGTGTACTCAACCTCGTCGTGTAGCTGCCACTTCCGTAGCAAACCGTGTCAGTGAAGAAATGAATTGCAAACTAGGCGAGGAAGTGGGTTATTCCATCAGATTTGATGACTTCACTCTGGAAAAGACGAAAATCAAATACATGACGGAGGGTGTATTACTTCGAGAGGTTTTGACGGACCCGTTCTTGGACAAGTATTCCTGTATCATCATGGATGAAGCTCATGAGAGATCTCTCAATACCGACATACTCATTGGACTTTTCAAAAAATTGCTCTCCATCAGAAAAGACTTTAAATTGATTATCACAAGTGCTACAATGAATTCGGATAGGTTTAGTAGATTCTTTGGTGATGCTCCTAAATTCACAATCCCAGGAAGAACATTTCCGGTGGATATTCTTTATTCGAAACAAAGTTGTAGTGACTACGTTGAGGCTACTGTTAAGCAAGTGTTGACTATTCATTTGCAAGAAAGTCAGAAGAAGCAAGCTGGAGATATTTTGGTTTTCATGACTGGTCAAGAAGACATTGAAGTTACTTGTGAGTATCTTCAGGAGAAGCTTGATGAGCTTGAAAACCCTCCTGACTTGGATATATGTCCTATTTATTCTTCGTTACCTGCTGAGGTTCAAAGGCGGATTTTCGAACGGTCTTCGAGTAGAAAGGTTGTTGTTGCAACAAACATTGCTGAAACGTCGTTAACCTTGGACGGGATCAAATTTGTAATTGATACAGGCTTGGTGAAGGTAAAAGTGTATAACCCAAAATTAGGTATGGATGCCCTTCAAGTCATTCCTATCTCCGTTGCAAATGCGTCGCAACGTAGTGGTAGAGCTGGTAGAACTAGTTCTGGAATCACATACAGACTTTATACAGAAGGTGCTATGTCGTCGCTTTATCTTCAACCTGTTCCGGAAATACAAAGAACCAATCTTAGCACTGTGATGTTACTACTTAAGTCGCTTAAAGTGAATGATATTAAAGAATTTGCATTTCTAGACCAACCGCCTAAAGATTTGCTTACTTGTTCATTATATGATTTATGGCTGATTGAAGCATTAGATAATCTCGGAAAATTGACTCCATTGGGAGATCAAATGATCAAATTCCCAATGGAACCAATCTTAGCTAAAGCTATTCTCCTTTCCTGTAGAGATGAATTCTCTTGTTCGGAGGAGATGGTCATAATGGTTGCAATGTTATCTGTTCCAAATGTCTATTACCGTCCCAAAGAACGGTCTGAAGAAGCAGATAAAATGAGAGAAAAATTCTTGATCAATGAATCGGATCATCTAACCTTGGTGAATGTATATAATCAATGGGAAATCAACTCCAGAAAGAATCTCAATATTCATAACTGGTGCAATAAGAACTTTTTGCAGCTGAAATCCTTATCTCGTGCAAAGGAGATAAAAATTCAAATTGAGCTTATTATGAAGAAGATGGGATTACCCGTACTAAGATCCAGGAACGATGTTCAGTTCAGACGATGCTTAGCTGCTACTTTCTATCAACAGCTGGCAAAGCTTGAGAAGATAAATATTCATGGGACTCCAGAATTTGCTAACTTGAGACATTCGTATATGAGAATGTACCTTCATCCAACCAGTGTATTGAACGGTAGTAATTTGTCAAGTAATTACGTGGTCTACCATGAATTGATTTTCACTACCAAGGAATACATGAGTTACGTTACTAGTGTTGATGGCTTGTGGTTATTGGAGTATGGGTATAAGTTTTATGATGTTTTGGGGGACAAGTTCAAATCAACATTTGACTTTGACTATGTTAGTAAGGAAAGATTTGGAAGAGAGATCGAAAAGGATCGAGAGGTTTTGCAGGAGGTTGTGGGTAGGAAGGTTGAGAGGAAGGTTTTTAAGATGCTGAGGCCCAGGAGGTGACCAAATCGAGCTAGTAAAGCGAGCACAGTTAAGACTGTCGTCTCGCCGTGGTAATTTTCAGGACCGAGAGGTATACCAATAGCATAATACTTAAAATAATGGCATAAAAAACATTGTAGTTATTTGTGGTTGAACACTCTGAAGCGTGTCCTCCTGAAATTTTTCTTCTGGCGATCTCGAACCGCCGGAACTTCCCATAGAGACATCTACAGTGATTCCCTAATTTTCATTTTATATAATTTCTAACAAATTATTAATTTTAGTATGTACATATTATTTTAATACCCATGATTCTCAAATAGAAAGATCTAACCGTGGGGATACTTCGTCTCTGGTGTATAGAGACTTGTAGCAATGTGTGGGAGATGCCAGTCGTGGATGTATTTCGAATGGCATCATTTTGCACCGGCCAGTACTACGAGAAATTATAGCTATAATTTCGAATCAAGCCTTTGGCCCTTTCATTAAGCTCGCTATATGGTAGCAACCCAAGGTTCGCGACCCTTGTTCGATATACCACAGCTAAAGTCCTCCTTTATCAATTGAGCACGACATTATCAATCAATCTTGCAACCCCACCGCCCTCTCTTGGGACTCTAACTGCAGTTGAAATAATTGCGCCAACCCCGCTCTCTACAACCTTCAAATCAGTCAATGTTTCTGGATGACTGACGGCAACATATTCCACTTCGAATTTTCCTTTCAAGTTTTGTTGCACCACTTTCAAAATCTCTTCAGCAGAAGTGACCCCTGATTCATATAAAGATTGACCCGACCTCAAAGCTCTATAAATGAAAGCACATTCTTCTCTGTCATTTTCCCTCAAATATGCATTTCTTGATGATTGTGCTAACCCATTTTTCTCTCTCAATGTGTCCACTACCCTCACTTCGGTTGGCATAAGTAAGTCCCTGATGAGAGTTTTCAACACAACGCACTGTTGAGCATCTTTTTGGCCAATGTATAATCTCTCCGGTTGTACTACGTTTAACAACTTCGTAACCACCGTTGCAACACCTCTAAAGAAGTGAGGTCTTGTAACTCCTTCCAATTGTTCCGAAACACCCAAAACTGAAACAAAGGCTCCACTTTGCTTTTCAACATCAAGAACAATTCCTCCAGGGTACATTTCTGAAACCTTGGGTATGAAAACCACATCCACTGGATTTGAAGAGAATTTTCCTTCCAAAAGTTGGAGATCTTCTTCAAGATTTCTAGGATAAGCATCAAGATCTTCATGGGGAGCAAACTGGGATGGGTTTACAAAGATGGAAACGATGGTTTGATCGTTTTCAGAAAGTGATTTACTCACAAGACTGCAATGACCATCATGTAACGCTCCCATAGTCGGAACAAAACCAACCGTTTTGTTGTTAAGTAAACACTGCAATCTCCAAGCACGCACTTGCTGGATAGTACGAAGGATTTTAGTTGTGTGGGTCATGGTGTGATGTGTTTGATGACTTGGCTTGGTTATATCCAGATGGACCGATGAGTCAGATCCGAGGAAGTGCTGACTAAGCTGGAAATTTTGTGTGGAGGTGGCGAGTGGTTGCGAAACATTTAGTGGAGAAGTTCATGGATCTTGTACCGAGGGGGTGGTTTTCCTTCCTAAAGAAGTGCCAGGGACTGTTTCAGGATAAGCGATGTTGTTTTTTGGGTTGGCCAAGTAAAACTATCCCCAATAACTGATGGTTTTCAGATTAACCAACAATCGAATTGGCTGCAAATGTCGTTTAAGTAGGTGAAAGATATACGAGCTCGTATAAGAATGTTTGCTCTGGATCTATATTGCAGAGCATAGATTTTAAGTCTGAAACCAGGAGAATTCAAACTGGTCTTAGAGGTTAAGCACATGGTACATATCCCATCTTTGTTAAAGTTTCGGAGATGGTCACGGTTGGCTGTGTATTTCTTTTCGCGATGACTTTTGCACCCAAAAAATGATAACCGTGGATGCAAAATAAAAAAGGGGTCTAGCTTTACCGAAGCATATCCCGAAGAAATACGAAAAGATCAGATTCGATGCATTTCGGAAAATTATTATACTCTATTGAAGAAGATATCGCCAGAAGCGGTACGAAGATAGAGTGAGTACTCCACTGAAGAAGATATCGCCAGAAGGCGGTACGAAGGTAACGTGACTCCATTATATCAGATCGTGGTTTTTACTTACTTACACAGAGTTTGATGTGACTTTCTACGTTCTCTTTCTGTCCACATACGATGTATTTTATTGATTTGACATTACCACGACCGCAATCACGATCTACGATTCTACTTTTGAATTCTAACTGCAGCCCAGTACGTCTCAGGGTTTTATGCAATGATCTTCAGTGAAAACTTGCACAAGTTTCTGACTTCCAGTACATCTGGTTTCAAATGCCTCTGGAAACCCTTACATGTCTACTTTGAGACTTCTACAACGATACGTAGCTATCACATTCGGCATTCAATTGGCACAGCGATAGACCCCACATTACCAAACAAGCTCTTTATACCTGGGTCATATTTCACCTCGGTCAATGTATATCACAATTCCGAATCAAGGCTTCTATGTCAGTTACAACGGTGACTAGATCGATTAGGTTTGTCCCCTCATTATCCGATGATAGCGATAATTTTTTGTCCTTGTTTGTTTGTGTTATTTGGCCTCGGTACGTTTTGCAGCCAAGAGTTGTAGAGCTTGAATAGAGCAACAGATGATATCGAATCATAAGATAGCATGTACCAAGTTGCCAGCATGTACTATACATATGCTGAGTAATGAATTTTTGTTATCGTAATCAAAGTTATATGTCGTGACACTTGCTATGCATATGACAGTCAAAATCGGCAAATTCAAGAGTCTTCCCAATGATCTCCAAATAACTCCTCTTGATAACTCTACTATATTTTGGTGAATATTGAACAGATTGAGCCTATAGGCTCAATTTTTCTAATCGTCTACATTCTTCATCATACATTCTGTGGAAGTACCACGTTGAAGGTGGCTAAAAATTCTAGAGTTTCCTTTACAAACGCCAATACAGTTGAAACTCTCCATGGCCAAGATTGTATGTTTACCGCCAATTGCATTGCCTTCTCGCTATGCTTGAAGTTGAAGCTGGTCGACCCACGGCTATTTTTGCGGGGAAGCTCGGAAATAAAAATTCACCAACTAAGTTCCTTATATAAGTAGTAATCAATCAGCCTGGAAGTACATCACCATGTCATACACACTTGAAAAGAAAACTACAACCGCCTTTGAGCCTAGATCTCCAGGATCGACGTTAATTCAAGGTGATGTATTAAGAATTGTTTACAATAAATACAAGAACACCAAACCTGTCCCGGCTGGAATCACGAAATTCAACTTGATATTTGCACATGGAACTGGTATGAATAAAGGGATTTGGAATTATCATATCAAGAAGTTATATGAAAGGTCCAACGCCAACTTCTACATAGATACCGTAATCTCCGTTGACGCTGTTGGTCATGGGGACTCAGCAGAAATCAATAAAGGTAAACTTGGTTGGTTGACAAAATGGGATGATCATGGAAGAGACATCAATCGTGTTGTCGAGTTTGAACAAAGTTCCACCGGTGATTTCCAGCCCACATTCACTTCTAAAAATGTTTTGATAGGTCATAGTTTCGGAGGATTTGCAGCCATTGCCGCGAGTGTTTTCCAACCAAGTTACTATGATTCTTTGATTGCTATAGAGCCTGTGATTTACGGTACCCCATCTCAACTTACCGTATTAAACAAACGATTGGCCAAAGTTGGGAAGTTTTTAATAGATGAATTTGATTCAAAGCAAGAACTCGAAGATTATTTTACCAAATTCCATTTCTTCAAAAACTTCAATCCTGAAGTTTTGAAAGGATTTTTGGAAGATGAAACCGTTGAATCGGTTAGGGAGAATGGTGAGAAATATGCTAGAGTCAAATGTACCAAGAATAATCAAATGAGTTGCTATTTATCTGCTATAATGGCCATTCCCTTCGGTATGAACGCCCTTGCAACTTTATCTGTCCCAATTTTGCACGTTATAGCAAAAGACGCAACGTGGAATCCAAAGGAGGCAATTCCGTATATTAGAGAAAGAATTCCTGCCGATGTTCTTTCCACCTTGGATTTACCGGGTGAACATTTATTGAACGCAGAGGACCCAGACACAACGATTGGAGCCATTTGGGATCATTTGGTAAAGAGGTCGGACGTCGCAATTGCGGACTTGAAGAAGCAACCAGAGGTGCTTCATTCAAAAGACAGAAAGGTGATTTTGGACGAGCAGATGGAATTGTTGATGGGGTCAGATTTGGCAAATGTTAGTGGGTTCAGAATCTTGGCCAAGTTTTAAGAAAGCGGCGGCATTTGCATTTAATGCCATTCTAAGGAGGCACATCCTAACGATGAAAAGACTCCCTGTAGACAATGCTTTTGAAATCTCCAGACGTAAAAGCACTGGTTCATTTTAGTTGGTTGAGGTCAGTAGAGCTCTTAGAATCATTCAACCTGTCTCAAACCCACTCAGTGACCATATCAGTAGATCGAACACTATTTCTAGTATAGCATATCCCTATTTAAACTTTATGATAAATATGAATTATTAGATGTAGAGTTAGTGCAAAACTGTCGTACAATATTAGCGTAGAGTGCAAAATTGTCATACAATATTAGCTGTAGAGATTGTGCAAAGTTGTCATGCAATGTACAGAATATCTCTCCAATTCCAGACATCGTGGGCCCTTCGCTGTTGACATTTTACAAATTTTGCACTAATCCTGAAAAATTCGCTACTTTTCGCAGCCATCGCCTCTATGCAACACATAGAAAACAGCTATATCTGGTGTGTATACACCAGGTTGGTAGATGTGAACATTAGTATTGGTAGCGTGTTTCGCTTTGGTAGAGTGTGATTACTTGGAAGTTTGAATTTCACACCGAGATTGAATATCCGACCGTACGAGTAGCTCATAATCACCCCGATAGAAGTATTTTAACACAGTCCGGTCCACTCCCAATACGATATTAGGTTGTTCCAAGTTGAACCTCATTGTTCCCCACGCTAAACGCTGGGTTTCCGCTGCTCTTCCGCTGCTCTTCCACTACCCTCAAAGCATACTCTTATCTGCTGAATCACATGACCATCTCATCGCATCTCTCAAAATTTCAGGCTCTGAATCTCCACCACACCATCGTTAATATGACAGCATCGAGAGAACTTATTCTTGGGTACATTCAAGATTTCCTTGTTAGAGATGGTGAATTAAGCAAAACCATCTCCTCGTTGAAAAAAGAACTTTCTAAAAATGATATTGAGGTCAAGTCTATTAATGGAAGATTGGAGGATCTTATTCCAGAACCAAAGGCTGAAAAGGTGAAGAAGGAGAAGTCCAAGAAGGAAGAAAAGGTTGAGAAATCCAAGAAGGAAGAAAAGGTTGAGAAGGTTGAGAAGGTTAAGAAGGTAGAAAAGGTAGAAAAGAAGGTTGAAGAAGTTAAGGAAGATAGTGATTCCGACTCAAGTGATTCTGATTCCAGTGACTCAGATTCCAGTGATTCTGACTCCAGTGACTCTGATTCCAGTGATTCTGATTCCAGTGATTCTGACTCCAGTGATTCTGACTCCAGCTCCGATTCAAGTTCTGATTCAAGCTCTGATTCAAGCTCTGACGATTCTGATTCCGACTCTGATTCCGACAGCGACTCTGATTCCAAAAGAAAAGCACCAGCCTCAGAAACCCCAAATAAGAAACAAAAAACCGAATCCTCATCCACCGAATCGATTTCATCGCGTGAAAACACTCCAAATTCAATCCACCCATCACGTCAAAATCTCATACCTGCTGTTCAAGATGAAGAATTACGCGAGGGCCAAAGAAAGCATTTTTCAAGAATTGATAGAAGTAAAATTGGGTTCCAAGATGAAATTTTACAAGATAATACTTATAAAGGAAAGGCTGGGACCTGGGGTGAAATGGCTAATGAGAAATTGGGAGCTGTTAGAGGAAAGGATTTCACAAAGAATAAGAACAAGATGAAGAGGGGTGCTTATAAGGGGGGAAGCATTACCTTGGAGACGGGGTCTTATAAATTTACCGATTGAGCGGAGTGAGAGCGAAGCGAGACTAAGTGAGAGCGAAGCGAGCGCTGAGTTGAAGTCACTGGAGCGAATACAGTGAAGCGCACTGAGGTAAATACAGGTGAGGTGCATACAGGTGAGGTGAAGTCACTGGAGTGAATACAGTGAAGTGCACCGACGTGCACACAGGTGAGGTGCACACAGGTGAGGTCAAGTCACTGAATGAAATCAGAAGTAATGAGAAATCGAGTTCAGCTCAACCGATGTGGCGGAGTTACAGTATTGGTACGGCCCTGCTGATTCGTTTCAAGTATTAAAAGAACGCGATGATAGTCCATACTTGAATTTCCCATTCATTGATATTACCCGATCTCCACAGGAACGTACCTGGACCACCGGGTATGATTATCTAAATCCTACCACATACACTGATTTCCACCTAGTTCCAGATATAAAATTGAGTCATTTGTACATTGATTCCACCTCTACACCATGAGCATAATAACAAGATACACTGATATTGCCCTTATAATTTAGAATATATATATTGAATACTTGTAAGCTCTTCTGTGATTAGAAAGTCAAATGACACCCTATTGATATATAACATGATTAAGCATCTTTTCACTTTTGAACCCCACGTGACCCGCTATACAAATGCTCCCCTCTAACAAAATTCAACTTACAAATGCTGACCAGAGTGAACTATGCTGAATTAGAACGAGGAAACTATTCCTCTTCTGAGGATGACACTCCAGCCGATGACGATTACTCCTACGGCCTGAAGCCAAAGTCCAAAGACGTAATCCCCAGACAGAACGACGATTCCTCCAGAAAACGTCGTGCCCAAGATTTCATTGAAAGAGCAAAGGTCGAGCTTGAAGAGAAAGAATTCTCCGATGACGAGATGATTGAACTCACGCCGGAATTGCCCACGGATTACGTTCCTGACGCTGTCAGTAAGATCTTTGGCAAAGCTGATTTTTCATACCTCAAATTGAAGCCAGATCATTTTTCAAGACCCATCTGGATATCTCCCAATGATGGTAGAGTTATTTTGGAGTCGTTTTCTCCACTAGCTGAACAAGCACAAGATTTTTTGATCACTATAGCAGAACCGTCCAGTAGACCTAGTCATATACATGAATATAAAATCACCACCTATTCATTATATGCAGCGGTTAGTGTGGGATTGGAAACAGACGATATAATATCCGTATTGAATAGGCTTAGTAAAGTTCCTTTAACTGAATCATTTACCAATTTCATTAAAGACGCAACTATTTCCTACGGTAAGGTCAAGTTGGTCTTGAAACATAATCGATATTTTGTGGAATCAACCCAAGCGGATATCCTACAAATGCTACTCAAAGATGATGTAATCGGCCCGATGAGAATTCAATCCGCAGATAATACTGGATCGGGACTTATCGAAGCAACAGAAAAGAAACAAGATAATGGAATAATCACAGAGGATATCTTTGCGTCTGTGGTTGGAGATAAAGATGACGAGGACGATCAAACTGTTCATTCGTTCGAGATATCAAACGACTCTGTGGAAATCGTCAAGAAAAGATGTCAAGAAATTGATTTCCCTATGATGGAAGAATACGATTTTAGGAATGATACAAGAAACCCAGATCTAGAAGTGGACTTAAAACCAAGTACTCAAATTCGTCCGTACCAAGAAAAATCATTAAGTAAAATGTTTGGTAATGGACGTGCAAGATCTGGAATCATCGTGTTACCTTGTGGGGCCGGTAAAACGTTGGTGGGGATTACTGCTGCATGCACTATTCGTAAATCGGTAATTGTGTTGTGTACATCTTCTGTTTCGGTGATGCAATGGAGACAACAATTTCTTCAATGGTGTACAATTCAACCCGAGAGTGTTGCGGTCTTCACATCCGAAAACAAGGAGATGTTCACAACAGACGCTGGGTTGGTTGTATCGACCTTCTCCATGGTAGCAAATACCAGAAATCGTTCCCATGATTCTCAAAAGGTGATGGATTTCTTGAGATCAAGAGAATGGGGATTCATCATTCTAGATGAAGTCCATGTGGTTCCTGCCGCCATGTTCAGAAGAGTAGTGACTACAATTGCTGCGCATGCCAAGTTAGGTTTAACAGCCACCTTGGTCAGAGAAGATGATAAAATCTCCGATTTGAATTTCTTAATCGGTCCTAAATTGTATGAAGCCAATTGGATGGATTTAGCCCTGAAAGGTCATATTGCTAACGTTCAATGTGCTGAAGTTTGGTGTCCTATGACAAGTGAATTCTACCAAGAGTACCTCAGAGAAACTGCAAGAAAGAGAATGCTACTCTATATCATGAATCCAACTAAATTCCAAGCATGCCAATTTTTGATTCATTATCATGAAAAGAGAGGTGACAAAATCATTGTGTTTAGTGATAATGTCTATGCCTTACAAGAATATGCATTAAAATTAGGTAAACCATTTATTTATGGGCTGACTCCACAATCTGAAAGAATGAAAATTCTACAGAATTTCCAACACAATGATCAAATTAATACAATCTTCCTTCTGAAAGTCGGTGATACCTCGATTGATCTTCCCGAAGCAACCTGCCTCATTCAAATCTCTTCTCATTATGGTTCAAGAAGACAAGAGGCTCAACGTTTGGGTAGAATTCTCAGAGCAAAAAGAAGAAATGATGAAGGTTTCAATGCATTCTTCTATTCATTGGTAAGTAAAGATACTCAAGAAATGTATTATTCAACAAAGAGACAAGCATTTTTGGTCGATCAAGGTTACGCCTTCAAGGTGATCACTCATTTGAGTGGTATGGAAGAATTACCTGAATTGGCATATTCCACTCAAAGAGAGAGGAGGGAGTTGTTACAGCAGGTTCTATTGAAAAATGAAAATGCTGCAGGTGTAGAGATCGGCGATGACTTGGATACGAACTTCATCTCGAAAGAAAAGAGAATGAGAATAGAGAAGAGTAATGCTTTGAGGAGTAACGGTAGTTTGGCCGGTTTGGCGGGTGGTGAGGATATGGCGTATGTTGAGTACGGGAAGAATAAGAATAAGGAGATCAGGGAACACAATCCTATTATTCAGAAGATGTATTATAAGAAGAGAAGGTAAGTGGCAAATTCGACAAATACACACTCACGAGTTGCAGGAGTATAATCGTGCGATGGGCACCACTGTTTTCTCGTACACTTTGTGAACAGTGCCCATTTGTATGGATATCCACAACCCAACGGGGGCCAGAGATTAACATACTAAAACAGTCTTGGAACCTCATATTTGGTATATTACATAGATAAATAAATTATACAAAAGAAAGTATGTAGTGGTATATGATAGAGGTTATTTTAATAGTGCCTGCTCGATACCCTTTTTGTAGACAAGGAGTGGCTGAGTCCTGCTCGATACGAGTCCTTTGGCTGAGTCCATTTTGGTCCTTGTCTACAAACACTCGGTCGTTGCAATTGCATCATTATTTGAATTGGATCAACCTTCTCGGAGAGGGGAATGTCTGTCATCTAGTGGTTATGTTTCATGCCCCACCAGCTCCTATTACATAAAAATAAATGCGAGTCGAAGATTGTACCGCGGGGATAGTAGTCAGCCATGTAGGCCGTGTCAAGTTCCAGAGTACACATTCTATGGAGCACTTACAAAAACATCAAAATCATCATCATCATCGTCGTCATCATCTTCGCTCTTCAATATTGAAGCCTCGATATCTTCATCCTGCTCCTTGAAACTTGAATACCTTCGTTTGTATAATCCAAGTGCTTCACTAAACGAAGTGGCATTAAAGGAATCAGGGAATTGTAGCGCGAGGGCCACTTGAATCGGTGATTGAGGCTTAGAAAGTGACAAGCCCTCCGACAGATTCTTCGACGAATCGGTCTGAAGAACGTCCTGTTTGGAAGAATCTGCCAGAGGGTCGCCTTGCTCGGACGAATCGTTCAGTAAAGCATTTTCCTTATCTAGCGTCGGAGGTTTAGTCTTAGACCCATCTACAGCCGGAATTAGCGACAGAGGTTGTACCTTATGGTATCCACTCCCTGGCAATTGTGCCAAAACTCGATAAACTCTCGGACTTTCTGTCATAATAACGGTCTGTTCACCATTATTACCAACCCCATCCAAATCGTACCATACTTCAGCCCAACTAAAATCCTTGCTTATACTGGTTAGACTACCAACACTCGGGGGTATTGTCCAGACATTACATAACTCTATCTTAGCCCTCAATCCATTGACGGGGATTTCCTTCAGTTGTGCTTTAGTATCCCAAAGTATTTCACTTGAATCAACTACCCCGGGCACTTCATTGTCTGTATCTTCAATAACTTCCTGTTCTATCAACTTTAAGGACCCCTTCCAGACCACTGTCTTTTCATCTAACTTCCAATTGTTGAGCGATACTTTCCCAATTGGTATCTTGTATATCGATACGGTAGGTGCTTCAAATAGAACGGTCGATACCACAGGCATTTTAGGTCGGGTGATTGTTAAGAAGTTGGCTGTGGCTGATTGCTTGGGCTGGTAGCGCGTCGAAAGAAAAATCAGCCAACGTGATAAATAAGCAACCTAGGTACATGGAAAGTGAACCCAATAGAGGATATTCGGTCTGAAACTCCATAATAGCTTAATTTCAGATCTGAGCTTTCTAACCATACTCTTCCTAGCAATACAACAACACTCTCATTATATGTCCTCAACCTACAGCAAAGTACTAAGCACGTGACCGTTCACTCAAATGAAAAATTTCTACAACACGAACAACCAATGCTTTCACTCAGAACGGCTTATAGCACGCTTATCAAGCCAACCCCACTAGGAGTTGGTTATGTTAGGTTCAACTCCACATTCAAAGATCTCCTTTTCAAAGAGCCAAAGAAAAAGAATGATAACGAATTTATCCTTAATGAAATGGTTAACAATATAACACTCAATGAAGCTGATAGGTCAAATCATTTGACGCCAGTTACACCACCTGAAACCAGTCCTCGTGATATTGCCAAAACTATCCGAATGCATGGACCTGTTGCAGGTAGAACTGTGGATGTTCATAATAATAATATGGGAAAAGCTTTGGGTGGGTTGAATAGTTTAGCCAATGCAAGTAAAATCAGGTACTTGAAACAAGTCCAAAGTAGGTTTATACGTCCTGCAAAGTATACAAAACAAAAGAGAAGAGAATGGTGGAGAAGAAAGTTTGCTGTTGGATTCAAGGATTTGATGGCCCAAGTTAATGATGCCAGGAGGAGGGGTTATTAAGAGAAATGAGTTCCTAGGTTATTTCCAGGAAGTTGTTAATTTGATTCTTGGTTATAAGAAGCCCTGGAGTTGTTGGTGAGTATTGATGATGTGGAGTGGGATTGGGCTCAACTAACCAGAGTTTGTAATGTTCCATTCCATAATAGTTCAGAATATAGTTTATTATTCATTGAATTACTCCATGATGAGGATGCTCATCCTTGGAGTTTATCAGGCCCTGGCTACCTAGCGTCTCATATGAAGTAGGCGAAAACATACATTAATGTAAATAGTTCATAAAGATAATATCGATACAATTGTAAGGATCGTTTCTGTGACTAACAAATTACATCTTACTCCAGACATCAAAGTCTATGGGCCGCACTTTTTTGCACCCATTTTATTGTCACTCTTCTACATACTCTAAAACTTGCTTCTAACCGCTCCGAGGAGACTAAATAATTACTGCTACGTCCACGCTCCAATGCAGATACGTGAAATACTCGCTGAGACGTAATTAGTAATTGCTGCACTAGAATCTAGAAAGGGCTCAAGATTTCCGCACTTGCTGTATACTAAGCCAATAAGTGCATTGCCAATCTTATGCCCCACCAAGGTTACTGACCTACACTTCCGATAAAAGCCTCTTTTCTTACTCGGAGAGCTTGTTCCAAGGTTAGAGCGTAGTTTCAAACTCCACTGCATAACCAAATGTGTATAATGATTCTACGTAGAGTTTCACATTACTCTCTAGGCGTATCACCAATACCAATGCAATGTCTGAAGAAGTACCTCCAAATAAATGGATCGCGGATTTTTCTTCTCTTCCCTTATCGCAACTCCGGATCAAAACGTTTTCCATATCTACATATGACGGTTGAAAAGACCGCCCATAAAGGCATACCTGCTATCACAGGGCCTATTGATCATTCCAAGGCATATCATATATTTCCTCATGCTTGGCAGCTAAGTATCAATGCTTACGGAGCACTGATTGTGTCTACATTCATTGGGTTCCCGTTAGATACAGTGAAAACACGAATGCAGACCCATGGACATTTCACTGGGTATTTTGACTGTGTTAGACAAACCTTTGCTGCGGATGGACTCAAGGGGTTTTTCAGAGGAATATGGGCTCCGCTCATCTCGACTTCATTTTCCAAGAGTTTAAGTGTTTCCTTATTTTCTCAGGTTAAACCACGAGTTTATGAAGGAATATATTCAGGAAGTCCAATTTCAACCGTAGAAGACGGATTTAGTAGTAATCATCCTTTCTTGAGAAATATACCCGTTTGCTTTATCTCAGGTACTATTGCTGGTGGTGGTGTTACATTATTTGCATGTCCTTTCGAGTTCATAAAAATCTACGCTCAATTGGAATCTTTGGTAGGATTGAGTGTGATCCAGCCTCTGGCTAATATGAAGTCGATAAAAAGTCCAATCAAGCCTAAAATCACCCCAAGCAGTACGCTTCAAATTGCAACTCGTATAATCAAATATGACGGAATTTCGGGACTATATTCCGGGTTCAGATACCACTTCCTAAGAGATACGCTCTCCTCCGGGATTTATTATTCGATTTACGAATCCATGAAATATGTCATGAATGTTGCTATTAACAAAAATGGAAATACCTCATCTCCAATATCAGTCATGTTGGCAGGTGGGCTCTCGGGAGTCTCTTCGTGGTTGTTGATTTTTCCAGTAGATACCTGCAAATCATTAATACAAAAAGATATGGTAGGAAACATATTGAGGGAACAACAGGGCTTGGAGAGATTGGAAGTTATCAGGAGAATACCTAAATTCGAAAGAAGGGCATACAGAGGATTGGGGGTAAGCATGAGTAGGAGTTTTTTGGTCAACATGGTATTTTTCAGTGTTTTCGAGGGGGCCATGAAGAGGTTTGCCTAATCACACCAAGGGTGGGTACAGGCTGTTCAGTCGTTCTAGCGAACTAATTCACTATTACCACTTGCTGCTTCAGTTTGGTAGAACGAACACCATCTGACCTCGAGGACATTACTTTTTGACGGACACATTAGATTCATTGTCCAAAGCACCTAAAGTACGGAGTCGACAGACCAGAAGAGAGCGCTCTTATCAAAATTGCCTTAATCGAGAATAAATCTTCTTCGGGGACAACATCTTATAAACGTTCTCATCACTATTTACTTAGACATCTACAATTTTAGACTTGTATATACATTTTTAGACTAATACATTATTTTAGGTATACAAATACAAAGGGCACATCAACCATTCAACCCTTCTATTAACTATTCATGAAATCTCCTTCTCGGCCTACCGCGCGGAATATCATTCTCATTATCACGGCTTCTTTTTTTGGATCTAGTTGATCTCGAATTGAGAGGCTTTTTAAGTTCCTCTTCTAAATCTGACGACAACTCTTGGATGGAAACTTTCATAGGTGATTTGGATCGAGTTCTTTGTGCAGGGCCATCGTATGGAAGTAACGACTCAGTTGGAGAGCTTGTTAATATCGGGATCTTGGAAAAGTTGATTTTGTTCATATCAATGTTTGGAGCGGAGGTAGTGTCAACGGAGTCAGCGTTTGTAGTGTCTGCATCAACTTCATCGGCTTTGATGATATCAGATTTATCCGCGTCATCTTCACCTTCATCGATATTGAGGATATCGGATTTATCCGCCTCTTCACCTGGTTTAGATTCATCTACTTTTTCATCAAGTTCTTCATTAACATCTTCCTGCTTAATCGTCTCAGTTTCCACCTCATTGCCTTCCAAGTCCAGCTTTTTATCCTCCAAGTCTATATCCAGTATCACAGGCTCAACCTTTATCCTCTTAGCCTCCTGTGAGTTAACTCTCCATTTACGTTCCCTTTTCTTCTGGGGAACCACTTCGCCATACTCCACGCCAGATCTCAACGACCTTTGTTTCCTTGGCTGTAATTCTACTTCGTCAATCTCCAATCCAAGGATTTTCACCATTTTGTGCTGTGGTTCGGCATCGTTGTCGACTGCAATCTGATCATCCTCATGAACTCTGGTGTCATCCTCGGAAACCGCATCTTCAACTGGAGTCTCCTTTACTATCTCCTCCCCAATTGGGGCCTGCTCATTTAAGCTTGCATGCTCTGTTGAAATATCAATAGCAACTTCATCGTCATAAATATCACCTTGAATGATATCTACTTCAACTAGGTCTTCTTTTACATCATCTAGTTCATCTGTAACCTCCTCGTCGGCCGTTCCAGTCGATTCATCATCGGACGATTCACTAGGCAACGACTCTAACACTGGCTTGGGGATTGGTGGCTCGGGTTCTTGAATTGACTCAAGGACGGACTTCACTGGATTTGACTCTGCCGGTGATTCAACTGATTCTGAATCTGCAGCAGGTTCCAAAGTCTGAATAGATAACAAACCTGTCTCAAATATTGGGTCAGACTCCAAGGTCAGGACCGACTCTATGATAGAGTCTACAACTGACTCAACTTTTGATTCGGCCACAGAGAGTGCCTCTAAAACCGGCTCAATAGCTGTTCCCGCAGTAATCCCAACGGCAGTAACTGAATCAGAAATCAACTCCAAGGCCAGAGTCAATACTGGAATATCTTCTAGAGCTGGAATAGACTCCAACGCGGACTCCACTACAGGTATTGACTCTGTTATGGACTTTTTCACAAGAGACTCTCTCTCAAAACTTGGCTCCACATCGGGCATTGGAATATCCTCCAACACTGGAATGGACTCCAACACTGATCCTGACGATTCAAGAACATTCTCCGCGGCGTCTATGATTGAATTAACAGTAGATGCTCCATACTCCAGAGCAGATTTTTCAAGATATTCCACTGGGTGCAATATTGGCAGGCTTAGCTCTTCTGACCCCGAATGGTATTCCACTGGAACTATCTCGTCTTTCTCTGAGGACTCCAATGATGGCTGAACTGACTCTAATGACGCTGGTTCAGCAATTTCAGGTGACTCAACTGGTTCAACTGCCTCAACAAGTTCAACTGCCTCTGGCTCAACTGACTCTGGCTCAACAGTCTCGTCCTTATGAGATTGTATATCTTCACGTGCTTCATTTTCAGGCTCAGTATCAGCAATTAACTCTGGCTCCGGCTCCACTGACTCAACAGGATTTGACTCAACGTCTGACTCAACATCTGACTCTACAAGCTTCACTTCTTGCGATGAAGTCGCGTCTGACTCAGTCAACACCAAGTCTAACTTTTGCAATGGATCACTACGCCTAATCCAGGATATCGGATTTATCTTTCCAAAAATTCCTCTGAAACGTTTAAATGACGTAGTTTCGGATGAGTCCTCCAATTTATGTTTACGTGGAGATATTTGACCACTTACGTTTTCTGGCTCTTGATGGCTCTCGGCACTTGTGCCTTGACCAGTGTGGGTAGGAACCTTATCTACCTCCTCCTCGGTAAGCTCCTCCTCGATATGTTCGTCCTTAGTATCTTCCTGAGGGGTCACAATTCCTAAACCTAGAAGTGGCTCTTCCGCAAGTTCAGTGCCTACAAGCACTTCCTGTTCCTCCGCACCAGTATCTTCTTCATTCTCATTAATCTCAGAAAGGTCAATAGCATCAACAACTTCGGCAAATTCATACTCGTCAAAGGTTATACGAATTTCATCATGTTCCTCAAACAGTCTCTCTGTATCCGGTTCATATTCAATTTGCTCGTCGTCATTTTCATCTAAGAAATTTTCAACAAAGTGACCATCAACTTCATGAACCTCTTCGTAAACACTAGTCAAATGGAACGGTTCTGAAGACGGATAAGAAGTGCTAATACGGTCTATTTCAGTGCCATTGTTTGGGAGTGGGACTGCCGTAGAGTTGGAGACGTCATTGGACACTTCGCCGACAACTACATTGGAGACATCAACACCATTTGAGGCATCAGCTGCATTGGAGGCACCATTGGAAGCATCAACTGCATTGGAGACATCATTGGAGACGTCATCGACCTTATCGATCACCACAACTGGTACCTCTAACTCCTCTTGTTGATCCTCAGTGACTTCCTTCTCCTGAGCTGTCACTGACCCTAATTCCTTGCTTTGCAGCTCTCTCACCTCCTCCAACGAAACGTCTTCATCGCCTTCCTCGACATCAGAGAGTGCTTCACCAACATCCACTTGCTGGGCGTCATCAAATGAACTTTCAAATGCATTACCAAGTTCGCTTATTACCCCAGTCCTTGGTTCTGTATCAACTTCAGAGTCCACAATTATTTCCTCCTCAATCTTGTTGGCAATCTCACCGGTTACCTCATCCAATTCTTGCTTCTTGATATCAAGCATTTTGTTCAAATCCTTTGCTTCATCACTTGGCACTTCCGCAATGTAATTCGAATCTAGATCATTCATAATATTTCTAGTTACAGTATCCAATTTTGGAGTACCCACCTGTTCCAATTGGTCGAAGGAAAATTCCCGAGCTGCGAAACTATCCAAGAAATCTGATTTTTCTGAATCCAATTCAATCCGTTCTGTTTTGATTGGTGATATATCAAGACTGCGGGGTATATTACTTTCATCCGTGGTTATGCTTTGACGTTTTTCTTCAATAGTTCGAGTGATTGGCGATTCAACAGTTTGTTCAGGAGATATGAAAGGTAGATCTACTGCGATGCGCAAGTTTGGTGCAAATTTTGGTGTTATTGGCGAGATGTTGGTAGCATCGTCAGCATCAGCAGAGACAATATCATTGTTGCTAATGTCATCAGCGATAACCGTAGCTTCTTCCTCAATGACAATATCATCATCAATTTCAGCTACAACTGCAGCTTCTTCTTCTTCTTCTTCTTCTTCTTCTTCTTCTTCTAGTTCAATTTCATCAGCTATATCGATAGTCTCTTCATTTTCACCGCCAACATCACTGTCAACTGAATGATTGACCTCGATAGCGTCCGACTCGGTGAATATTAAATCTCCATCACCATCAACTTCCACATCGTCGGAATCGAATGCATCCGCGGCATCAGAAATGTCGCTGCTATTTAGGTCGTCAACGTCTCCATGAATTAGTTCCTGCTCAAATGCATAACCTTCTTCATTAACAAACTCTTGCTTGATATGCGGCACTTGGTGCGCATCCTCTTCCATGGAATCAGTATCATCACTGTCGTCACTGTCGATCTCTTGCAATACGGGCTTTACAATGAACAATAACAGTTCCGTCAGGTCATCCAGGTTGGTGGAAACTACTTCCTCGACAATTTTGTCAACCTCCTCAACTTCCCCCAAATCTCCGCTAACCGATGACTCGGAAAGTAGTGCCTCGTTTTCACCATCTTCAACTGCAAAATCATCTATATCTACAATCAAGTGGTTATCATCAAGTTCAACATCCTCCAGAAGAACATTATCTGATTGAAGGTCCTCCAACTGGACGTCTTTATTGAATATCATGTCGTCAGAAACCTCATCTTCGTCTACAGCGGAGTCAGAACCAACTACTTCCATAAAGTCGTTGGCCTTGCCAACCTCCTCATCATCAATATCATAAAATTGGGTCTCGTTACCATCTCGATGACGCAATTCGTCCTCCAAATCAACAACAGCATTTAATCTGATATTGAACTTGGTTTCAGCTTCACGAAGATTTTTTAAGGTAACTTCGGGATCTTCTTCTTGAATGGTACGAAATATTGGTGGGGGTGGGATATATTTTGCTGCAAGTGGTACTTCGGTATCTTGTGTTACGGTTTCTGATTCGACGACAGGTTCATCTATGTGTGTGGCATTCTGGAAGTTAACATTTTCAGGAGCTTCGAGGTGCTCCTCTGGGAAAGTGGTGAGTTCCCCTGAGTGCTCCTCTGAAGGTTGAACTGTTTGAACATCCTTCACATCTACCGCTAGCGAGAACTCCTGAGAATGTTCTCCAGGTATTACGTGAGGCTGTTCTCCCGCCTGAGAATACTCCCCATCAGCTATAGAGCCTTCTGAAATGTACTCCTCTTCCAACTCTACCGGCTCAACCTTCAATTCGGTTGCATAGAAAGGTTCGGGGACCGGTGCAAAATCGTTTATGTCGAATTCCTTTTCCGAGAGTGGAGTCTGATCAACTTTGTCGGTTTCATAATCAGCAACATATCCACCGGTAGATTCTGGGGCTTGGTTAAGTACAGCGGTTGCAAGTTGAAGTAGATTTGCACCATCATAAGAATTTAGTGTGTGATTGTGGAGGTGGCCATGGTTATTACCATGTGTATGAGCACTTTCAAATGGATGTATGTTTGACTCTGAATCTTCATCTGAGACTTCTACTACTGAGTCTGAGTCTTCTTCTCCCTCTTCATCCTCCTCTTCATCCTCCTCTTCATCATCTTCCTCCTCCTCGTCATCCTCGCCCAAATCTTCTGAATCTCCTACATTTTCATTTGGATATCTTGGGGCTTGGTATGAATTACTCTGCGAATACTCGTAATGGCCATTATAACCCAGTTGTCCATACGGGTCAATTCTCGGCTGACCTGGTTGTACTGGGAATCCTGATTGAGACTGGTATAATTGATGTGCTTGGTGGTTCTGGCTCTGATAGTTTTGTGAGCCTGGAAATTCCTGCGGGTATTCGTCGTCATCAACCGAATATTCTTCAGAATCACCTTTTATATCTTGGTAGTCATCTGTTGGTTGTATTGAATATTGGTGTGACGTTGCAAAGTTGGATGCACTATTAGTTTCCTGTTCTCCTTCGTCAGAATCTAAGACTATCACCTCGTCATCATCGACCTCTGATTCCTCCACATCATCCTCATCGACATCTACATCGACATCCTCATCGACATCCTCATCAGCTTCCTCCTCTTCCTCCTCCTCTTCAGAATATCTATGCGGTTGGTAACTCGGTTGAGATAATCGAGGTCTACCATTTTGTAAATGGAATGCAGGTTGTATTTGATTTTGGAGTTCCTCTTCTTCTTCGACGGATGAATCTAGAACTTCGATTTCTTCTATGTCGGATTCGTTGGCTTGGTTATCTTCAAGATCGTACTCTTCTTCTTCATCAAATTCTCCTTCTAGACTTCTCAAATCTTGTCCTGGATAAGCTTCACCTTCTGAAATCTCAAGGTCCAGTTCATCTATTATTTCATGACCATCAGTATCTTGTAGATCAACTTCTGAATCATCGCCATCTATATCAACATCATTTTTGGATTGTACTCTCGAATCGTATTCTATATCGTTCCTCTTCTCACTCTCCAAGAGTTCTCCCAACTTCCCAAATTCATCATCATAAATCTTCTTTTCATACTTCTCTCGTAATCGAATCAATTCCTTCTCTTCCTCCAACTTCTTTTTGTTGTTGACTTGGACAGACTCAGCTTCTTGAGTAGTCAATAACTTTTTAAATCTCGTATCAACATTATCTATCCAATTGAGTAAATCATCAACATTATTCGTTTTGACGGTTGGTGGTAATGGTATAAGACTTCTTACTTTGGTTATATTACTTATATCGGCTAAGGAATTGTTGGTACTGATGTTTCCATTGGATTCGCCGTTGATTTTAGCCTTTTTAATCACTTCTTTACCTTCAAATGAGGCTAATGAAGGAAATGATTGACCCATACTGAATGTGTTTTACATAATCACGTTGTTAGTATGTGAGTATCGAATTTGAAGGTCACGTGGCGTTGTCGGTTAAGAGCCATGTTTTGAGAAGATTAATCTGAGGGTCCAACTGAGCTAGAGGAATATGCAGTACTTGTGAGAATGCTAACCTTAGTAGTTGTGTCGATGTGAACTCGAAGTTCAAAATTCAGAGATTTCAGAGATGGCTAGAAGGAGCGGGTTGTGCTTGTGGTGTTTTTCTGAGCTAAGTCGTACACCGCTGTGAATCGAGTGTTTCCTGAAGAATTTACAAGTACATTAATTTGAAGAATTTACAAGTACATTTGGTATGGGGCTCTCAGCAAAAGTGAGAACCTAGTGAATAGAAGCGAGTTAGAATTACTGGGCTGGGAATCTAGGCTTCTTTTTCAATAAGACTACTTTTGGTTGCAAATTTAGTACTCAGGGTAGCACTTTGGTTTACTTTACCCTTGGGAATATTCTGGAGGATTTGGAGCATTCTGATCATGTCATTGAATGTACCCTTTTCAACTGAGTATGTATCGAGTGCCTTTCTCATAACTGTCCAAGAATTTCTCGTTATCCAATCAAACCTAATTTTAAGGGATTGGCTCATTCTCAGGACTCCTCCAATGTGTTAGAGGCTAGTTGAACCGATATATATGAGGGTATATGCCGTGCAGCATTCATATTTTTGTAAAGATCGTGGGATCATAGGCTGAATTTGGGCTTAGATATTTCCTTGTTAAAAGCGTTAGGAATATGGTCAATATACGAGAGTTCGGGAATGACATTATAAGTTTGGAGTGCAATTATGAACATTGATAACGGAAATGCAACCCATTTTGTATCCTACGGAAAAAGGTACATCCGTTCCGATTTGTGGAGGTGGATGTTTTAAATAAATCCGTTGCGGATTCATGCATAGCTCTAGTTGGATCTTTTGCAACCTGAAAGGGATTGTTTGCAGTTTATTGTACAAGCATGATTATCCGAAGAATCCTCGATTTCGAGAATCGTACCCTTTGGACGGTAAAGTAATCAAGATGGTTTGGAAACCTTGTCAAAAGAAGTGGTTAACACTTCAAGGTAGTTGTTCATATTTTAACTAAACTCTTGGAAAGCAATTTGTGTCTTGAAAGATAGTATCAACTTGTTTCTGTCTTTTTGGGCGGGATTCTATGTTTCTTAAAGATAAACCTGGTGAATCATAGCACTTCAATGAGGAATTGAACCCTGCTCCAGGTGAAGAGTAATCAGGCGAAGAGTATTAAATCTTGGAAGAACTTGTCAAGTAGTGCAAGAGTTGCGAAGATTCGAAGATTGATATGGTTTTGCTCTATTTGTGGGTGCACTTCGAATTCAAAATGGACCAACCTACTGGTGATTTACAGTGTTTGTTATAGTGAAAATATTGCAAGGTATTAACTGGTGGAGTTATTTTACTGGGAAGGTTTCGAAATTTTGTACAATACGTTGCAGGGTTCGATCCAAGATGTCCTGAGTAGACTTTGTATCAGTTTACTTGAGTTTATCAGAGTTTTCGTTGAGAACCGTGATAGTTGCTGGCAACCTGACCAGTTCTATTGAGAGTATCGCACTATATATAACGTGCCCGTATGTATGAATAATTTTGACTGGTCATAACACATTCTTAACTCTGTTAATGAAGCCGAACACTGCTTTTAATTTGCCACACCGTCTTGACCGTAGCTCAGTATCACAATATAACGGATTTCAAAAGCCATTATATGTCCATCTCTGCCGTGACAAAGTCCGCAATCCGTGCATTGAATAGGGTATACACAGTTGTATTATCTAAGCGTTATACACCACAACTCGTCTTATGACACTAATGATCATAGTTAGTATAACTCTGATGATTCATTCTACTCTCGGTGATTCGTGGAAGGAGAACTGTATTCTATTGAACCGATCATACCACTGATACTACTAGTTTAATATTCTGCATTATCCAGCCTCAGATCTTCGCGTTACTCGGCGCATTTTTCTTCATGCCTATATAATCAACCCCCCAACCTACGAATTCACGCCATGTCGCTCAATTACAACAAAATTATCCTCTTTGGAGATTCCATAACTCAATTCGGTAACCAGGATGGATTCGCTTTCCATCCGGCCTTACAAAATCTTTATCAAAGAAAATTAGACATAATTAATAGAGGGTTCTCAGGTTACAGTTCGAAGCATGCAATCCATGTTTTACCAGCGATCTTGAATGCTGAATTGAACCTGAAAAAAGACAACATCAAGCTTATTACGATCTTTTTCGGTACGAATGATGCTACAGAAGTTGAAGACGAAGTTGCAGAAATCCAAAGGACTTCTGTTGATGAGTACGAACGTAATATTGATCAACTTGTAAAGTTAAGCTTGGAAGCTGGGGCTAAGGTTATTTTGATCAGTCCAACTTTACATGATGCTAGATTGAGCAAAGAAGTTTTGGTTGATCACGGACGACCAATCGATAAAGATAGACTGAGCTCAAAGCATAGTTTGGAATATGTTGAGGCTGGCCAACGAGTTGCTGAAAAGTATGACGTTGGATTCGTGAATTTGTGGGATGCATTCAGAATTTATGGCGGATGGACGAAAGAGCAGGTTCTCGAAAGTACCAGTGGAAGTGATAATTACATCAGTTACAAGGAGTTGTTGATTGATGGCATTCATTTCACCGGGAAGGGTTATGAAGTATTGTTCAATGAGGTTGTGAGAGTGATTCAAGAGAAATACCCGGGATTGAAGGCAGACGTACTCCCGTTAAGGTTATTGGATTGGAAGGATATTGATAAGACGAACCCTGCGAGTGCTATTGGGGAATTAAGGAACTGATTGTGGGTGGTGATTGCAGAGCATTTCTGTAATTACCCTACAGATTTGTCAAATAGTTTCATGTTGCGAAATAAAACTGTACCACTTCAAGGGCGTGTAGCAGTCATTTTTGTTGAAGTGGAATCAAAAGCGAAGAGCATATTCTTGGCCACCCAGTTAACCAGGAAAAGTAGCAGATGTAAGAGTAAAGATCACAACGCGCCAAACGTTTCCAGCATTGATATATCACAACTAAGCTTGAAAATTTTAGTCCCCTTCAAGTGTACTAAGAGTGGTCCTAGATTATCATGCTTGAAAGCATGTATTCAGTTCATGTGTTTCAACAGAGTTTTTACTATTTTCACCTTATATTGCATGAGAGATCTGCCATATCATGCTTGTAAAGATCGTGGGGACATAGGCTGAATTTGTGCTTAGATTTCACCTTGTTCAATGCGTTAGGAATATGGTCAATATAAGAGAGTTCGGGAATCACATTATAAGTTTGGGGTGCATTTGGAACATTGATAACGGAAACGCAACCCATTGTGCATCCTACGGAAAAAGGTACATCCGTTCCGATTTGTGGAGGTGGATGAAATAAATCCTTGGCGGATTCATGCATAGCTCTAGCTGGAATTTTTGCAACCTGACAGGGAGTGTTGCAGTTTATTAAGTAATGATTATCCCAATGATCTTCGATTTTGCAAAACGTACTCGTTGGACGGTAAAGTAATCGATGGTTTGTTCAGAAAATGGTGTGTTAACCCTGCTGCAAGAGTTGCGAAGATTGCGAAGATTGATATGGTAATTATGGGAAGCAATTAGACTTCAAGATGAACTAACCTATTAGTGATTTACAGTGTTCGTTATAGGGCGATATTGCACGAGATATTAACTGATGGAGTTCTTTTACTGGGAGGGTTTCGAAGTTTTGTGCAATACGTTGCAGGGTTTGATGCAAGATGTCCTGAGTTGACTTTGTATCAGTTTACTTGAGTTTATCAGAGTTTTCGTTGAGAACCGTGATAATTGCTGACAACCTGACCAGTTCAATTGAGAGTATCGCAATATATATAATGCGTATGTGAGTATTTTTGACTGATAATGGATTAACATGTCAAATTAACATATTTTCAACTTCCTTGTTAATATAGCCGAACACGCGCTGCATTTAATTTCCACACTGTCTTCACCGCTCAGTATCACAATATAACGGGTTTCGAAAGCCGTTATTTTTGACTGAATAGGGTAATACACAGTTGTATTACCTAACCGTTTTACGCCACAACTCGTGCTATGACACTAAGGATCATAGTTAGTATGACTCTGAGGACGGTGATTCGTGGAAGGAGAATTGTATTCTATTGAACTAATCATACCACTGATACTTCTGGTTTAATATGCTGTAATATCCAATATTACAACGCCTCAGTTAGTCCGATCATCGCATTCTTTGGCGCATTTTCGTTATCCATATGTAATCAACCCCACAACCTAAAAGTCCGATCTTCGCATTATTCCGCGCATTTTCTCCATGCCTATATAAGCAACCCGCCAACCTACAATTCCCACCATGTCGCTCAATTACAACAAAATTATCCTCTTTGGAGATTCCATAACTCAATTCGGTAACCAGGATGGATTTGCTTTCCATTCAGCCTTACAAAATCTTTATCAAAGAAAATTAGACATTATTAATAGAGGGTTTGCAGGTTATAGTTCGAAACATGCAATCCATGCTTTACCAGCGATCTTGAATGGTGAATTGAACCTGAAAAAGGACAACATCAAGCTTATTACGATCTTTTTCGGTACAAATGATGCTACAGTAGCTGAAGACGAAATCGGTGAAATCCAAAAGACTACTGTTGATGAGTACGAACGCAATATCGATCAACTTGTAAAGTTAAGCTTGGAAGCTGGGGCTAAGGTTATTTTGATCAGTCCAACTTTACATGATGTCATTTTGAGCAAAAAGTTTTGGGTTGATCAGGGAAGACCAATCGACAAAGATAGACTGAGCTCAGAACATAATTTGGGATATGTCGAGGCCGGCCAAAGAGTTGCTGAAAAGTATGACGTTGGATTTGTGAATTTGTGGGATGCATTCAGAATTTATGGTGGATGGACT
Source organism: Kodamaea derodonti (assembly GCA_030570035.1). Lineage (NCBI taxonomy): Eukaryota > Fungi > Ascomycota > Pichiomycetes > Serinales > Debaryomycetaceae > Kodamaea > Kodamaea derodonti. The sequence goes on from JAJLUU010000011.1 coordinate 417,418, forward strand.
AAGGAGCAGGTTCTCGAAAATAGTGGAAGTGATAATTACATCAGTTACGAGGAGTTGTTAATTGATGGGACTCATTTCACCGGGAAGGGATACGAAGTATTGTTTAATGAGATTGTGAAAGTGATTCAAGAGAAATACCCGGGATTGAAGGCAGACGTGCTTCCACAGAGGTTATTGGATTGGACGGATCTTGATAAGGAGAACCCTGGGAGTGTTGTTCGGGAACTAAGTAATTGATGGGTGTTATCGGGGATTTAAGTAAGTGGTTTAGCTGGGTATGTCAAATTGTTTCATGTTGCAATAAAATTGTACCACTTCAAGGGCGTGTTAGAGAAGGCATTTTTGTTGAAATGGAATCAAAAGCAACAGAAGAGCATGACCTTGGCCGCCTAATTACTTGGACAAGTAGTATTGGGTATCCTCATAAGTGGTCCAGAATTAAGAGTAGAGATTACAAAGCACCAAATGTTTTCAGCATTGCTACCTCACTGGGGTTTGTCGTTTCTACTTATTGGATAATTACTCTTGTAACTGTCGGTATTGGCAGCAACACTCTGGTTTCACACTCATCTGAACCACTTTCTGCACCTTGGAAAGCAGGGCTAATGAGCTGCTCAAGTGCCTATCTGCAAGTTGCGTTAAGCAAACGGATTCCAGTTTGAACAGAGTTTCAACTATTTTTAGCTACCTAATATTGCATGAGAGATCTCCCATGTTTGAAAGCATAGGTTTGACTGTCCATGGGGGTATGTACACAGAGGCACATTCACTGTACTCTGTTAGTCACACTGTACTCTGTTAGTCACACTGTACTCTGTTAGTCACACTGTACTCTGTTAGTCACACTGTACTCTGTTAGTCACACTGTACTCTGTTAGTCACACTGTACTCTGTTAGTCACACTGTACTCTGTTAGTCACACTGTACTCTGTTAGTCACACTGTACTCTATAAGTGCTTACGTGCTTTTCTTTGCAGCCACAAGGCTTACTCCCACAGGCGTCCCTAGATGTTCCGACGCTATACTCCACCACGCCTCCGATTGCGTTTTAAAAAGAATCGTCGCTAATCTGCTTTACTATAAACGTACATTACTGTACATAATAGACTAATAACTTATATTTAGCATAATAATCACAGAATCAAATTAGGAATTACAAAGTTACATTTCCGAAACGTATAACGTGTTGATGTGTTGTAGAGTATATCCATGAATGAAAGTCAAATAATAAGATAATTTAGCTCAGTTAATACCTTTGTAAAGTGGATTTACGAAACTTTAAAGTTTCAATCAAGAAGCTGTACATAAATTGGTACACATTTTAAGGTTAAAATTTGATCAAGCGAGAGGCGGGACAGAGTGACCACTATGAAAGGGTTGTTCTGAGTCAATTTGATTATCTTCAGTTGACCTTTGAAAAGGAATTAATATATTGCGTGAGGAGCTATTTCCGTAACATTCTCGTGAAGCCCGATCTTTGACATATTGGTGTAATAAAGAGATGGAAGCCTCGTGTGTGAACAAGGTATGTCAATTATGAGGATGCGTTATCGCCGGACGCATTTTGTACTTTTATCCACCTTAATATAGAGCATATTGTGTTTGAGTATTTCGATGGGCCACAAGTTTGTTAGAAGTCCTACCAATCACCTCTTCTGGTACTTGTTTTCTTTCATCTGCCCAGGATATAAGGTCCTCCAATTTTGCAGCCTAATGAGACTTCCGAATTTGAAACGGTGGGTGGATTGAATATGACCTTATCTTTAATATAACACTAAAACGCTAAAATATCGAACTCAAGGCCATGACCAGTACTTCATTCATCTACAAATAAAGACTATTCACTTGAATAATTAACACCAATCAAGTGCTTGTATCTTTCCGTGGTCGGCACAACTCGGAGTAATACTTACGGTGCTGCACACCTTGTCAAGCATGTGGCTTAGCTGCTTGTGTATAACAACTAATACACTACTAAAACATACATAATAATCATAAGATCGCATCACAAGTCTAACGGCTAGATTTTCGCTACGTCATCTCGTAGGGTTTAATTTTGCAGCCGCCTTGTATTGAAAATCTCACGGATAAACTTGGAACCTTAAATGCAATTTCAGCACGATGAACCAGCCATATGTTCTTTACGAAAATTTTAGAAGACATTCTAGGCCAGTACTTATTGTGTATTATTCTCTAGTACGTCTTGTTTCATACCAATAATATAATTAGTAACAATAAACAATGGGCCTTATATATGACACTAAATAGAGTAATTCCTTAGTAGGTAGGTTCTAGCACTGGGTTTACAGTCAACAATCTATATACGATTATCAAGTTAGCGGAACCACACTGATACCGAGCGTTTACCGAGTTTGTTGATTCTAGATGTTTCGCTACGCTTAATGATACTCGCTGATTATATGCAACAGCAATATTGATGACGCATGAGAATGGTCATATGTTGCCGCAAACACACCGAACAATGGAACTAGTACAAATGAACAAGTCTGTGTTTGTTTACATTGTACACCGAAATACCAATTAGGTTTTTGAGTCAGATATTAGATAGGAAGGAAGATTCAGATGTGATGATACTGTAAATCGGCTTTATCGACAGCATAAGCATTGCGCTAGCAGGCCTTTGGAAGAGGACTAGCTTAAGCACAAAGTTAGAAGATGCAACTGTTAGGTGAGACTTATCCGATAGAATTGGGTTTTCAAGTAGAATTTGGTATTCAAGATAGATCAGTGTCCAAGATAGAATTTGGTATTCAAGATAGATCAGTGTGCAAGATAGAATTTGGGTATCCAAGACAGAATTATCAGTGTCCAAGATAGAATTAGCAGTCCAAGAATTAGCAGTCCAAGAATTAGCAGTCCAAGAATTAGCAGTCCAAGAATTAGCAGTCCAAGAATTAGCAGTGTCCAATAGCAGTGTTTCCAGGTACAACCCTAGTAGGCTGGAAGAACATGATATCACTGTCATACAAGTTAATCTAGTTCAAGATGACAAGTGAAGCTAAGTTGGTTGGGCTAAGTTGGTTGGCTAGTTGGTTGGGCTAGTGATTGGGCGTTGGTTGTATTTCCACACCTTCGCTGAAACAAATCACGTACCTACTAATCTGAAACACCATTCAATACGCTCAATGGGTGTTGTTTTTTGATGATCTTATATGAATTAAGGCGATCCATTACACATTTCATTTGTAGCCGAATAAGGTACCATTGTTGGTTCACTCTATCAACTATAAATAACCTAACAAAGTCATCCACGATCCCTGTTGTATACTCACCTTCCATACTCCACTGACGTTATCATCCTCAACTCTATCATCCTCGCTCTACCAGTCCCTTCTTCAACTACTTACTACTCCTGTCGGCATTCTACGATGTTCCGATGCTCGTAGGCTTCACTGAACCACCCAAAATCTCGAACGGAATGTCATCCCTTAAATTTCGTCCTGCACCTGGTAAAAAATTTAATACAATAAGAACATGCGTAATAACTAATATACGTTTGTGTAGATAAACTTCAAGTTATTACCTACTGCTGGTTGATTGATTCATGTAATGTTAAATTAAGGCCTTTTCTTTTGTTTCTATTTCCATTCTCGGCCGTTGATCACAAATGTATTCTCATGCAGCATTTGTATTACAATAAGCAGGGCTGGTTAATTTGGAGCATCTCATGATTTCTATAAAAGAGGGCTGCCTTTCCTTAATTCCCAGGATATTAATACATTTAAAATGACTGCCGATACAAACGAAGTTGATAGAGAAGCTCAAAAAGAAGATGAAATTTACGAACGTCGTTCATTAGCTGAAGTTCAAGGTTCCACTTGGAAAAACCATTTAATTGCATTCCTTGCTGAATTCTTCGGTACTTTCATCTTCTTGTGGTTTGCATTTGTCATTGCTCAAATTGCCAACCAAGATCCAAACATCCCTAAACCAACCGGTTCAGACCCAGCTCAATTGATCATGATTTCTTTCGGTTTTGGTTTCAGTGTAATGATTTCGGTTTTCTTATTCTACAGAGTATCTGGAGGAAACTTGAATCCTGCCGTTACCTTGTCCTTAGTTTTAGCTCAAGCTGTTCCACCTATTCGTGGTGCCATTATGATGGTTGCTCAAATGTTAGGTGGTATGGCTGCTGCAGGTGCTGCATCTGCCATGACCCCAGGTCCAATTGCTTTCACCAACGGTCTTGGTGGTGGATGTTCCAAAGCTAGAGGTGTTTTCTTGGAAGCTTTCGGTACTGCTTTCTTGTGCTTAACTGTTTTGTTTATGGCTGTTGAAAAGCACAGAGCCACCTACATTGCTCCTGTTGCTATTGGTTTATCTTTATTCTTGGGACATTTAGTATGTGTTTACTACACCGGTGCTGGTTTGAATCCTGCTAGATCTTTTGGACCTGCTGTTGCCGCTGCAAGTTTCCCAAACTATCATTGGATTTACTGGATTGGTCCAGGTTTAGGAAGTTTCATTGCCTTTGGTATTTGGAAGGCTTTCAAGCTTTTGGAATACGAAACCTGTAACCCGGGTCAAGATGCTGATCAGTAAGCACGCCTAACCAAACGGTGCTGCCTTTGAATGAGTTCTCAAGCAGCACCTTGGGTGAGTTCTAAAACGCTGCTCAAAATCCTTGGCGAACGGTGCTCATGAGTACTAAAACCAGCTTGGCGAAAGGTGTCTCAAAACAATTGAACCTGAAAAGACATTAATGCACACGGCGATTCTAACATTGGATGAACTGGTTCAGGCTGCACACCACAAAATTCCCACGCAAAACTGCACAATCCAAATTCTCTGGAAATTGCTGCAAATTCTCAAAATAAAACACATAACTTGTTTTACGGTAACCTAACACTAATAATATTTTTTCTATAGTTAGGAATCTACCAAAGAATACAAAGAATGTAGACACACAATAGAATACAATAAGCGTCACAAGTTGACATTCCAACAGTGGTGTCAAGCTGCGAAGAGATATTGGTCTTACGATCAGCGACCTCTTTAGTCCGCTCGTTAATTCTCTAAGTCTGCTCAACCACGCTAATTCTCTCAAGTCCGCTCATCCTTTACGTTCTCTTTCCCCCAGAATCATATGCATTGGCAGGTGCTCCTTCCAATTATAATTAAGCAGGCAGGAAATTTCTTTTTTTTCGCCCATCTCATCACCGAAGCTGAGTATTGTGATTTTACTTAATTAGTACTTCTTCTATTATACAGAAGGATGTTACATGTTTAAGGACATGGCATTTGTGTTTAATTCGGAAATATTCAAATAGTTCTTCACTGCATGACTAGTGGCCTTGATGATGTATTTCAAAACTACAATAGCTTTACCGATGTACTTTGAAAAGTATAAATGATGACCAGCTAAATAAGAATCATAAATTGACTACATAAAAGGTTATTTCTAAATGAAAGTGTCTGGTTAGGTACTGGAAGTGGTGGTTACACTAAGAGATTATCCCCGAGATGGATACCACACAAAAATTGGCAAGCTTACTTATTTCATCTATTTTTACTTAACCAAGTTACATCCGAGGAATTGGTTAATGTACAAGCTAAAATAAGCTACTTTAACCTGCCCTGTTTTCTTGGGCCAGGTTTGAGGAATATGGCCAGCATCGAAAAAGTAACTCACAATAAAGCCAAAGTGGTACTTTGTACTCGATTAAACTAACTGATTTGGCACAATTCGTACTAGACTTGGAAACTCATACCGGCTTAGGATATAAAACTTAATTAGACATGTGTGAAAATATTTTCAAAATCGTACTCGCAATATACCTGCAAAACACATCTCATCGCTGCCCGCGTCTTCTTCAACGGCATCTGGAGAATTTCAAACTGAAACTTAGCCTTTCTTCTTGTTATGTCATCTGTTTCATTATAGAGTATTGTGCACAAATTCGCCAATATAGTCTAATTCACTTGAACACCTATTTTTGGCTAGTCTTATTGATTAATTCCTATCCTTTCTGCCATTATAGGTGTCTTCGTATCTACTTCAACCCTTATTTTTCATTAAAAAATTTTCCACCAAAACCCGATCGAAGATGTTCCGAAGCCATTCACAAATTTGACCACCCCCAGGCACATATTCTACGTCGCCAGTACTTGCTTGCCATCATGTACCAAAGTTTAATTTTGAAATATTCCACAAAGGGGATTTTGCAACATCTACCAAAGAATGTTTTTGAACAACAGTGCGGCTAGAAGTTTGACATTAGAACATTCACAAAGGTATGGGGTGTACAGAACAAGTTAGCAATACCATCGCTAGATAGAAAGGGGTGCAGTTGTGCAAGTTGGCAATCGTTTATTTAATTTTAGAATGTACAATAGGATCGTGTAGACGACTGGTATTGTCTCAGTTGACGGGTCACGGGAACTTGACGACGTCCCATATCATCTATATAACTGTTTTTTAGTTAAGATTATCAATTATGACACCAACTCCTCAAAGTATTCCACGAGCGCGAACCACTCAAGATTCAAATACGGCTCTCGCAGTGTACGAGTTCACTACACCAATGCTTCTCCAAGTGAGCGTTTATAATGTGTCACTCGTCACTCCCATTCAGAGGCATGCTCACCATTCTCCTTCAGAGCCATCTCATCCCTCTCCTTCAGAGGCATCTCACTCTCCTTCAGGAATACTCATCCCCTTCAGGAATACTCATCTCCTTCAGGACTCATCTCCTTCAGGACTCATCTCCTTCAGGAATAATCATCTCCTTCAGGAATACTCTCCTCAATATTCATCACAACAAACATTCGCTTCGCACTTAGAGACTCAGATTCAATAACTCATGAATTAAATGACTAATTAAGTAAATGAAGAAAATCAAAATGTGAAATCAAACGGACTAATTCTTGGTAAGATTCATATCACTCATAGTAAACAACAAATCATCATCATCCTCGTGTCCAGTTCTATGACTTTCACTACCTTGCCTTTGTTGTTCAGGATATTCCCTCCAATCGCCATGTTCATCATCATCATCAAAAACGTTTTCATATTCAATCAGCTGGGTTTCATAGGCAGATGGAGTAGTTGCTAAGCCAACAACATCAGACTCTCTCTTCTTCGTAGTGACGGTTGTCTTTGACAACATTCCATGTAATGTTGCTTGAGCATTTGAAATCACAGGGGTTGCAATTAATTTGTTGGTTGATGATGATTTCAAAAAAGATGCATTGGTATGGCTCAGATATGGCAAGCTTCTTCTATCTTCTGGTTCTTGAGATGCGCGCGAAGTACTGAAAGCTCTAGGTTCAACAGGTGAAGCTTCTCTTAACCTTGAACTAATACTAGGTAAATGAGGATCATAAGATCCTGAGTGTAATGAAGCAGGAGGTGAATATCTTGAATGAGAGGACTTTCTGGAAGACGTTCTTGACATTCCAGAAGGTGAACCACCAAAATTAGCAGATCCTCCGTAAGTCAAAGCGGGAGTATAATTACCATGACTCAGGTGAGCAGATCCATAATTTCCTCCAGAAATAAGACCCTGGTGGTAATTACCCCCGGAGACATTGCCCAGTTGATAATTGCCTTGATTAGCATAGCTTGAAGGACTGGAGTAATTGGCACCACCAGGACTTTGGTGGCCATGACTCTGATGATAATTAGCTCCTCCTGGACTATCATCCACAAGAATACTAGCACTGACGCTTTCACCCAATTGATCATGTTGAGATCTCAACAATTGGAATTTACTCAAATCATGAGCATTACCTCCTCCAACTCTAAGATCGCTTTTACTATCAATCATTCTTACAAAATCACTGATATCATCGTCAATATAAATACCACTTGTTGGAGAAGAGGTATTCAGATCAGGTGCATCCAGTGCACTTGGAGTGTTGTGTCTTATGCTCGTATTTGAAAACCTTCTACTTGCTCTTGAACCAAATGAAGAAGAAAACCTTGGAGTGTTTGAATCCAAATCTTCACCACCATGAGATGAACTAACTGATCTTGGAAACGATGTGTTGTATTGAGACGATGTATTGGTTATTGGGATATTCGGACTATTTGTCAGGGAAGTACTACCACGAGGGTTTCTTAATAAAGCAGCCAACGAAGCATTTGATGTGGATTTACTACTGGTGATACTGATCCGTCTTTCAAGTGATCCAGGCTGTTGACTGATTTGACTATGCAGAAGTTGATGATATTGACCTGGCGAGAGATTTGTAACACCAATGGGTTGAATTGTACCTGATCCAGATACCTGCAGAGTTACCGGCAGTTGAGGTGGCGAGGTACTTAAACTCCCAACTCTGAAGGGTTGGATTCTTGGAGCTGGGGATTTTTTGCAAGATGGAGAAGATTCTCTCATCGATGAATGTGGGGAAACAGACATTGAACTTGATATCGAAAGTCTTTTGTTATATTTTTCTTTTTCTTTCGGTTCTTCACTGTCCATATTGATAAAATGAGTGGAAAGTAATTCTTCAGAATTAGATTTTACAATGAAATTATGATGATTACGATATGCTATAGATACTTTCAATGTTCCCATTGTTGTATGAATAGGCTGGAAATGTTTTTGGCTGGTATGTTCTGAAGTTAAGAATTCATTTGGAATGATGGATTTCGATAACCCGATTCTGCCTTTAGAACTTATAGGGAATTTTCCATCAAGGATTTTATTCCCTATTTGAAGATTACGTAGTTGCAAATCCGTATCATGACCCAATCTCTTTTTTAATTTATAAGCAGGCATTAATCTTGAATAACCATAGACCACTCTAAATAATATAATAGCTTGTTTATAAATCAAAGGCAATTCATCTAATTGACCTCCTGAGAGGTTTTCTGAATCGAATTCAATCAACCATCTCTCAAGTACTATCTCATTTTTCTTACTGCCAGACTTAGTAACAGTCCATTCATTATCGTTTTCATCTTGAAGTAGCACCATTTGATTGGGAGATAATTGTCGAAGATCCAAGTAAGTTTCAATGATCATTGGAGGCATTACTAGAAGATCATTACATGATTTCCAATGTTTGATGTCATCTTTAAATGAGTCATACAAGGAAGTATTTGAGGTGTTAAGGTTGAACCATTTATTGAGTTTGGCATCAATAGATTCTGATGATGATTCAATTGTTCTTGATTCTAGAATGATCTGTACGAACTTACTGAAGAAGTTCTGTATGACTTGTGTTAGTTTGGCATTTTGTTTTCTTATATATGGATCGTGTTTTTTGTAATCAATAGACATAACTGTTTGGAATAAAGATGGTAGGATTGATTAGTTATGATACGTTGGATCCGGTTGATCAAGTGGAGGAGTTGGATGGGACGTGTAGCTATAAAGATAAGGCGCAAGATAAATAGGGAAAAAATGTGGTAGCGCGGGAGTTGGTTGTGGGGGGGATTGCCGCGAAACACTGGACTCTCAGGAGAAGCACTAGCTCGAAGCGTCAGTGCACCAGGGCTGTTGTTGTTGATGGTGTACTACTAAGAGAATCGTTATTAGTAATAGTGTACTTCATAAGAAATTAGAATTGGAACACCATTTCAAGAAATAACTGGTGTTTGTCAATACAATCATGTCGGTAATGGCTTACCCAGTATGATAACTACAACGCTCCTTGCGGTGGACATATCGGTAACACATCACAGCCGTATCCACAGTTTTGAAGTTGATTTCGAGGATGCTCATGAGGCGTAGGATTACCTAACATGAAGTTCTATCGCATTGTTCTGATATATTAATTCCTATTGTGTTCATCCCCTATAATCATTTCTCCTATTAATCACACACCATTGACGAGGTGTACTCCGAGTCCGAGGGGTATGGGGGAGTGCTGTAAGGTACAGGTACTACATTTGAATGTCCGGCAAGCGCATATGTAAACAATAAACATAAGTGAACAAATAAATCAACCGACCGGCTCGTCGAGGACCAACAATACCTGGGGTAGTTTCAAACCTTATTCTTTTCAGATAACCTTGGATAATCCATCGAGGTAGTTTTTCCGTTATCTCAATAAATCCGATCACCAAGTGGAACGAATGCCTTAATCGAATAGGCCGAAATCACCAGGTGAAATATCCCCTCGATGGTTATTACAGGGGGTGATCACTTCATTCCCTCTGTATGACTCAAAGTCGCAGATACCGTGGGTATACAACCGTAGCAATTGTCTTATCAGTTCGTCTGTCTGAATGTGAAATTAGGGATATTGAGTTTTAATTATGATCCCTTGGATTTATTTGAAAGCATGTGGGGGAGACGGCGGCAACCATCTCCTCAAGCGTCAGCGTTATAGAGCACTTGGGCAGGATCAGATACCAACTGCACCAACCTACCTATCGTCTGTTTAGTGTGTTTTCACGTTAATGCTGCGCCGTACTACAATTACAAGCGAGAGTCTATTCATTAACCATTTCAACCTGTTGCGAAGATAGTATTCCAGCTTCTGGACCAATTTGCCCAGTAGATTTTCACAACCGTAGGGGTTATTTGGGGTACGTTGACACACCCAGTCACTGTCTGGGTAATTGAAACGGTTGCAATAGAAGTGCTCTGAAATCATCATGACTTGCAGGTGTATGACTTGTAGGAGTATTTTTGGAAATTTAATCCAGTTGCTACAAAAACAATTGCTTCTGCTCAACTCCTCACAAGGGTCATTGTTAGGGTGTTTCAAGGTGTTCGATGTCAACCATTATGATCGAACTTGTGCTCATATAAAGTGAGGATTACATAATCATGATTTTCAATTTATTATAGTATAAGTGAATATCGATCTCGGGTAGATTACAATGTGAAGATACGCTAAAGCTGGAGCGAGCGACAATTAGCTAGCTCCGGTGAAGTCGCTGCACTAATAGGCAAGTTCCAGCTAGGTCAAGTAATTGTCGCTACGTCAGAAAGTGTCGCGCCAGTAATTTTCACTACGCTCCACTACAACCCCAACCAGAACTCGCCCTTTTCAACGTCAAACTCGCCCCTCAAAGCAATCCCATTGGAACTATTCCCAACCAAAACCTCATACACACCCTCCTCGCTGCTCCACTTCTCCTTATAACTATCCCAGAACGATGTGGCCTCCCTCACCGAAACCTCCAACTTGACAACCTTGCTCTCACCCGCCTTCAAGTAAACCTTAGCAAAG